>KK502477.1:117412-149450 GCA_000688735.1 Glossina austeni | reverse complement strand
TGTCCGTCAGGTTTTTTTACGTTTAATCTACAGGTCGAAATTTTTTTTTTTTTTTTGGATGGATTTAACGTGACGTTATTTATCTTTTTCGGGATAAGTTTTTATACGCTAAACCACTTGCGATACATGGGCTATATTAAGTTAATGCGGACATATGCGATATTCGGAAGGAGAAGATGCAACATTCATTATACCGAAATTTGTCTGTCCGTCATGTTTTTTTACGTTTAATCTATAGGTCGAAATTCTTCTACACATTTTGATGAAAATTTGTATATAGACATATTTTGGCCTAAAGAAGAATATCATTGAAAAAGCCTTCGATCGCTTCCTATATAACGCATTATTTTGAAAAATTCTTAGAAGAGTTACTATATTGAGCCAAGTGATGTAGGGTATATCCTTGCTGGCCATGTCCCACTGTTTTGGTTTTTACCTGGGCAAACTAATCGAAATGAGGAAAATAAATGGAAAATCTGGCAAAATGTTTAGAAAAAAAAGAACAAGTATCTCTTTGGACCTTTCCAGTCTTTCATTATAGGGCCCAGGATGTAACGAGTTTTCCCATCTGCGCTATCATTTATTACTTCGTCTCACATTTATGCGTTTTTTTGGTTTTGAGTTTTCCGTTTTCCTAGACTGTAATCACCGGACATATAAATCTAGATAACCGCTAGCCTCTGGTGCGAGGTAATGGAAGCAAATAAATGTCCACATGTGTGTAAAAACATAATATCTTTGAAGAGGTTAATAAAGCAAATTTTCCATTAAAAGTGAATTTAATTTAATTTTAATATTCTTTGTTTTTAATTTAACGCATTTTTCATATTTCATCAACGAGTCTCAGATGACTTGCAATTAACCAAAGATCATATATGCTGCAAATAAACTACCGCTATATGTGCATAATGAAAAAAGTATAATCGTTAAAAATGTAAAATTTTTGCTATATTTACACACTTTCCACACACAAGCATATGATATGCGTATACCTGCTCGTGTGTGTAAACGCAAAATCCGTATTTTCCTCTTTTTTTTTTTTATTTTTTTTTGTTTTAATTTTAATTATTATTTTTATTTCCTTTTACACATATTATCATCATTATTTGCCATGTTGCGGCATAATCTGCAGTACGCACTTACACGAACACATATGCTTTTAAAATACACCGAGTCCCGTATGTACACGAAGTTGATTGTAGGCATTCTCTCATACTTTCGGATCGTGTATCATACAAAAATGGTTGACTGACCAATCATTCATTAACGTCAGTGGCGTTGTTTGGTTGTTCGGTTGTTCGATGTTGTATATGTTTTTTTTTTTGCGCATTTTCTTGTCGTTGTCGTTCTTGTTGTTGCTGTATTGATAGTTCGTGTGTTAATTAAATGAAAATATTGTATTATGCCCACTGTTGCTGTTGCTATTTGTTGTCAATGTTGTTTATTAAAAAACACACAACAACAATACATGAACATGAACAAAACATTACCGACATATGTTCTGCGTATTGATATTGGTTAAAAATTGAGAAAAAAAAAAAACGAAAAAAAGTAAAATTTTAAATAAAAAAAAATTGAAAAAAAAAACAATTAAAATTTCATACATTTTCCCTATCACTTAAACTGTGTTCTTGCTTACACACCCCATCGGCAAATGGTGGCAGTGAGGGGCACAGTAAAAATGTCAGTTTTAATTAAATTTCCATAGCAACCATGTTTGAGTTCAACACTCGCACCTTTTACTTTTTTTTTTTTTTATCTCTGCTGTCACCTTTGCCACTTACTGAAGCTGATTAAAATATTTACAGCCTCTTTTGCTTTGAAAACCAATTCACCCCCTACGACTAAAAGGCTTCTGTTAACCGTTTGTGCATTTCGACTGTGGTTCTTGGTTTCTCGTTTTTCCTATTTTTGATAATTTATGAAAAATGTTTATCGAAAATTTATTATTTATTTTAATAAAATATATACTTAGATGGTTATAGTTACGATCATGTCCGTCCGTCGAGAACAACGTAAAATTTTCTAATAATTCCGACTGTAAAATATAAAATTTATTTATTTGTGTAGTGGGATCATTCATTAAATACCCTACACTAATTCGCTTAATACCGTTATTGGTATAACGACTTTTCAAAATAAGCTGTTATAGGGGTAGTGGTCGACAAAGTGTGCCGATCGCAACCATTTTCACTAACAGTCTCAAAAGATTGGACAACAAAAATGACAAGACAGAAAGACGGACACGCAAGCTTAGATCAATCCAGAAAGTGTTTCCGAATCGGTATAATAAAAAGCGAATCCGTTTGAGGTCGTCCTCATGGGTGTTGTCTGCATCTGCATTAACCTAATATATCCTTGTACCTTGTACACGGTGTAGGATATAAAAACTTGCCCAATACTTTTTTGGAAAATAGAAATAGACCTTTTAAGAATTCAAGGCTTGATGCTGTCATGTTTTTAACGTATGCATATAACTGCTGGCAGGCAATGTTTTCGGAGCGTATGAACAACATAAAACCATTTCAAGTTGTATGTCATTTACACCGACTCTTTACAGTTACTTCCATTATATTAATCGAGAAACCTCATCAGTAAATGAGGAATTAGCCTTAGCTGTTCCGGTTGCCTTCTGATCTTTTCCTAGAGTTATTTCCGAAGTGATAAACTTTTTGTAATATCAAGATGATTCCACAGGTACCTGCCTGGACGAACAGATCGCGATAGTTGTTTGAAAAAACCCATTATGATTAAAAGTCTTTCTGCGAGAGTTGCTATGTCGCCCTTACGTTCTTTGAGAATTTTATATATAAATTTTTTACAAGTGTTCAAGCAGGTGTCAAAAATTTGCTAACTGGTCAGAGAAAGTGACCACTAGTTGTGTACATAGCACTTCACCGCTTAATGGCTTACAAATGATAATCACAAACCCAATCCTAGTCGTCGCAATTTATTTTGAAAGATTTACAAACTGATTAGAAGGCGCCTTCCTGCGCGATTTGGAAATTTGATTTCCTCTGACTGGGTTACATCACTTGCCCCCGCAAAGGACGCCGATAACATACATACGCAGTATGCAACTGCTATTGAAATTAAATTCGTAGCACTGAATTGTGAATCCTGGGATAGCGTAGATTTTATTTATAACTCTTACAAAGATGTGCTCACAATTATTATACTGCTCTTGTCCATTCGAATATTACAATTCTTATTCGTACCAGGGAATTGTGAACCTTGGGATAGTGTAGCTTTTATTTATAAGTCTTACGAAGATCTGCTCACAATCATTATACTACTCTTGTCCACTTGAATATTACAGTTCATCTTTCATTTTCATAATTGACTCTGTTTTCTGCTTATTCTAAACTTTTGCAAGCAAGTTAAGAGGCCTTAACTTCACTGTGGCATTTTTGCATCCATCTCTTTCTTCACCAAACGTTCAGCCAGTTGTTGTTAATCTTTTCGACAATCGCTAGCTGCACGAAACAGGTAAAGCATCATGAATGTGTATTTGATTTTACAATTTTTAGAATTTTGTTTCTAAGAAAACTGGATAATTTTCATGCAAATAAGGGGATTATAATACGATTATATGACCTAATCTGTATACTTCATGTGATAATCTGCTGACATTAACACTTTAAACTAATAAAAATTATCAGTCAAACTATTCTCGCTTTTTATGATTTTTACTGCAGTTATACGGTACGAAAGATCACGTTTTCTTATGAAATTGCAATCGCTTGTCATAGATTATGCTAAACTATCACTCTGCTGAGCTGAGGGTATAGTAAGTAAACTGAGCTGAGGGTATAGTAAGTAAATGTTCTCAACATCGACTGTATGCAATACAAGCCAAGACTTTCTTCAAAGCTACTAGATCTAGCTAAGCTAATAGATCATAATGTTTGATAAAAGTCTTCCACCCTTCAAGACAAGACATGAGCCGAGAAGATATGAGCCGACAAGATATCAGCCAATGAGCGATGCTTACAGCGGATCAAAGATTTATTTTCCAAGTACACTTTCTAATACCACTGGCATACGGAAAACTTATTGTAGTTGAGAATGAAAAAGGACATATGACTGGATGAGAAGAACAAATCTATGCTAAACAAAATTATTGCTTAAATAAATTATTTAAATAACAATGATAGGTATTGAGAAAATTATAATGTTTTCGTTTTAATTTACAAATGATTTAATTAAAATCTAATATAGGGTATAAGAGCAAAGCTAAAAGTTTTCAAATAATTGAAATATAATTTATCTATTATAAAAATAAAATCACACAAATTATTTAAAATGCATATAAAACCTCAACATATATAAACAAATTCAAAAAATAACACAAAAACAACAAAAAAACAAAACAAAAAACATACACAAATAATAATGACAAGTCCATAAATAAATAGCAATGTTGTAAAAAAGAAAAAAGAAAAATAAAAAAAAATAAAAAAAAAAAAGAAACAATATTATAATATGTGTGTATGCTGCAACAACAATAAATAAAACCTCAAAAATTAATTAGCAGTACGTGTTGCAATACAAAAGTAAATTAATTAATTGGTATGCATTTTAAATCAGAGGAAAACAATTATAAGCAAAAGAACTAAAGGGCAGATATACAACGAAACTCTTAATGCTCTCTACATATTTTCGGGTCCTTGCATGAGATTAAATTTGACATTTCCATATAAAAAAACCGATTGCATTCACTTTGCCACGAATCTTGAATACCAACAACCGACAATAAAATAGTTGTCGGCTTTTTATTCTTAAAGGTGTACATTAGTGGGTCAACTCAAACTATTTGCAAATGAATTTTTTGTACAAACGAACTCTTTCAAAGGACTCTTAGCAGACTTCTGTCCATATCTACCCATGTGTTGTAATAGATTATAGATAGATTAATCATTGATAGACTGAGACATTTTCAATTTTTCTATTCTTGCACTCAGATTCAAATTTAATGAATTTCGAAATGTGGAACTAATAAATGGGTGCAAAAATCGAGTTTCTGATGAGTGATAGACTAAAGTTGTATTATTTAAAACACGAGAACAGTTAGAAGACGAATGCAAAAGATGAGCTGTATGAAGAAATATGAAAATATGGAAAGGAAGTGACGTGCAGACGTGCATTGAAGGATGGACAAACCAGAAAACCTATAAAGAGAGATACATGAAAAGGCATGTGTACTAACACGCGTTTAGATTTGTTAGCGAGTTTCTGCTTTCGTGATTTCTACCAAGAGCTGTCAAAAGACTAGTTATGTCTCAGCTTTGGTTCGAACGCGTAAACGATATCAAATTGGTTTTTCATCGATTGTAAAGTAATCTATTATCAATTAAGAATAATAATAATAATCGTAACAGTATTACTTGTGCATGTTCTCGTTATAAGCTTTAAACAACACAAGTGGAATTTTATCATTGCTTTTACTTTAAATCTTCCTCATGCCTTTCTCAAAGAAACTTTATCATGCGTTCAAGATAACGAGTAACATAATCGTTTTAGATAGTTTTGATTTCAGTCTAAAAAAAAAGGTAATAATAATAATAATAACAAATTGCAGAACAACCTTATAACCTAGTAATACTGTTTTTAAGCTTCCACTTGTTTGTAGTGATGCTTCAGACTTGTGATGTAAATTTCGAGGAATGAAGACGAAATCAATATAGCTTTATATCAAAATTTGAACAGCTATAGCATCGGTGGGATTAATCGAACTTGCATTTCAAATATTCATTAATAAAATCTAAGCATGTTTTTCAAAAAGTAGTGAAATGTGATTATTTGTATGCTTTAGGAAATAAATGACATTTTAAGGAAATACGAACATATGTAAAAAATTTGAGAAATTGAATTTCTATTATTATTAGTGTAATTAATTTGGCCAGAGAAATAAATTTTAAGACTAAAGTTTCCAAGCACTAGCATTTAAGGCTATTGGTTTTATTGAAAACTCTTCCATACTTCGGTACTGTTATACTTTATTGGTTGTATACGCAAGATTTTCTTATTGTTTTCAAGTCATTAGCAGCTGATTTCAATTATTATTATATTTGCGGGATAAAGAAAATGAAAATATGAACAACTTGATGATGTCCTAACTAAGTATACTATGTGACTATAAGAAAAATTCCATTTGGATAATCCTGAGATTCGATAGCAATCGAATCAAGTCATCTTCGAGAACTTATTCGTGTCATAACACACACATAAGTCCGATAAACTGTCGTTCTCCGCCTTTTGGGATAATAACGTTGCCAGACAACCAAACATAGCTATAGAATTGATATATACTCTGCACGTAATGTGACAAATGGAATGACAAATTTATTAAACTCCTTCTTCTTGATAATGGGTGTGAAAAAAAAAAAACATGTATATATATATACATATATATATATATATATATTTTATACGATAAACAAAGTTGTTGAAATATTATTTTAAGTACTCAATGATGCAATAACAGGTAAGTGAAGTTCAACTATTCATAGAAAAAATTAATAATAAGTAGAAAAAACAAAAGAGCAAAATAAAATATGCATACATAACCGTATACGGTTTCACTTCATGTTTAGTTAACTGTAATGCACTGTATTTTAACCACAACAATAACGATAATAATAATAATTGTAATTACGATGAAAGCATAAATACAACAACAACAACAACAACAACAACAACAAAAATGCACTGAAGCCATGTTCATGTGTATTAACGGGAATTTTACATTAATCTTTTAACCACAGCCATAAGTACAACATAAACCATTTAATTTCAAATAGCAAACTGATTCCTGTTTTTTTTTTTTTCAAGTACCGTTAAGCTTCAGGATTCCAAGCAGTTTCTTTATGTTAATGCAAATATTTCACCATATTTATGGTGAATGGGGGCGACGTGGAATAGATGGGCTATCATACTCTGTGAATGGTTTTGTCATATGTTTCGGGCGATGTGTCATTTCTAGATGTTAAAGATTTTCAGTAAGTTCAGTCTTTGTGCAGACCTAAGAGAGACGTTCATTTAAAGCTAAAAAAATTTTATGTTTTCAAACTGGAATAGCGCGGGTGTTTCCATTTAAGCAGAAAAAAAATTGTAATTATATTCTACTTACCTTTCGCATTTATCATCGAGAGAAAAGTATTCGCTAACAAAATACGTTCGGGTGCTCTTCAACAAACATGTGTGTTGTTACTGTACTTTCGCCATTTTTATTGCAAAAATCGAGCGAGTAGCAAAGCATAGAAAAAAAAGCAACAATAAACATAAACTTAAATAAATACTTAAAGTTGACTGAAACTTTACGGAGCAATTAGGAAGCAAATCTACAAATCTTGAAATTGAGAGAAGAAAATCTTCAAAGCGCATTAAGAAAATTCTACAGAAGTAGGAAAACAGCCCAAAATCTTATACGAAAAGAAAGAAGCGATGGAAATTGATCACTCTCCCCCGTCCGACATTATCTGTCAATCAGAATCATCGGCGAATTTTGATGATTTGAAAGACCTGCGTTCAGATACGTCGGTAAATTCAGCTTGTAATTCGCGACCACAAGACCGGAACTCTATTGCTGCCGCAGTAACTAATCGTCAAACCGACAATAGTAAAGTTGTCGACAAAAATTTCAATTTCAATGAATATGAATACAGTTTAAATGAAAGATTTGTTACGGTCTTAGATCAGTTGGACGCTCGAGTTGAGAAATTTCGTAAGGACGCTTTGAACTTGCAAGAGAAACGTGATTTCTTATATATGTCCATTGATTTAATAAAAAGTAATGATTTAATGCAAGACTTAACCGATTCGCAGCGCGAAGATATCGATTGCTATTTACAACGAGTTAATGCTCGTTTATCAACCGTTGAACTCAACGTACGCACTATACGCGATCACTCGCAAGAGGTTTCTCTTAACGAGATCAATACTTTGATTGATTTGATGATTACAATGGGCGATCCGGATTTATCGCGGCAACGTTGTCAACTATATTTGAATGCCTGTTGCAGTGTCGACGAAAATGTTTACTTTACTGACATGGATGCTGATATGAATGAGTGTAAACTGAACGTTGACGTAACTGCTGGTCACTTAGATAAGAAATTCGAAAGTGTTTTATTGGGCTGCACTTTGGACGATCAGAAGAATATAAAGAAACGTTTGCTTGCTCTAATGGGTTATCTTAATGGGTTGTGTTAATCAACAAATCATCAATCAATAAATTGATAAAAGCAAAAATGATCAACTCATCAGCATGCGTTAGACTCGTAACATTGCCATTTTTTATGCTTACAATTATAAATTCAAAATCTCACGATAGCACATTCTTAGCAACAGATATATGTTCTCTATTACACCATAGCGGCTTTTTCTTTCTCCTAAACTTATTACGTAAGCATTCGCAAATTAAATGTGAAACAAAGAATGTCTCGCCTTTTTTTTTTTTAATTCTTTCCCTTATTCAGCAACTAACTAATTTTTAAACAACGCAACGTATATGTTAACAATAAAACAACGCATTCTTGATCAGCGAAATCGAAATCGAAATATATTCAAAACATGGTATTATGAAATTATTATGTTGACTTTCTCTTAGTTATGTATATATAATTCGTAATAAGTGTGGAATCAATCCACTCAGCAGTCAGCCTACAATAAACTGAAAATGTTCCCCATTCGATGGATGAATAATAACATGTTTTTGACCGCTCCGCACATTCGCTTAACTTGCTGATTATTCAAGGAGAGCTTAACTTCTTCGATTATTTCTTGGAACCAAAGATTGGAATGGTTTTTCCCATCTTGGAGCGAACTCTTTTTTTTTTTTATCAATTTTTAAATTCCATTACGGGATTTTACTTTACTTTGAGATCAGTTGGACTACTCTAGTCAAATTTTTAGAAAGAGGTGAAGATTGTTATGGGTTATTATTACAAGCAGACTCGTAGAGCATGGAGGTCGTCCTCCTTTTTGCAAACTTTTTGATCTGAAAAAAAAATTCAATTTCGGGTTTCATGCCGTTTGAAATAATTTTCATTTTTATTACTTTTTATTTTAATGGCCAATCACCGCTTTTCATGTAACACGGTAACGGTCGGAAAGAAGAAGAGAAGAAAAGAAGATATAAGGAAATGGCCGTAGGCTAGTGGGAATTATCGGCAAGTGTTTTTCATCGGCTGAACACTCACTAAAGTAAACTCTACCGCACTGACTAGTCGCGGTTCTTACTCTTCCACTCCTGCGGATATTTAGAATAGACTGCTGTAATCAGTCGCTTTATTTGGTTAGTTTCTAATAGTGAAAATCTTACAACCTTTCCCTATGTTCACCTTTCCCTATATTAATTTTATTTTAAATCAAGTGATTCAACCAAAGAAACTATTAGAACGCTTTACTTAAGTAAAAAATATGAAATCGATTATTAGCTCTTTGAGATGCTTGCAAGTTAAATATCGCTTATGTACGGACATACGCAAACATGTTAATATACATATAAGAATTATTTATCTAAAAGTCATCTGATTTTATAAATCAGCTGCTCGAGGTTAAAAGCCCAACCAACTCCCAAACCGACAACCAATTCCTTGTAGGTTTAATTTATTGTTATCGTGTCCAAAATGAGAGATAGAGACAGAGAAGGTACTTAACCTATTCAAAGCATAGAACAAAGAAAGAATAAGAGGAGAGGGGAATTCTATTTTTTAATCTTTTCATAATTAAGAGGGAACTCACCGAGGATGGTCAAGTTTGAACGAGGGTCGTATCGACAAGGAATATAAAATCCAGTTTAGACATGAGGATATCGTCATTCTGAAGGAAGAGCATTTATACCTTAGGAATGCTCGTATATAAGAAATTATTTACGCCCTCTTCAAGTTAGATGTAAAGATTTATTATTATATAAATTTTAGATAATATTAAATGAAACATATATCAAAGACCACATTAAAAAAATAAGGGCAGCAAATAATACAATTGATGATAAGTGTCAGTATTTTATGTTTCAATAATCAAGCTGCCTACTGCCGCTGCTGCTGCTACTGCTGCTCTGTATATTGAGAACGATATGGCGTCTCTTCAATATATCAATCAATAAAAAGTTATAATCTCATTGCATTTTGCAAAATATGAAACCACGGTTGGCCACACGAACGCATACACAAAAGCAATAGTAATAGCAAAAATAACAACAACCTAACAATTGCTGACCATAAACCATGAATTATGAATGCCAGGCTGGAAAAGTAAAAAGTATGAATTTACACATGCATATACGTGTATATATATATGTAGGTGACTTTGTTTATGTGTTAGAGCATATGTTACTAAGCTTATAAATGACTTTACAATGGCCAAAAATTTTTGCAATGCCATGCCTATCGGAAGAGATGACGGGGAGAAAATTTGTGCTTTTGAAAATTCAATTAATTTTCAATTATAAATATTTAAATCCATTTCTGTTTTTTTTTTTGTATATAGTGTTTTGCTATAGCGTTAGCCTTGGTTTATAATATGTAGATGCAGTTGTAGAAATATATAATAATTTAAAACACATGTTTGATATATGGCTTTATAATATAATATATATAATGCATTTTATTTAATAATATCAAAAGCAATTTCGATGAGATAAGTTATGGCCAATAAATTAATTTTATCTTTATCATTTAGTCAAATGTTCTGAAGATTTCATTTCCAATTCGAAATTCAAGAGAAATGTCACGAGGATTAAATCGATATTTACAGGTCAGGTAACTAGGTATAGGCTTCCATTACTTCAGTAGGCCAACTAATCTGAGTGTAATCTTTTTGAACGAAAGAAAAAAAAAAAAGGTTTAAAGATAAAGAATTGAAATCGAGAATTTTGCATATATAGGGACTTTCTTATTGGATTTGTCTAGTTAATCTTACCATGCAAAAAAAAGATTAAAAAAATAAAAATTATATTTATTATGGAAAAAAGAAAAGAAGCGTTAAACTAACAAAAAAAAACTCTATCTAAAATATCATGTCATTAAGTTGACGCCTGTCGCAAAGGCTGCTCAGTGACAGGCGCATACCAAGGGATCACACCTCAAGAGAAATCTAAATGATTTCATGGTGTCGAATATTGATGTAAAATTCTCACAACGACGTTTAAGTGAATGCGTGGCTCGTTGAGTAGAAGACCTCCTACCTAAAAATATCGTCTTTTCAATATATTTTCAATAAGGCGCTCCAAAAACGCAATGCAATAGAGGAGCTTGGGAGGAAAATTCATATTTTGAATTTTCCCTATATTGGCTTAACGTGGTAAGTAACAAAAAAGTCATTCGAAGCGGAGAACTTAACTTTCTTAGTCATTTCTACGAAATAAAAATGAGGATAATTCTGAGGAGGATATTCAGCTTGGGTCGCTTCGACAGCTTCGATCAGAGCATCCTAAATAAAGTTTTAGCAAAGGCAAATTATTACAATTCGTTTTTAAATGTAGATAAAAAGCAACTAGATGGGGAAGTTGGTGACTTTGTGCCTGCTTTGAAGGAAACCTCAATTGCGGTTTTCGTGTTAAGAACAAAAGAAAACAAATAAATACTTCATCAGGTCTAATTTGGCAGATATGGTACACTTAGCAACCCTAGTCGAGAAAAAAATTGACATACGAACCTAGTAACCCAAGTGTTTTTCACACATTTTTTTTTACTGTTGACAGTGTTAGTATAGACCTTGTTTAGGTTATGTAAGTATTTAGAAAGTTTTCTTTTTAGTTCGTTTATGAATCTCATTTGTGTTATAGAACTTTCTGGTAATAGACGTAGGCATTGGGACCATTTAATATTATTACCATAAAAACGTAGTTTGTTGAGATTGCTAAAAGTGTGCTGCGGCTTCGAGATTCCTTAGGTGAGTTTGTTTTTCACAAAATAATTTGGAAATTTTGTTAAAATATTTGGGATTCTTGTAAGAAATATTCCATGCTGTCGTTGGTGTGTTCACAACCAACTTCAGCATGTTACTCAATTGAACAAAAAAAAAAAAAAAAAAAACCCCAGCAGAACATAACCTAGAAATAAAAAAGAATCAAAAAATCTAAGAAACTTCAATTACGTTACTGGATTATGGGTCTAAAGTGAAACATACAGGCCTAATCCATTTCTTTTCTACAAAAAAAAAAAAATAAAAAAAATAATTAGTTAAAATTATGGGTTTAATTTCATTTAGCCAAATTTTTTCCACTTTTTCTCTTTTGCGTAGAAAAGTGATTTCTTTAAGTAAATCAGTCTTTAAGAGTCAGTCGAAAATGCGCCTTGAGAAGAACGAAAGCCAAGGTCTCTGCGGCGAGATTTTATCTGGATCTTGACAGATTCTACAGGCATTACGGTAGTAAATGTATGAAATTTCCACTAAACCCATAGGGCAGTACACGTCTAATTTAATGCTCAACTACAATGTATGGTAGAGGGCAGATGACTTTCATTAATTGCTCGGCCAGTATTGCGGTTATGTCCGATTTCTGTAGTCAACAAATTCCGGAAGGAGATCCTATAATATTTCCTGGCCATAACAACGCCTACCTGTGTTGGGAATACACCCTGGAAAAATATATGCAAAAAAAGGAGTATAAAATCTCGATATTATCCTCAACTTTCTTCTTCTTCGACCTTCTCATTCATTAAATGCTGCTCCCAGTGAAAGTTCGCAATTATAGTTTCAATTAATGTTGAAGATGATTGTGTTTGAAATTTGTGTGAAAGGCAGAACAAGTACCACTCATTTGTCTTTGTTAAAGACTGCGTCTTGAATTATTCACATCTACAGTAATTAGTATTTCTATTAAATCCATCCTGAGACATCCGATTCGCTTAATACCGTTGTTCATACCACGATTTTGGGAAGTGTTCGGAAAAGTGGTCAAAACAAATCAGAACGAACTGTAGGTTGACCAGAAGCTCGCAACAGTGCTGGACGGACAGACAAGCAGATTCTGAATTGTCCGGTATGACAAGGACGGTCGCACAAACTATAATGTACGCTTGTCATACAGTGCAGTAGTGCAGTGTATAAGAAATGTATCTGGTTTTCGTGTTTCACTTTGTTTTCATTTTGCCGCTAGTGGCTGTGCAATTACTTCTTTCACATTCCTAAACGTGGGTTATATTGCTTTAGGGAAATAGTTAACGCGTTCGTCGGTACAAAAAAATTCCCTACCATTCCTTCGACTCAACGTTCGGACATGGAGCAAGTGTACGCACTTCTAAGTGCTAAATTATTAGCGCATTAAACTTTTCAAAAAGAATAAAAATCAATTTTAATGCGAATAAAACCTAATAATAAATCATTTACAATATTTAATAAATATTCTTTCATTTTATCAAGAAAAAAGCCCATCGTTGCTTTCTGTTCTGTTCTGAACATGTTACTATGCAAAAATTTTTACTAAAAAAAAAAAAAAAAGAAAGTAAGTTTTTTTCTCTTCCTATGCGTTGCTTGCTTAACTGAAAACTTTTCTTGATAAATAAAAAACAGAAAACTATCGTCTTTTTTTATCCTTTCACTTTTCTCGCTCTTCCTTCCCATACGTAATTTCCTTCCATTAGCATTTACGTTGTTGTGCAGCTTTTGTCCCGTTCTAGAAAATTTTAGCTCCAGTAGTTGAGCTAAGGAAAAGCTACGCACTCAGCCTAGGTATTTGCTTCATAAAAGCAAATGCGGGAAACTTTAGAGGATTAAATGAAGGTTATATAATTTGCGTTTACTATTAATTAAAGAATTTATATCAATAATTTGCTTTATATTTTCCTTTACGGTTACTTTAGTCGCTTCTGTGCTTTAGTTGGCATTAAAAACTTTTAATTGAAACTTCGCCTTTTTTTTTGTTGTCTTCCTTGTTTGTTTTTACCTTAAGTTCTATAAGTAATAAAATAAAAAGAAAGTAAATTCAATTAACAAATTTAAAATTTTCTCTTTAATTATTTACAGTTTAATTATTTTAATATTATCATTAAACAGCTCAAACAACTTGATACTGGGGGCAGTACTTTAAAAATTTTTCTAAGAAGAGAAAAATTGAATGGTAAATTTTTCGCATTGACTACAAAAAAAAAAAAAACTGTTATACTCATTTTCGTCTTACGCTTGTAACTACAAGAACGTGAATTTCTAACACATTACCTACCTATCGCTAATGTTTGCAAAAAAAATTTCCTCCGATATCGGATGAAATTCGCTAATAAGTATAAAGAATTCGATAATGAGACTACTTGGTATTTTACTCTTTTTTCCACGATACTTTCAGCACTCTAGAAGGAATCGTTTTGGGAAGGACGTTTAGAGCTTGAACGTGGTACTATTTTAAAAACAAAAAATAGTCGCGGAACGGACGAGAAATTATCTCCAATAACCAGGATTATAAAAAAGAAAGTAAAAGCACTTACAATGTCAAGCGACAATATTGCTAAGTTGGAAGATTACAAAGACTCTCTAATTAAAAAGGCAGAACAATTGATTACACAGGGTTTCCCAGAGAAAATAATTCAGCTTAATGAATTGCTAGCTTCGCCAATGTTCCATGAGCGTAAACTTTCTGATTTCCATCAACATCTGAACATTCCAGTGCCGGGCCGTGTTTTGGTTAATAAGGAAGATAGCGCTGGTGATTGTGAACAACCAGCAAAGAGAGCACGTACGGAACCAACCTTAGATTCTGGCGTTAACGTTACGTATTTACCAATCGGCAGTGTAGCCTGTAATGCATCCTTATCTGAGATAATAAATACCATTAAACCTATGCTATACAAGCTGATAGAGGAGTCGGATATTCTTAAAATGTGGATTTCCTTTATGATACCGAAAATCGAAGCTGGCAATAATTTCGGAGTCTCAATTCAGGAAGACATCCTGGACGAAACAGAACGTGTTAAAGCGGAAGCTGTCGTCAGTTTTGATCAGATAAGTAATTATTTTGTATCTCGCGCCAGAATTGTCGCAAAAGTCGTAAAATATCCGCACATTGATGATTATCGAAACGCTGTTGTCGAGTTAGATGAGAAGCAATATTTGGACTTATGGATGATAATTTCCAATGTTAGAAATCGATATTTATCGTTGCTTGATGTTGTTACTAAAAATATGGAAAAACTTAAAACACCGCGTTCTTCGAATGCTGATCTTTATTAAAGAGAAAGTCACAGTTCTTCTTCTATTTAATTGCGTATTTAATACATTTTCTCTTCCAACGCGATTAAGGGATTATATGTTTCCATAATTATACAAATATACTCATTATTAACAGGTTGTTTGTTTTATTATAAAATTATTCAAAGTTATAGAATTAATCAAAAAATGTGCAGCCCATTGAATTTCACTATTAAAGGGAAAAGTGTTATTCAAAGCGTAGAAGTATCTTGCAAGTTTTTCATATCTTTGCACTTGGTTTTCCTTGTTTCTGTCATTTCTTCGAAAGCGCTTTTTACTCTTATCGTTACAAACTTTTACTGTCGCATGTTTTCGCATGATAGGACCAGGCAGTTGATCCTGTGAAACAAACCTTTAATCCTGTATTCCTGTAAAAGATATACCAGGTGTATTAGTATGCACACTCACATGCACACTCAGAGTAAGAGTTGCTATAAGATAGATAGCCATGACTCGGCTAGGGTGAGTAAAAAATTACCAAGAGTTAAGGTTTTGAAGGCTATAAATGCATTTAAAAATTTTGTTGCTGGTTTTTTTTTTTTTTTTTTTTTTTTTTTTTGAAAACATGGATAGCATGAAAGATACCGGCCAGCAAGGGCCACATCGAAACAGGAATTCTATGAAATTGGGCGAAATGCTCAAATATGGGCTCAGGTCATGTGGGGGTAATGTGGGGCATACAATCGTTTAAAATTTGTCCGTTTATCTGATCGTCTGTCCGTGCTTCGGTTGCCTCTCGTTTGTCTTCCCTCTTTTTTCTATTTTTAACGATTTTGGGAATTAGCCATTGCTACTTATAGCAATCGGAGAGAGAGCGTGAAAATCGACTTACATTTGAAACGAATGTTTTGGCTAAATTCAAATTCGAAACTTTACACAATTTAATTTTTTCAGGACACCTGCAATAAGTGTAATCAATTTTTTTTTTGGGATATCCTAGAAGTCCTATAACATATAATTTCCGAATTTTGACCTTCAGCTAATGGGTTATGCTACTCGGTTGATACAATGTCTTCATGCAATGAGTTCTCTTCAATATGTCATCGACTAGAAATTAAAAGGCACCTCGTTTGGGTTTTAGCATTCAGAGATGACACTTTTCTAAACTATAGCTGCGGCTGCGTTAATGTATTCCATAAAAATGCAAAAACTGCTCTTCTACGGTATGAAAATGCTTTCATAGCGAGGTAGCTTCGTTTTTCTGCACATGACCAACACATGACTTAAAACCTATATTAGAAGTCATAGAGTATATCGTATTAGAAACTTGCATTTGAGCACTTTATTGTGAGATCGTGAACGTTTGTGTGTAACTCGTAATGTCTTCAGTCAAGTTAGCTTTTTAATTTCCGTCTCACCTAATCTTTTCTTTTTGGAAATTGCTGGCGGATGCACGCGTTAGTAGACACTTTTTGTGATATATGGTCTTGGGACATGGGATCGTAAAGCTATCTCTTGAGAAGGCTCTGTTTCCTCATCTAAGTCTTGACTCACAAATTTAAATAAGCAATTTTCGTCAAACCAGATCCAAAATATGTCGAGCTTCAATTAAATTTTCTCCACTAAGGGTAATAGAATGGATTGATATGTTTATGGCAGTATCGTGTCGATGCATTGAGACTGAGATGGGTTTTAAAAGATTCGACCCGAACCGTGTGCAATGAACATTTCATACATTTTTCTCTCGTTTCTGTTCTCTTTCTTATGCTGTGGTCTTTAGCTTAGCGCTTGCTTTGCAAAAATATTAAACAAAATTTAAACACGTAGACCATGCTGTTGGATAAATTGAAACAAATGTACTTGAAAAATAATCAGAGCATTATAAGTGTACACTAGAAGTTGTAATAGCGGATACGGTGGATGAGTGTATGTCTGTTTAAGTGTCAGAAAAGAATTTTATAGTAATTTTTTCAAATTATTTTCCAAGTTTTTCTACTAAATGATAAACGCTTGGAATTAGTATTAACATGAGAAGTATTAGAAAAACGTTTATGATTTTTTTAAGAAAATTTAATGAATTTTAATATTTTTGTAGTTTTTCAATTTAAAAAAAAAAAAAAAAAAAAAAAAAATTATAAACATGAAGCTTCTCCACTATTATCGGTCATTATTATTAACATTGAACATTTATTCATTTTTTTTTTTAATACCTTAAAAATACTCCCTTTTAACTGTCAAAGAAAATTTCATGACATTAAATCAAAAGAAATGTAAGAAGCTATCATTTTCAACCCGAAGGGAATTGATTCACTTAGGTTGACGAACGTGGACTCATTTCTTCCTATACTAGTTCTTCTATTTGATTAAAAACTTCAAGCATGTCTGGCTGTCTCTGTTTGCCTCTCTGCGTTTCTACCTGTGTGCCTGTGCAATGCCTTTGTTAAACATGTTCCTGCACAAAGAGTGGCCTGTAGGCAGATTGCTATTGAAATTGAGGCAAATCGACCAAACGACACGACCACAGTACAACATAAGCAGAGATCACCTGTGCTTTCTTTTTTGCTCATTACATATAAACCACAACAGATCCAACGCCAAAAATTTGTATATATATTGTCTGGGATGTCTTGTAGTACATGCGTGGAATTGGAAAAAAATCAGTTATGCCTAATGAATATTATGAAATATTAAAATTTCCTGTAGCATGCAGAAAGAAGCTTCAAAGACCTTACACAGTAAACCTATTGGTGATCATTAATAAAGGGTGATGGGTAAAAAAGACTCGATCGCAAACGAATATAATTTTCTTCTTCCCCTTTTTTAGCATTAACACATTATTAAAACGTCCTACGTACTTTTCCAGTTACAATTACACCGCCCACCACAGAGCTCCTTGGACTAAATGGCTCCTTTGTTTAATATTTTTCAAAGATACTTTTTCTCTCCATATTTAAATGTTGTGCTTAGCATCGATTATTGTTATGCTATCTGTTTTTCGCCCACAAAACAATTGTCGAAGAAACCCTTTAATACATTGCGGAAGCAAATCAATTCCGGTCAAAGCGTAATTCATCGCTTTTGGTGTGAAAGTAAATAATTTTTTGCGAAAAAGGACTTGGTAATGAGGTGCTTCATGATATGTATATATGTAGAGTTACGTTGCGTATATGTAATCTTGCTTAACATGTTCTTTGATGCTAATTGACTTTTTATGTATTATTTAGTCGTTGGGTATTATTCGCCTTTTAATAAATAATTCTGCATTGAAAAGCAAAAGAGACTCTAAGCGATTGGAAAATGTGTAAGGCGAAGATTTATAAATATTCATATATACGTGTCTGGATGTAAGAATAAAAATCATAATCGAACAAAATTGTGTGTATTGTTCACATTCATCTCCTATTCTTGTATAGAGAAAAAAATCAAACATAAAATTCCAATTTAACTTTGACGTCATTCCGAGAATTGTTAGGCAGAGAAACACAGAAACAGAACAATGAATAGAATTCTATTAAATATTTTATGCATGTATGTGCATGTATATCCTATATAAATGTATTTGATTGACATTTTCGTTTCACTAAATGTTGCGGTATTTGTTCTCCTCCTTGTCTCTATTGTGAGAGAAATACCTCAGAGTCAGATGTCGTATAAAATGGATTTTATTTCAATTTCGATTATATATTTTCCGCAATCAGTTCAACGAAAGAATAAAAAAAAAAAAAGAAGCACATATATGTATAATATATAAATATGTATACATTCACGACATATGAATGTTTACGAAAAACTTTCAAGAGGAAACCGCAAATTCAAAGAGGTCTCCACAATTTATTAAAAATGGTTATGTGATATTCTCTTCGGAAACTTCTCAATATGTGTGTGCCATGTAGGTAAGTGCTTGTGCAGTCAGTCGTCTTTCATATGGAAAAATATAAACTATGGCAATACGTGTCAGGGAAAACTATTTTCATATATTGTTGATTGGATTGGACTCTTCTTTATGTTTATTTAATTGTCTAGATTTGGCAAAATCTCTTTTTAAGCATTTTGTTGAAAATACTTTTCTGCTTCATATTGTTTTGTTGTTTATTGCAATTTTTCAATATTTTTCGAATAATTAATATTTGAGGTTTTTGTGTCTTACTTAAATGTTTTCAACCATCAAAGTAAAATATCAAAAATTTTTTGAACTTTTTTTATTTAGAAAGCATATCATATCGTATGTTAAGCATGTATGCCTTAGAGCGAATTGTTCATTTTCATCGTCATAACAACCTCGTGGTTGTTTTACCGGGTATATTAAATCGGCGCGAATCTGTGCAACGCACAAAAGGACTTTAGATAGACCCATGGCTGACTATGTCGGTCGTTTAAGTATGACTTAGTGAATCGATTTAAGCGTGTCTGTCCGTCTGTCTTTATTGTTTTCTTGTGTTCAATCTGCAAACCGCAATTTTTGTGATACTTTGTTATAATTTGGTGTAACTATTGAAAATAGTTGGGATTAGTCCACCTCATCGATCATTTCCTCTCCAATGCCTTGTTATATGAATACTTCAGGGCGGTGTAGAGTATTAAATATTTTTATTTTTTGTTCGTTGACTTTCTCTGTCACTTTTCAGGTAGCACCGCAATTTCGATGGTAAAAAACCTCTAAGCAATTGAAAATTGAATTTTATTTACTTTCTTAACCTCCTTCAAAATCAAGTAGCTCGGGGGAAACAAAAAGAAAAATGATCCAAATGATCTCGGGTTTTTCAATTTCCGAGTTATGGTGCTTATATATGACGCATATCATCCACGTCACCGTGTTTTTGGACAAATTCCCTTCCTTTCCTTCCTTTCCTTTCCTTTTTTTCCTTTCCTTTTTTCCTTTTTTTTTTGTGCTGCAATTCTTTAGCACAAGTCTTGTAGTAAAGTGATTCAAGATTCGGAGTCGGTTTAAAACTATTGACAGACAATGGATTTTTTTCATAACCACCGGTATGGACTTTGCTACAAATGGTGAAGACCATGCCATTCCAACATTTTCGTCCGGCATGTCTTTTTTAAGTAAAATATTTTTCACGTAAACGTGGAGCTTCGTTAGTCCATTAAAGCTGCTAGCATGCGGTATCGTGAGTACAGTGCTTTTCGGAACAGCCACATTTATCTGCGTCTTCGATTATGTTCGGCGTACTACCTTTGAAGCATTTTGCTTACCTGATGGTGGAATTTTTTTTTTTCTCCATAATGTATGCAACACAGAAAAAGAAGCTTCAGAGACTCTATATAGTATATATATTCTTGATCAGCGTGCAATTCTGAGTTGAGTTAGACATCTCTGTGGTTCTGTAATACCAGCGATATGGGTATCAAATAAAAGAACTTGGAGAGTAGAATGCGAAAAGCATAGTAATGGGTATGCGAGATTCGCCTCCCACCGGATTTAACTCTTTTACTTGTTATTTTTGCAAAAAGTATAATTGATCTATAAGTTTGGTTTTTATTATGCGATCCTTCGGTACTTTCTATATTTTTTTATTGTACTTTCTGGGGTGACATGAATCATATTTAATCATTACAATAATTTGTGGTGCAAAAGCATCGAGATGAAATTGTGGAAAACAATTTTGGCATTCGGTATTTAATCATTACAATAATTCGTGGTGCAGAAGCGCCGAGATGAAATTTTGGAAAACAATTTTGGCATTCGGTCCATTCGCTGTGCTCGGGGGTTCTTTCGTACATTGTAAGGCACCACGCAAAAACTTTTGCACAGAATCAAACAAAAATTTTGCCCCAAAAAGCATGTTACGATATCAGCTATCAAACAGTGCCTCTTAAGTGTGAATTTGATTGCGAAAAAATGCAATTAAATCTATTGTGAGGAAAAAGACGAAATGACTTTCCGCACAACCTCAAAGAATTATCCCAATTGGGAGAAAATATTTACTGAAGCTCTCTTACGAAACTGCACTTAAACAATGAGCTTTATTTTTTTATTTGTTATCCTTGTTCTTAATTAATAAAAAGATTTTTCAATTTTTTTTAAGTGTGTGTGATTTATAAGATGTCGTACGAAGTGTCACATTTTCGCCGTGTAATTTAATTCTATTAAAAATTTTCAATTAAGAGGAAAAGGAAATGATTTAAATTAGGTTTTCATCTGTCTCTTCGTTACCACGTTTCATGCATAGAACATGAAGTCATCAATGAGCTATGCCGGGGGAGTATAATGTCTTCGTTTTAGAGCGCACATTGTCTTTATTTCTTTGCTTCATACCTTTGGAGTGTTCCTTAAAGAGGATAAAGAGGATATCTGTCTGCGTAAAACTTTAATTTTTTTTCTTCATTTACTTCAAATGCATTTTAAAGCAACGAAAAGAATTAAAGTTGTACCGGTTCTGAGAAAATCAGTGATGAATGTATAGTGAACCAGGTGACCCAGATGGTCCTTCCACGAAAATTTGAGTTTCTAAGACTACACTGAAATGCACTTTTACCGCAGTTGTACCGGTTCTGAGGAAATCAGTGATGAATGTATAGTGAACCAGGTGACCCAGATGGTTCTTCCACGAAAATTTGAGTTTCTAAGACTACACTGAAATGCACTTTTAAATTACCTCTATTGTTTCTTACCTTGAGAATTTGGATTTCGCCTTCTTGAAGTCGAAAGATGGGCTGACGTTTAATCTACATTTGTGTGCATGTTTTCAATGCATGCAATTTCCAAATAAATTTGCTTGCTTACGCACTAAGAGTAGTAAGGGTGCAGGAATAACTCTTCGATTACACAAATTTACTAATAACTTCGCGGGGTATCATTCGTGGAGTTTACCCTTAATCTTGGCTTACAAACAGGTTTTTCCTTATGCCTTTATTAATAATAACTTCGAACGATATTATCACTGGAAGCGAAACACACAAAGGAAGTAGGTATAGACTACTACGTCACGCACTCTGGTTAAAATTTTATTTCGTAAATTACGATTCCGAATTATACCCGGTCATATCGTACGGTCTGTTGGTTGGTTATGCGATTCTACTTATAAATGGACTTACACTGATTCTTAAGCTTAACTTAAATCCATGTGTGGAGTCATAAAGAGGGGCAATTTTACTCCTTACTCCTAAATTTGTAGTGCAATTATTCTTTTATCGATGGATAGTCAACAAAATTTCTTCAATTTCTAATTATTATATATTCTGCTCTTATAAAAACAAAAAAAAAAAAAAGAGGAAAAAAAATATTTGGATTACGTTTTGCCAGATGCTCTAGCGATTCTCCATGGACCGGAGAATGTATTAAAAAAAAAAAGAGAAGAAAATGCCTACAACAGAAACAATCAAGATATCATAATATTTCATTTAATATTTTATGAAACACTTAAGTCCGACATACATGTGCACACTTACTTGGCTGCTTAGAAGACATTAATACTACGAACAGTTTACGTAAGCACAGGAAAAAATTTTGTAATATTCTTGCTTGGCTTTCCAGCCAACACCTGACAATCAAGAAAAAAAAAAAACAAATAATAATAATAATTTAAATATACTAAGTTTGTTATCACTTTCGTCTTATGAACATGAAATCCCAAAAATAGGCTCGGACTTAAACTAATATCTCTAAGCAAGGAAAAACTGAAAAGCATTTCACTTTATTTTCCTTATATGTGTTACCTAACATCAAATTAATCAAATATACTCAAATAAAAACGAACATTTATCTGATAGTAGTAGTGGTAATAGTAGTAGTAGTAGTAGTAGTAGTAGTAGGAGTAGTAGATAGTAGGCCTTCAACTTATTCTTCGGTTAGTTCAAGTGCTCTTCTCTTCACTCACATAAACAAGATACGATTCAGTATGAAATGAAAAAAAAAAAAAAAAAAAACGGAAAATATAACGGAAATGATGTTGAAATAAAGTGTACTGCAAAATCCACTTTTGTCGGTTTGTTGATGTGTTTATATATGAAAATTATAAATAAGAACTGAAATGAAGATTAGATTTTTTTATTTTTTTTTTTTTTTTTTTTATATTTTATAAAACTCTAGAGAGATTAGAAAAAGAAAAAAAAAAGAAAAAATGTCAGATGATTTTTACCTCTTCCCAGCATTTCATTTTTCTGCTCTAGTTTTCTGCGCCGGATATGAGAAACTAATGGAATTTCGTGGATTGAGTTTGAAAATCTAGTGGAAATTCTTTTCAAATATCTCTATGCATACGTAGAAAGCTTATGTATGTCAATGTTTTATTATTATATTATATTTGTATGAATTATTGAGATTGAGATATAAAAGAACATCATGTTTGCCTGACTAAGTATTCATTTGTAAAAATTTCTCTTAAATAACTTATAAAGTTATTATCATTACGACTAAGAGTTTTAGGATAATGAAAAGCTGCATACAAATGAATCAGAAGGAAATCAAAAATAAAACATAAGATTTGCATTAAATATGAATTTAGTTAGTTGTAAAAAAGATGTGTTTGATAAAGAATTTTAATTAAATTTTTGTTTATTATATTTCTATATTCTCATAAGTACATATAGTCCGATAGAAATATGATAGAAAAGTAAAATGCTGCCATTTTACAAACTCTGATGAATTAAATGTTACCTACCTACACAGTTAAATTTTTAGTTAGATTTGTGGCGTAACGTAAATTACAAACTTTTTTTTGAATTCGCTTTCCGCAAAATGTTTATTTTCGACTCCTGAATATTTGGAGTAAAGTGAGTTATTCTGTACTGGTCTTGACTGCTATTCTTAATAGAATGCGCGCTATTATTATGATTTTCACTCAATCATTGGTATTTTGCTATGATCATAGTATGACCAGAGTATTTTGTAATCACGTTTAGTTTATGAAGAAACCATTAGATCGAAATACCATACAAAAGCACTGTACTAGATGTAACTATATGCACTGCCTGTTTGCGATCAATGGTAGGAGATTTGAAGACGTTCATGCACCGAATTATTGAGAAAAGCTAAATCGACCCGACATGAATAGTTCGATGTACGTGCGATGCATATGCTGTAATCCAGGGCGAATTTTCATAAGAATTTTGAGGGATATATTATTTCACCGTTACACCGTAGATTAATACTGTAGTGAAAACACAATTAGCGTTTATTTGCAAAGTTATTTATTTGAATTGTCTTTACTTCTTTAGCATACTTCTTACTTTACTATATAGTTCTTGCTTTACATCTTACTTTACTTTTTAGTTCTTGCTTTACTTCTGATCCAACTGAACTGTGGTCAGTGACTTATATAATAAATTATTATGCTAACTTAAGCAAAGTAGTAGAATTAAAGTAGGCTATTACTAAAGTTACATGTAATGTGCGTTATAGCTAAATTAGGTTATCTTAACTAGGTTATAGCTATTCTTGCATTACGTGGAAATATGTAGAACTGATCTTAACTAGGTTATAGCTAGTCTTGCATTATGTGGAAATATGTAAACGTGTAAACTTAGCATAAATTGTTCATAAACAGATAGAATACGACAGGTCGATAATACAATACATAACAAAACAAAATTTCAACTGGAACGTCCTGAAGAGTTAAAAACGCCATAATATAAAATCAAAACATCGAAAAAAAAAACAAAGAAAATCGTTTCGTTTGCTTATTAATTGCCTTTTATTGTACTTCTGAATATTGTTTGAATTCCAAAAATTCTATTTTTTACAAATTCATAAAGCAAGTATGCAAATGCAGTCCCTCCTTGGATGATAAATAAAGAAGCTCCGTCTCGGAATATGTCGCAAAATAGCAAATCATTTTTTCACCAGTAACCCATTCATTTTCACATTCGTCTTCATATATTCATATATTCATGTTCATGTACTCATATTCATATATTCATATATTTATTTGTCTCAATTCCTATATTCATATTCATATATTCACATGTACTGATATTCATGTATTCATATATTCATATTTAGGTACTCATATTCGTGTATATGTATATTCATATTTTCATATTCATAGTCATATTCATATATTCATGTCTATATATTCTTTTTTTTTCAATTCATAAATTCATATTCATATGTTCACATACATATACTCATGTTCATATATTCATATTAATTCACTTGCATACATACTGTCATATCTATCAATTCATATTCATATTTTCATTTTCATATATTCCTATATTTATATTCATATACCAATATTCATGTTCATGCCAGCAAATCTATTTATTTCGATATACTGTTTTATTATCATTATCATAATAATAAGTCCTAATGCTTCACATATATATTTTTAAACTTAGTTTGCTTTTGTTGACATCTAAATGACTTAAGAAACTGGATGAAAAATCTCTTTTAAAATTTTACTGAAATGCTTTGATAATGAAAATTGTATTATATTTTTTAAAGAAAATTTGCTTTAACCTCCACGATATGTATATGTGTCTGTTAACATCTTTCTTTGAAGCTTATCTCCTCTAGATGACGTTACCGGGAGATTTCTTTCAAAGTTTCTTTTAGTTTTATGCACATTTCATGATTTATTTGTGCATGAGTTAAGCTCTGCTTTTCTATTCACTGCGTAGTGAAATAAAAGAGAGAGTAAAACGTTAAGCAAATATTTATGACAAGTAAAAGTTCTTCCATTTTTATTTCCTCCAAGAAAGTTTCTCGTTTCCGTTACGAAAACGTATATCCCGTTCGTAAAACGTTGAAGCGTTTCTAAAATATGTTTAGCTATCTTCTTTTTCTTTTAATGTACTATTTAAGAATTTAAATATCAATCATAAACATATGCACGCTGGAATGGAGGACAATAATTATTACTAAATGTGGACGCAGCTTTGTCAAGTTTGAATCAACAGCCTGATGATGCAATAAAAGGAAAACATAATTTCATAAACGAATACATTAAATATTGAGAATCGTGTTTATCAAATTTACTTCAATTTTTTCTAGTAAAGATGACTTTGAAAATTACTATATAGAACAAATTCGACGCAAAACACGTAAAATGTTTTTACTTTCCTGTGGAGAATAAAAATGTCTTACAAATGGGATTTATTCTAACTGATGCATACATACGTATATATATACGTATCCATATATACGTATACATATATACATATATACATAAATATACATAACATTGAAAATTAATTAAAGATAAATGGGTGGCTGCACAACTTGCTGTAAATAAAATTTCTTTACAGAATTTAAAAATTTCATCCAGCCAAAGTCAATCAATTGTTTGTATTGTTTGCCAAGGGAATGACAAATTCCAGTTGAATAAAAGTACATTCGTACCTACTCGTACGCACATAGAAACGAAACACGAAAAACATATTTTAAGCTTTTCCAAGCATACTTAACTACCGCAAGCAAAAGTAAATAGCAAACAATATATTTTCGCTTCGAAGTGAATCTTGTACACCCATCATATCAACAAACCCATACCTACTTCCATGAACTCGTAAAAATGGTAGATTTTCACCTATAATAGGGCTACTGATAGAAGTACTCTTCTGTACGGAACTATAGGTTATGTCTCATAATAAATCTGGGATTAACGAAAGTTATCGTGAAGACGTCACGTCAAGAGGAGTTAAATAAGATTTTTAATAAAATTAAAGCAACTGTCCCTTCGCCAATGAAGTGCAAAGAAGTGTAATACAATGATCGGTACCCTTGGCCTCGGTTTTGTTATCCTATCTAAAGAGTCATTTTGCGAAATATTTGCAAATGATTACACCCTACATCAGTTGTGTTGTACATCTCTGAATTGAATAACACATGTCTGATGCCTGATAAAAAGTTGGGCCCAAAAAGGTTAAGTTTTTAATATTTTGTGATGAAAACTGGTTTGTCGTAGTACTTTGACATAGATATTAACCGTAGTAAATTTGGATTACGTAGCTGTAGCCTTAGATCATACTTTATGTATGATCTTCTGTAAACTTTTGTATGGTGACAAAATCTGATTTTTAGAACTTTATAACGATAGGTTCGTAAACAATAATCTTTGACGAGAAGATTAATTTTTGCGAAATGTGTTTAGGTTTTGGGATCTCTTCCTTATAATGGCTGATATGAAAAGTGTACCTTCAGAAAGAATGAAAGAACTTTGGATACTTTATAATGAAGATAAAGAAGAATAAATGAAGAATTGTACTAGGGGAGAAGGTGTAGGGCATCTGAATGGTACGTCTCACTGGATCAAAAAACATGCTTGGAAATGTGTGTAACGCTTTCGCCTAGTACAGTACGCCGTATAGATCAAATAATATCCGATCGACTTGCGAGTTCTATGCGCAGGTTTGAGGTGATTAAAGCCAATCATTTTATTTCTTTTTACTTATTGCGTTGTTAACTGAAAGCTCGATAGATTTTGAAGAATACAGTACCGGATTGACAAAGAAAAGAATTTGGAATTGGGGTATTAGGACCTCTAACTAATTAAGTATAACTAATAAGCAAGGGGGTATAGGACGACATCCTGGCTTTTCAAATTGACGACTTTCGATCACATATGCCAAACCTTGGCTGGTTTACTGGCGCTGAACTAGAATTCCCAATTATTCCACTATATTCATATGAGTTTGCTTCTTTCGTCTCACAGTGGCTCCAATCGATGACTTTACTATCTGACGATAATAAAAAGATGAGTCCATTTGCAGGCACTCTTGAACGGTCGGTTGTCCTTTTGCCATGATAAGGACAATAATTTCTATAAAATATCTTCTGCCATATATCACACCTTTGGTTGAATACTAAAGAGTTCCCTTGACGTCGCAAGTAACTGGACCAAAGTGATGCATCAGCCGTCCTGTATATTTTAAATGTAGAAAATAATAAAATTTATGACTTCAAGATGTTTTACAAGAAAATAGGGGAGAGAGAGAGAGAGAAGAACTTTCCGGCTTACTTCGTTGCCGTATTAAATCACTGAAATGGAAATGACATTTTATTTTTTGCACGCTTGCATACATGACGAGCTTTTGCATACCTGTGAAGTAAAATAAAAAGTGCTGCGCCTTGAATAGATCAGTTTCCCTACTTTCAATTTATTCATGTAATACATATTCACACAAACGTGACGACGTTTTAGAATTGCTAATGTGAATTCTTAATGTTAAGCTCAATATTATTTAGCGTATGGAATAGATTTGTGTATTTTATACACACCATCTTCGTTGCTTGTTTTCCCTCTTCTGTTTCTCTTTTTTTTTTTTTTTTTTTTGCTTTTTCCACGTTCTTTATACATCACTTCATATATCAATACAATTTTATTTTTATGTTTCGTACTTGAGAAATTTTCACATTAATTGCAAGCGTCAATGCATAGAAAGGAACTTTTTAAATATACACAATATATAACGCAATTCCATAGACGACGACTTATATGCAATCTATGCAATGCAGACGAGAGCGACTAAGCTGCAGAAAGAAATAACTTTGAATGCATTTATTTGTTTATGTTTTTTGACACAATATTTACATTAATAAAATGTTACAATACGAATTTCTTTTTAGGCATCCAGTCAGTCCCGTAGTTTTGCAAGTAAATCAAACACATATCACACGATATATACATATATACATAATATCTAACTGTATACATATGTTTGTGTGTAAATAGAAATTTTCTCTCTTTTTGAATTTTTTGTTGGTGTTGTTGCGTTATAAATATGGGTAAAAGCATACCTCTACGTAGGAGAATATATGTTTGTGTGTGCGTGTTGAGTGTTACTTTTGAATATTTCATATTATCCACGTTGAGTAAATTTCATCAGAAATATGCACTAAACGGAAATGACTTTTTCACAACATATATTTATTGTTTTAAAAAAAATTTTTTTTTTTATTTTTTTTTTATTTTTTTTTTTTTATTACTAAAACAAATCTCCATTTAATATTCTGAACGTTCGGAAACCGGATTTGGGATTTTTAGATGCCATAGGATTTTTGTTTATATTTTACATAAATGAATAAATGAAAGTTTAAAAAACGACTGAAAGAGAAAAAAATCTAAGCAAAAAAAAAATAAAACAAAATTAATTGGAAATGAATGACAAAAGTTGAAAAGTTTCAGAAAATATATTTAAAATTCGGTCACATTCATAGATAATGAGAGATTTATAGAAACAATAATACTAAGCATCCGCGCACAAATAGATGATAGACGCAAACTTACGTTCGCCACGCTTATGTCTTGTATAGGGTGTCCTGAAAAATAAACGGGGTTTAAATTAAATAGAAAACAGAATTATTTTTTTTTTAGGAAAAATGTCCTACGCGTCTTTGTGGCACATATGAACGCTTTTATCGAAATTTTTCAAGACCAATTTGCACAAATATGGCCGAATTCCTTCTTCAATGCTCAAGTGGTTTTGTTCTCGTTGGCATAGGCCTTTGACGTCAATAATCCTATAATAAGGAATCTAGGGGGCTAATTCTGATCATCGAAATGAGAGAATGCATGACCAAGAAATGCCTCATGCACTAATTTAATCGCTTCACGGGATGTGTGGCACCATTTGGTTGCAAATAGATGTTGTGCACATCAATATCATCCAATTTAGTTAGAAATAACTGCTCGGCCAGATGTGTGGTCCACACAGTGACGGGCGTATGCATTTGTTTTTCGACAATCATATCTGGATTCTGTGAACTTCAAATGCGGCAATTATGACTATTAAGAAAGCCATCAAAGTAACCATTTTTTTTTTTTATGAAATTTGCGAGTTGAGGACGCCATTATTTTTGAAATATTGTGCAACAGTGAAAACGCTTTACTCCCTCGTGTAATGCTCCATTTTTATTAACTATACGATGTCAACTGTAAAACTGTTTTTTTTTTTTTGGATTGCCAGCACTTTTCCTCATGAATGGCGACCAATTCAAATCTTGCATAGCTTGTGGGACATGATGTATTATATCTAGAATGCAGCAAAAGCCAACTGCAGATGAATTTAACCATATCCGGATTTTTGTCGATTTGTTTGCTCTTGATAGAATTCCCAAGATCGTAGAAATTCGCACGAAGCAGCACGCATCTGTAATTAAGTTTAGAGCTAAAGATAATGAAATGTTTATAACATTTTTGTTCGTAAGCAGATGATGGGTGCAATGTGAATTTGTGGCGTTATTCTTAAAAGCTTAGTATTGTTAATCTTCCCTCTTGATATAGCATAATTGGACTAATCCTTGCAAAAATTATTTTTGGTTTTTAAGAATTTTTTCGCTTTATACTAAAAAATTATAAATAAAGTTTATACTTAAGCTTTTTATATGCTGTGGAAACCGAAATTCTGTAAATGGTAAGGTATCATTATAAATCGAATCGGCCGACTTCGAATGAAGTCACTAACAATTGACCACGCCGCCTCTTCCACAGGTAGATATTTGAAAAAAAGCGCTTGATGGGGTGCTTTTTACTAACTCGATTTTCAATGCAAGTAGGAGTCGAGTTCAATTTAGTAAAAACTATCTCATAATTACGGTATCGTCTGCACGAAAGCTTGTTACACTCGATATAATTATATATTCTTTTTTTTTTATTCGTTTATTCTAAAAAGAAATTTTGTCAATATAAGTATAGAGGCACAAGAAAAGAAATAGGTATAAATAATTCCGTACAAGTAAACACTGAATTTAGTGTGTGGTGGGGGATCAGAGTTACCTATTTTAATAAGCTTTTTAAGCGAGATAAACAAATCGGATGGGTATGGAGCGAATAGGAACTACTGAACTTATGTGGCAATGAATTGGAAAAATTAAATAAAGGTTAAGTAAAGGTTAGAAGACCCTGCCGTAGCAAGATCTCAGAGGAAAAAAATTAAATAAAGGTTAAATAAAGATTAGAAGACCCTGCCAAAGCAAGATCTCAAAGGGAAAAAATGTGCACTGGGGGCAACTTCTGGTCATCAGCCAGGGCATCTCTAAGCAAGCAGCAATATTCTATTCACAGTACATATCAGTAACTAATTAATAGGATTAATCTTTAATTAATATTTATTTTAATTAATTGCAATCAACGTTAAAAGCATATTTTTTTTGATAATAGTATACTGCAAGGTCTACGATTGATAAAAACCTGATACCATTCCTTTATGTGTGCTTAAAAAAGTTGTAAATGACCCTCTCTCTAAAAAGTTGTCCTCTCCCGTCGTACTGGAAAAGCAGTTTTCTTATTCTATCCCTAAAGAGAAAAATTCCTTGATCAGCTAACACATGCCTATAATAGATGAGAAACCGAGACAATCTCGAAAGAATACCGACAATTTTGTCATATTTTCGTTTGTAACTTGCAATCCCTCAAAAATACTTTGAGGCTTGAAAATTGACATCAACGGAACCTAGCAAAATAATAAGCAAAATTTTATGTCAAAATCTAATAAGAACAAGTATATATAGAAGTAGCGATGAGGTTTGTGCAAGCTGACAGAAACACTATGCCCTGACCCTCGCTTTTTGCCTCGCTTTATATGTGGCAAAGTAAGAGTGTGTGGCGCATGCTAGTATATGAACAACTCGGGGCTGGGAGTAAATAGGCGGGCGCTTTTTTAAATACATTTATTTGAACGGTCAAATGAGGGGAGTTAGTCCAAATATAAAAAGGGCTCCTATATCTGAAATCAATCAATCGTATATCAATCGTACACCTAACAGCATTTTGCGTACTTCAAATTCGCTGTTTAGCCTCAAGCTGCGCTCATTACCTTACGGTTGTAACGCACATGTGTTAATAGATCTTTGGAGATCTCTTATAATTATATCTCTACTTCACTACTTTGCAATGATCTTTTTTTTTTAATATTTGACCAGTAAGCTGCATGCGTGTGTTGATTTTCGCAATCTATATTCGGTTCGATCCGAATAATAACTCCTTCACTTGTTTTGTATCCTTTGCTCATTTAAGAC
>KK502477.1:88502-115629 GCA_000688735.1 Glossina austeni | reverse complement strand
GAATAATAACTCCTTCACTTGTTTTGTATCCTTTGCCCATTTAAGACAGACGTGGTTTTTCATTTAAAAAATTTATGAAAAAAGTTTTTTTTTTTTTTTTAAATTGTCAACAATTAGATGTATAATGTCGGTGCAAATCCAATTTTTTGGAATTATTTTTTCCTATTAGTCGTTTAAACAAAGTTTACTAAACAAAGGAACAATCTGGAGTTTTTCTTGAGGAGAAGATAACTGACAAGCCAAGTTAACTAACTACAGAGACATATCGTCAGACTGGCGGCATCGACTTCTACGGAGACTTTGAAAGCCTTAAATCGGACCTAAGCTAAAGCTAAAGAAGTCTTCGAAAACATATCACTATTCTATTAGATGTGACGTGGCCTATAGACATTTGCACGATAAAGGAAAGTGAAAATCATACAGCGATAATATATTTAAATACTTTGACTTTGGTATGTATGTTAGAAATGCGCTTCGCAATAATGCACGTATAGGCCAACCTATCCTTGCATATATATGAAAAATCACTTAACGGCCTAAAACGTTGACTAAGTACAGATATGATGATGAATTTTTTACTTTTCTCCTCGACGACTAGATTTTTGAATGCTATTACAAAGATAACAAGGGTACGTATCACGTAAGCAGGAGCTGGGTTTTTCAAAAAATGAATGAATTTAGGAAAATGAACTGCATATGCGATAATTGCCGCGTTTGTGGAATAAGCAAAGTATTGAGCCACGGGCTCGTTTTATAATAGAAGAATAAACGATGTAAAGCTAAAAATTGATCGAACCTCGAGGCGAGCTATCTCGCGTTTTGTGGCACGATTGCAATTAATATTTTGACACAAATTTTTATAAAGAAAAGGAGTTTAGGAAAATAACTCCTTCCCGTAACTATTAAATTCTTGCATTGAAAGAGACGATTGAACCAAATGTTCTTTGTTTTGCACTAGCTCGACGAATGTTTTAACCACTGACTTGCAAAGTACTTCTACTTTCTCTTGTCATTCTTAAAAATTGCTTGAAAATAAAAGCAAATGCTGCTTAATGGATCAACTGATAATCACTTCATTCTTTTGGACTTGTGTCTCTGTACAGTCGACATTATCGAAGGAATTACGATAATACAAAAAGTCATATTCCGAAACTAGAAGAAATGTTGGCAGAAATACAAAATACACACACACATACATGCACGCACACACGCATATATATATAATCTTGTTCCAAAGCATTGTAATAAGAAGGAATAAATTTTATTTTGGAAGCGAAACTGCCCGTTGTGTGTGTTGTGGTGGATTATTTTGAGGCAATATTTACTATGCAGTAACAAGCAGTTCAGATTACCCAAGTTGGCCTGACTGCTGGTGGCGAGCTCCTTCAACATATCTGCATCAATCTGAAACTTCTACTTGGTGAAGTGCATATAGTTGGTAGCTTACTTTCGCATAGGGAATTATAATAATAATTGACAATAATTATACCTTAATATTGAGAAACCTTCATATTGAGAAAGTCTTGTGATTTATGTATATATAAAAATTTATATAAACATTTACATACCTTGCCTCATAAGGTCTGCGGGAGCTGTGAGCGATTGCAAGGCTAAGATGCCGAAGTAATAATAACTGAAAACGGTAGAGTTCTCTTGGTATTTGTCTTCTTTGAGAGTGACGTTAGTCAATTTTATTTTGCTTGTTGTGAAACAACGATTTCTAAACAATGGCCGGTGCTTCTCTTTCGAAATTTCCTTTAGGTTAGGATATAATAACAACACTTTTTCTGGTCATATTTAAATAGCACTTGAATCTATTCAACGATTGTTGTTCTCAACTTAGAGATTACGTATATAATCTATTTAGGCGCGTGTATCAAATGGGTGGCGTTGAATAACTTGAATACATTTACTCGGACATGTAGGAAAATGGATTCTTCACGCAGAACTATCCAAAGTTTTTCTTCCCCGTAAAACAAACAAGAAGCAATTTCAATTTTCTTGGTTTCAATTAAAGACTTCCTCATAGTGCAATCTGTTCAGAATTCAATACACTGAGGCAAAATATTCGTATATTCACTTAAATTATATAAAATTGGAAGTTTCTTATTGGTTTCGCAGCTGAATCATCACATTGATAAGTTGTTTGTTTGGTTTCTTATATGATTGCCACTCAATGTTAAAGTAACTGTTTCACCTTTGCCTTTATTTTTATAATAAGCGTTCGCTTTGTACTACTTTGTGCTGAATAAGTACTAAGTACTACGTAATCGTTCTTTCCCTTGTATTTCAAATAGGATAAATTAAAGCATGTAATCCAAAGCATAATTTAAATAATTTAAATATTTAAATATTACTATGAAATACTTTGATACTCAGAAAAGTGCTTCATTAACTTCAGCGAAAATTCAAATGATTCATTTCCCACTAAGGACTAACACTAAGTGATGCGCACGACAATTTTTGCATATAATGAATGGAACTGAAGTCTCGGGCTGCTGTCTAGATAAATTCCTTATGTTTGATCCCTAGACTTGATTGGAAAATTAGTCTAATTTCTAGGTATCTTTGTGCGTTTCTCTCCGAAATGTTATCATGCTCTAGAAAGTTTTAACATCAGACAGATTATGGGAGGCTTTTGGGTTTCAGTCAGTTCATGTTAATAGAGCGCAAGAAATTATTGTTTGCAATAAATTCTATTCTTACTTACCCTCATGCGCAGCTGTAATAAGGTTTCCCGCCTTTCATGAAGTTTTCATGATGTGAACTTTCGATCCGGATGATTACGGCAAAAGACGATCGACTTGACGTTGGAAGTAAAGCTTCTGTGATCAAACTCGGTTCTCTTGTGTTTATACATAATTTCGCTTACAGAGGATCTTAGTCGAAACATGCGCTTTTGCAAGTTGGGGCGGCCGAAACAAAAACCTTTGTCCTGACTTTCATTCCGAATATTTTTTTTTTTTTTTTTTTTTGGGTTGTTGAGTAAAGTTGGACTAAGCCAATAAATTTGTGGCTTATATATGCAATACTTTACTGAATATGTGCCGCCAGAAATCTGCCCAAGCAAAACGGAGAGCATTTGATTTCTGTAATGAGGCACAAAACACAAGATATGAGAGATATGCGTTATGAGCTTTTTTTGGTTTAGTTGATAGCTGTCAATCAAATAGAAATGAATCCTCACGTAGTTACCATCGTTTAAAAATCAATAATTCTCACAAAATTCTGAAGTAATTACTTAAGCCTCATCTCACTCGCTTAACAGGCCCTAAATAAAGGCGTACTCGTTGGCTTAATATATCGTTTAAAAGGTAAAAATAAATCAATGTGTGTATGTAAAAAAGTAACTTAAGATTTGGGAAGAAAAAATAAAAAGTCGTAATGAATATAAGCCAACAACATAAGGTTTAAAAAATAAAAGTGAAAGAATGGAAAGATTATATATTTGGATAAACAGCATATTGCAGAGGAATATAAAAAGAGGGTTCAAATATGAAGCATATGGTATTTATCTTCTTCTTTCTTTCTTCTTTTTGCAAACATATTATGTCCGTGTCTCGCCTCTCTGCATAAAAAACTGTACGAGTTGCCAAAGCAAGCAAAACCTAGCAAAAAGTTGGTCACCATTTTATTCCTATTCCCATTTGTTTCAAGTCTGATGATATCAATTAACGGTTTTATGTGAGTGGGGCCTTGATATTTTCTCATAATGAAAAGTAGTTTTCCTACCCTCAGATCAAAATGCCTTCCGATTAATCAAAAATAATCGATTATAATTTATTTATCTTATATAGAACTATATAAATACCCAATTTTTTGCCGAATCCCGAATTCTTTGTTTTCGGTTTTCGTTGTTACGTTCAATCATAAAAAGATATGAGGCGTTGCGTTCACTGAACTTTGAACTTTGAAGTACATATACACGAGCATTTCCGAAAGCAAAACGAAAACATATGACCATGAGAACTACTTGATAAAATGAACCAAAATGTTTGTGTCTGATTTAAAAAAAAAAAAACACGTGTGTGTAATCGTTCAAAACCTAGTGGGCATAGCGATTACTGTGAAAGAGAGAAATGTTTTCTAAGAAGAGTCCTTATTTTAGTTTCGTCTAATAAGCAAGTCCGTTACAGTGAAGAAATTGTTAAGCAGAGAATATTTGCCTTTTAACATCAATTGGAGAAAACATACAATTATTTAGATACATAACATGTTAACATATATATGGATATATATGGATACATATGGATATATATATATATATATTTTATTCACCTTTTTTTTCTACAAGTAAGTTATTTATGCAATTTTCAGGGAGAAAAAGCGTGTGCGTCCTGTATTTATTGATTCCACATTTTGACCGATATACAGCAATGACATAAACAATTTTACTGGCATGATATTCGGCTTTCAGCTGCTTGGTGAATATATACTCTGGCCGTTACGCAGTAGTCAATACATAGTCATGGTTAAGAGGAGAACTCTATTTTCCGAGGTTCATGGTCAGCCAGGTTTACAGTTTACAGTGCTAAGAGCACACTTAGAAACCTTGGCCGCTCGTTAAGAAAAAGATGTTGCTGCACTTCGGTATGCACGTGAATTCCCACATTGCTGTTTTTTTCTTTTGAGTCCTACCTCGGAATTGCAGTCTGCATAAAGGTTTGCATATCTTACATGCTTATGATAACTGAAAGCCACATATCAGATTTTGATAGATTGATAGATTGACTTTGCTCAAATCAAAATGCGTCTTTTTGGTGCTCCACCCGCATTTTCACAAGCCGATATTCCAACATTAACACAGTTAATTATAAACTTTTGCAAGTAACAGCGGAAGTTATACCTCAGCAGTCTTACCTGAACTTCCAGTGACCGCTAGTACGGCTAATTCAGCGACCTGGTTGACAAAGCACCTGGTCCCCCGGAGATTACATCACAAATGCAGGTATGTTAGAGTAAGCAATAAATGACAAAATTAAACACAATTTATTTATATAGAAAATTCGATCCGTTAATGCATCGCTTTTTTTCGCGATCATCGATAGTACATTTCTAAGCAACATAAAAGAACTTGAACAGATTAAATTCCGTATTAAAGGGATCCGACGGTTAATTAGTAGGGACACAATGCCTCAAAGCACGCTTTATCAGGCGTCAAGTTGTCCTAAACCGAAAAATAATCCCAGGATGTTGTATGAGAATTGAAGATATGAGCGGTTATCGCACGCTAATGTGTGAGGGTATCAAAATTAAATTCATCAAGTAAAACTCGTAACGAGGCGTTGCCCCACTTAATAATTTGCTGCAATTTTCGAGAGCGTTTAACAATGTTTTGCAGGGTATATCTTGGCTCTAGAAGTGATATTTGGAATTATATTTTTTTCTTATATTCTTCATAATTTTAATAATCCCAAGAAGTTGTGTCGAACTGAAATAAAACTGAAAAATCATTCCATGTAAACCATCTAAACCGAAAAATAATTCCAGGAAATTGTATGGGGATTCAAGATATGAGCGCTTATCACACGCTATTGTGTGAGGGTATCAAAATTAAATTCATCAAGCAAAAGTGGTGGTGAGGCCTTGCCCCACTGAATAATTTACTGCAATTTTCGAGAGCGTTTAACAATGCTTTGCATGGAATATCTTAGCTCTAGAAGTGATGTTTGGAATTTAAAGGCTTTTTTCATCTCAAATTGATTCCAATGGTAAGGGATCTAGTTATTTCGCTGCTGCCGGGTAGTAATTACGTATTTTTGTGAATTTCTTCCACCATTTTTTTTTGCTCGTCTCTGTTGTTCAAAAGATATTTGCAAATGATGCTGAAGGGTGAGTGAAACATTATCAAAATACCTAAAAAATTGTAATCTGTAGGTCGAGCACAAGAAAACAGGACGGACAGACCGATTCAGAAAGTGACTCTGAACCGATCGATACAATAAAAGATGGGATCTATATCAGGTCCTTCATCCGCACAAACTTCTTAAGGTACCCCTGTAACGGAAATTGTACGAGTTTTCTAACATAAGATGGAAGAGTTGCTTTCAAGCCTATATGTTATCGAAATGTGTCGTATTGAAAGATTGGCCGACATGTAGAGACATATTTGCTAGAAAACTTAATTTAATTGTTTATTTATTTACAAATTTTCATTACACTTTCATTAAAAGCTCCCTCCCTCCCTTTCCCTCATTTGTATGGATTTTCGTCGCACACAAAATTTCAATCAAATGCGATAAATATTTAATTTAATTTTAAAGGTACTTTTATGTTCGTATTCTTCGCATGATTTGTTGATATTTTTAATTTTTGTTAACATTTCCCTCTGTGCTGACAGTTCTCGTTCTATTGTTGAATGGCATTTTATTGAATATTAAATAAAATAAATTATTCAACGATAGTACAAAAATTCATAAGCCTTTCAACGAATTCTAAATAGGTCGTACATAAATAAAAGAATGAAAGGCAGGCACAATATACTAAATATTCATTTGCCAAGGCTTAATATCGTTCCAGCAATAACAACAGAATGACATTTAACACTTTATAATGAACATTCATATCATATTCATGATATAAATTTCCGGTATAATGATAACAACAATAAAATCTCTATTAAGTAAATTTTTTTTTTCTTTTTTTTTTCATTTTCAAAAGTTTTATTTTTTTATAAAATTAAATTTGTTAATAATTTATTAAAAGGGCTCCCATTGCTTGTTTGAATTGAGGTTAAGATATGCTATGGTTAACAGCTTAAGGACAGATAATCAGTGTATATAAATAAAAGTGAAAGTATGTTTTCCCAATCGAATAATGGGGAGTGTACAGCAACCTTCGAAATGGTCATTGAGAGGATGAGATTATCTAACACGATTTCATTATGTTTTCACGTTACTCTCCCTCTGTTTATTTTTCTAATTATTTTCCTGAAAGCCACAAAAGCCGAAATAGACGGTCAAGCTTAGATAATAAAATAGTTAGAATAGGTATAGGAATAGGTCTTCAAGTCTTTAAAACTCGAACAAGCCTAGAGAAAATATGACATTTCAGAAAATTTTTTTCTTGCACGCCTTACTTCTTCCAACAAAAGATCTCGATGTAATATTGAAACTGAACGTTGACTAATGTTAGTGCGAAGTGCTGTACGAGCAACAAGATTCCAGTGTAAGTAAAAGAAATCTTTAGGTGATGGGTATCTAAAAGTCGACTCAAGCCAAATAAATCTTTCTGATGGCTTTGAGATTACTTTTAATAAAACTTTCATTTTTTTTTTTCTTTTACTTCTGGAACTACTTGAATTAAATATTACTTTCCTTTTTTTTCTTTTTTTTTTTCTTTTTTTTTTTTCTCTTAATTCACAATGACAGAGACACTCTTCGTCGTCATTCTTGTTCATTCTGTTGAGTTATTTAACATCATTGATTTGTCAGTTTTTCCGTGAATGTCTTTTTCTGTTCGCCATTTAATGGTTCATTAGTTTGAAATGGGAAAATAATAAAAAAATAAAAAAACTACTTAGTCTTTAGACAAAGGCTTTTATATTATTTAAAAAGCTTAAAAGGAAATTATTGTCATATTTCTTATGTCACTTTGAATATTAATTTTCTAAAGAGCGAGAAAAATAGAAAAAACAAACTCACTTTACTATTAATAACAATAAAGATGATGAATAGAAAAAGAAACGCGTTTTTTTCATCTTGGATTCTTACAATGTTAATCAATAGTTTTGCCTAATCTTTCAGACCCACCCACCCCTCTCCTAACGGAGATTAAAAAAAAAAGAAAAGGAAATCAATTTTCCATACCCTATAATGTTAGAAGAGTGTGGGCGATTTTTTTTTAATTTTTGTAGGATGTACGTGTGTATCTATTGTGGTTTATGAGTAATGAGAAGAGACTCCAAAGGCAGGGTTCACAGTGGCTATTGCACTATAGGGGCCTTCTTTCACCAATTTGGACCATTTTCAATGGTAGTCTGCGGGTTTTTACTAGATTTGAAGCCGATAGCTTCGTTCTTCATTCATTCTTTATTTCCACGAAAGGGAGGTTATTGCAGCTCCTATACGTATTGGTAGACGGACTGACAGATGGGCAGACATACTATGTGAGTTCCAAATGTGACTTTCGCGGAAGCTCTCTTCTGATTTTGACAAAAAAATCAAATTGTGATGCACTATAATATTGGGTGGGCATGGTTAATATTTTCGATTTTTGTACAGATATTGTAAAATTTTGCTCATATGTGCTTTTGATTTTTTTGCTCTTGAAAGTAGAGTTATTCTGAGTTTACGTGATACTATAGGTGTGTGCTTCTATCGATTTGTCTTAAACTGCACGCCAGAATTCCCAAAGTTTCTGGCAAATTTAAAGCCGATACTTTCATTTTTTTGACCAGAAGAATGTTTGCTACAGAGATTGCTGCTGGACGTACTTAAATAGATTCTGATGGTGCTGATCAAGAATATATTTACTTTATGGAATCTCTGAGGCCCCTTTTGGGTGTTGCAAACGCTTTGACAGAATGAATATACCTCCATCCATCTGTGATGCGTGAAAAAAGTTGGGTCACTTCCTTAATTGAGGGTTCCTTGTACATTGAAAGGATGACGACATACATTTATATAAGATTTACAAAGCACGCCTTCCAAGTCCAGACTATGTGATTAAGCCAAGTGCATCAAATGTCCAAAATCTCTACTTATTTCAAGACGAGCCAAAGGGATCAATTTTTCGATATGACCCAATTAATGTGTGATTCGTCTTAAATATATTTTATTTTTTTCATTATTCCAAGTGGATTAACAAAATTAATACTTTCTGTCTATTAATCAATTATTACAAAAAATTTTAAACTAATAATAATTAAATATAATCACGACCCATAGTACATTTTAAACATATATAAGGAGCGTAAAAGAAATGTTGCCTCGGATTTAAAATATTTAAGAGCAAAACAAAGGCCAGCGCAGCGTCAAAAGTAGATCAGGATAAGCGAAAAAAGTCAATTGCAAATCGGGCTTCTTCCTGAAAAAGATGTCAGCGGACGAATGCAACGGAAGTTTCATTAATTATGCTCATATTAATATAATGGGTGTATAAATAAATTTTGAGGGTTTTTAACTAATTAACTTTTGATGTACTAAGTCCATTTTATAACGCAATTGCTTTATTTATTGGGCGTAGTATTCCTAAGAGATGGTTTCCTTTAATTGGAACAAACTTTAATCCACCACACATAGCTGGCCTCCTTCCAGTAGAACTATTAAGGATATTCAGCCTTATCGTCGATGTTATTTGTTTTCATTCTCTTTATTATAAGTGTTTAGGCTTTGGATATTGTAGTGTACCTATTGTCCATCATTCGTAATGATTTGGCCGCGCTATCCTTTCAATTAATCAGGAAAATTGAAAATTCTCCAAAAATTTCATTCTTTTGGTGCACAACTACGTCTATTCAGCGTTCCAAGAGACTATGTTGTGGTCGCTTTAGTGTGATAATGTATATAATTGCATATAGCTTGTGTACAGTACTTTCAAATGAAGAAGTCACAGATTTATTCTATGTCGTACAGCACTAATGACAATCTCTCTTACCGCACCGGACCGAACTCCCGATATTAAGTGAAAGCAATAGCATTATTATTAATTGACCATTGCATTACGACTCAGGGGAAATTTTAAAAATTCTATTTGTTCATGTCACAGCCATATTACCATCAGTTCATTGCAATCGCAATCAAAAGGACTCAAAATATATTTGCAATCAGTGGGTTTGCCTGAGTGACGCCCTTCTCTTGGATAGTTAAAAAAAATACCTTTAGTCCAACGATGAAGTTAATCTACGCCTTAATAGTTTTTGGATATAGCGATGATTTCAGAAGTTGGATATGGGAAATTTGAAAGAGTAACCCTTCTGACTTAACAGAGGTTGTTACAGTATTTCGAAGTTCGCTCTGTTTCTTATCTGATACAAACGGTTGATATACGACCAGAAGAAATTTTGTAAGTTCTTGCAGAGACATAAATGCTTAAAGAAAACAAGACGGATGTCCGTAAACACTCATCTCTAATGTTAGGGAAAAATGTATTCCTTCATCAGTATTTATTTGTATCTGTCGACCTTTTTAGTTCATTAAGGCTTTCTCTGAAACTGTTTGGTTCGCTTCTTCTGTCCGTAACCTTTGTTCTTTCATTCTTTATTATTCGCATTTGTTATGATTTTTCTTCGTGTTTATGACAGAATACAAATGTCATTTGGATAAGAAATTTTTCATTAAATTTATTAACAAATTTATTATCCATTTTTATAAGCACATTAAGCTTAATTCATGTTGACTTCAAGTCTAACGTATTTTTTTTTTTTTCCTTTTCTATTATCTTAAAACAAGGGAAATAACTACTTATACTACATACACACACACATGCAACCAGGTATACAATTCCCCAGAGACAATATCAATTATTCATATACATTATAAATATTGTGTTTGTAAGGTTTGTGTGTGTGTTATGCAATGTTTTTATGAAGTATTTGTATGCTTCTACTTTTGACTTGCTTGCTAGAGTTCCTTTCTTATACTTACCCACTGGATGCTAAAGCATATTAATTTCATCATTCTCTTTATAGCATTCGAACAATATGCTGTCACGACTGCCATAAATTTGCAGTTTTTTAGTTACTATAGCAAAATTATAAAAAAAGGGAAGAGTTGACTTTCCTTCCTTTTTGAACGCTATTAAAACCTGTATTCAAAATCGGTAATCATGTGCGCTCACAAAGCTCCCAATGTCTCAGTCTTACTCAGATGTAGGGACATATGTTTGTTACATATTTCGAAAGCTATTTCACTAATTCTATCAAAAATATTTTGTTTCGATTTTTTCATTGTTCCTAGTTTTCGTCCAGTTTGTCTTCACATGTTATCTCGACAAGTAGAGTTCTGCACAAAAGATACTGCAACTGTGGGCGCCTATCAGCGTACCGTTATTTCTGCTCATTTGTTCAGATCATATAGTGTGTCATAGTTAGTGCGACCACAGTTGTGTGGTAATAATTTCTTTAATTTTTGATAACCAACGAAGCTACGCGTTCACTTTTTCCACGGTGAGAAGCTATTGTTTCGAAAACAAAGTTCCCCATTACGCTCATTATGCGATCATGTGTTCTTCGACACATTTTTCACTTATTAGAGGAAATTGTGATATTTCAGAATTCCGAAGCTAAATTTTTGCCAAGCAAGAAGAAGAGGACTTGAAAAGCTCTCCATTGCTTTATTACCTCTACTGTCATTTTCATACAAGGCCGACTTTTGTTCCTGCAATTTTTAGCAACGGAAAACCTTACTTAATACCTGGGGTGAACGAATACTTAGGCTGATTGTGAAAATCTTAAGGTTACCAGATAATGGAAATCCTTACATATAATTTTACATAAAAAGATTGGCTGAGAAGGAAGTTCAAATGTGATGAGAATTAAAGATTGTACTTAAGTTTCCAGAAGAGAACCAAGAATCTCAAATGGTTTTCCTATTAATGTTCTTACATGAACTTATCTATTCTTCTTCAAGAATCTAAATAATGGATTTTGAGGACACATTATTTCTACAGTGAGATGTTCCCTCAACATCATTTACTCAAAGCACTGTTCCTCGTTGGCCAGCAAATTTCTCAAATTTCTTGCAACTTATGAATTCTGTATAGAAAGAAGGTCGATCGTACGTCATCGACTGGAACACCACGGCAATTAGAAGGAGTAACACGTGGTGAGTACATTACAGTGCTTCTTACTGGGCAAGTATTGCAATACGTGACTAATTATTGTCATATTAAGAAGCATATTGAGATCACTCTACCTTTAATGATCAGCTCAATCAGTTCTGTTTGATAAGATTCCTCGATGATGCTGTCCTTGCTTGGAACCAGGTAGTAACGAACTGCAGTCATCTAGGTTTAGCAAACGAAGAGCATAAGCTTGTTGCGGTGAATATTCGATGTTATCGCCGTCATGCTTTCCGCCAAAATTTGACTGTTGAAAAATCATCTTTCAAAGTTCTGAGGAGCCCACGTTTCAGTATGGCTTCACATGGCATCAGTAGTTTTGCTTGGGAATCATTGCAAAAGCCTCATGAAATATTTAGTATTTATTTCCTTTCAACGATTCTTACCTCTTTTAGTCCTTCTATTGTATAGTGTCCACAATTTGTATTCTCTACGTCACCTGTGGCACAAGGATATATTAAGTGTGTGTGCATGTATGCACACAAAAAGGCTTTATACACATCTAACTTTTATTACATCGATCGATTCAGTGTCATTTTCTGAATCGATATCAGATTGTCTGTCCATATGTCTGTCATACATTCTTGCATGCACTCTGCAGGCCGAAATTTTTCAAATATTTTTGATGAAATTTGGTAAACTGTCATGTTTTGACCCTAGAAAGAATGCTATTGAAAATGATTCGGGTCGCAATACTTTTTCGAATACTTCCCCTCGTTACATGGATAACTGGGGGGTTTTATAAGGTACTTAATAGCGTAGGTACTTGTCCGTATGAACAGCCGAGTATATAAGAATCTGTGCTCGCAAGTTCAAATCTCGATGCGGTAAAGTATGCATGGGACGTAGGCACTGCGAGTGCTAAGTCGGTAAGGGCACAATATTTACCGATTGTGCCCGCAACCACTACCTCTTGCTCTTTTCTTACTTCTTCCCGGAACGTCCCCTGAATGGTTGGGGGCGTACTTAAAAAAAATAATAGTAGACCTACTGTAGTGGTGTTTCACTTGTTGACCTTTAAAAGTTTTCGTAGCGCCTATATCTTCCTTTGCCTTATGAGTTGATATTATGTCAAAACTGGAACTTACGGGATTTTTTCAAGATATTATTAATCATCGACAGTAATTGATGATTTCCGTAAATACTTTTCTTCATATCAAACTAAAATATAAAGAGACACTTTTCGCCTACAACGAAGTAGAAAAAAAGTAGAAGCGAGAAGTTGTAGTGAGAACAGTCGCGGTATACACTACCAAACATACTATTTTGGCTTGAAATAATCTGAACTGTGTTATAAAGTGCATTAAATTTTTGTTTGAAGATAGCGCAAATCTGAATCAAATGTCATTGAAATAGTTGAGACAATGCCCTTGCATCACTTAAATCTTCTTTATATCAATTGAAAAATTTATAAAATTTATTTTGATAAAAATAGTGTTGGGCGTGATTGAATGATTGATTGATTCTCCGCTTATATCGTCTTCAAGATTAAGATTAATTTAATTTGTCTTTTTACTCTATTGAACTCTTCCTGTTTTTTTTTTTTTTTTTTTTTTAAATAACAATAAGAAAATGAATTAATATTGTATTAGTTCAAAAATATGCATTTAAGATATTAAAAGAAAGTGCTAAGCATCCGAGGTTCGGCCAAATACAATAAAGGTTTTTTTTTTCCTATTTCCTCTTGATAAATATTAAATAAAAACTTATTTGCGCAAAAAGATAGGAGAAGAGAATTTTCCTTGAATTTTTACGCAACGGCAAGAAGGGGTGGAATGTGTGCGAGTATCAGGGTAAGACTTGTAGCCTTTGAGAGTTTGTTTTTAAAGTTTTACTTAAGTTTTAGTTTTCATTTTATTTTACTTTATTTTTTTAGTTCTCTTTCATCTTTCCATCTTAATATATGTGTTTCGACATTATCACTTTACCTTGTGATTATGTTTGCATTTTTAATGTGTGATCTCTGAATGTGGTTAAGCTTGGATAGAGTTGAACATTTCTTCTTTTTTTTTTTTTTTATGGAAGTTTCTTATTACACATATGTACGCAACACAAGCATACAAACTATACGATAAAACTTTCTAAATGTTTACAGATGTCTGCGACTGGGTTTGGATATATAATATATATATATATATATTTATGTGTGCGAGTGTGCATGTGTGAGTCGGCGACTGTGTTTGGATATGCGACATATACGACATATACGATTAATATTTATTTATATACACACACATATACGTACATCCATGACTACATATGTACGATGTGTGTGTCAGGGCATCCCTGTTGGCATTTATTAATGGCACAAAGTTTTAATGAGAATGTGCATATTTAATTGGAAGAGAAACAGAGAAAAATGTATTTTTATTAAATTTCTAATTAAATTAATTTACCAAAAAATTGTATAAAAAAAAAAAATTTCATAAATGCGTGTATATACATACTGGCATATAAACGACATATTTAAAGGGTAAAAATTTAATAAATTTTTTCGCTTAACCCTTCATCAAATATTCTATACGCTGGCAAACGATCAGCAGTATTTCCAATTTCTTTATGCGGTCGTTACTTTTAATCATTTCAACCGTAAATTCAACCCATGGCGAACAATCAACAGCCACATCAAAACTCCTTTTATACATTTTCTGCTTTACCATGGACACAATTATTCATCATAAGTACCACTTTTTATGTCGCCGTTCGGATGGCCCTCGCAGTACACAGTCTATCTGAGCGATGATGAAAAGTAAAATTAAAAATAAAATAAAATTTTCAAAAAAAGAGCACATCAAACAATTGTATAAAACTGATACAAATATTTCCTAAACTAAGAACAAAAAAAAAAAAAAAAAAAAAAGAAAGCTAAAAGCAACAACAAAAATCATCCAAAACAAACTGCACACAAAAATTACCACCGGTCACCAATGCTGTGTACTTCACTTGTCATAGAGAAACTGCAGCGGCGAGCAAACTTTATATATACAGCGGAAATATGAACAAACAAAACGGATATAAAACAACATATAACATAACCAACAATTCAACTGATTCAACAGCGGTGGTCAACGAAAAAAAAAAAAACACATTAATAAAAATCTTAAAAAACAAAAAGAGAGAGAGAAAAAAAAGGAAGAAAAACGTCGAAAAAATTCTAAAAAAAGGGAAAATAAAAGCACAGAAAAAAAATTTGTGACAATTTAAATTCTTTGTATTTTCTATGATTCGAGCTCATGCAACCGCAAAAAGTATACATCTGTGTGTTTGCATGTACATGTATGAGTGTACAACTGCTAGGAATTCAAGCAATATTGCTTGCACAACAATTTTATCCCATGTGTTATTTTAGCACAGGATATTTTTTCTTTTTAGTTTGTGTGTGTGTGTATGTGTGCGCGAGTGTGTGTGCGCTGGTCTATGGCTAACGGAAGTAATGTTTTCAACTTTTTTCTGTTCTTTTTCGGTCTTTTTCCTTTCCATTTTTATTTTTTGCAACTTGATGCAACGTCCGCAGAAGTGAGAAGAGGGTTAACGCGTTTTAAAGAGGTTTACTTAACAAATATAAATGTGATCAGAAAAATTTTCTACTTTTCCACTCTAACACAATTTGACACAAACTCACATATATTATAGCAAATAACAAAAAATAGTTAGACCGGAAGTAAATTGAGAATTTTTTTTTTTTTTTTTTTTTTTTTTCACTGCATCACAGAATATGCAGGACATTCAGTTTTTTAGTTTTCGATTTTAAAATTAGTTAAGAGTGACATTTTTATGAAATGGATAGATTTAGTTTTAAAGTCGTTGCCAGTAAGGAAGTACTAGCAGCAGCGTTATGCTAACTTTTATTTCATATCCAGATTCTTTTCTATACTTGAAGGGATCATGTGAATATATAATATACATGGGGGCGTGTTGGGGATTGTGCCGGAAATAATGTTAAATACTCTACATGACCTTACGGGTATTCAAGTAACGATTTTCTCAACAAACATTATCCCGGTGCGGTGTAAGTTCTTTCTTGAACGATAAGCCAAGAAGTTAAAGGGTGTCCACGGGGGTCAGGTTGCCCAAAGTAGGATTGCTCCGGCATGAAGATGCACACTACCCATCGGAATGCCAGACGAATGCCTTCTGGCCTGACTGCCGGGTACGGCCTTTCGGGGAGTGTTCGTGGTGGCTGTGGTTGCCCCAAAGTTTCGCGGGGAGCTATCTAAGTGGTGCTTAGCTAGGCCCACAAGCATTTTCTATCGCGGGACCTCATGGTAGCGAGACCCCTGCAATGGGGATTGTCTCTCTCCCTGAGGGGTCCTGAATCAACTAAATTGATCGCCAATAGTTGCAGACAACCCGTGTGATTAAGGCTCATGCCAGGTGCAGACGTTAACCCACAGATATAGAATATCACAATAATTGCGGCTTGTAGGTAGGAGAAAAGAAGACAAGAAGCACCATCGTACAGAGGGACAGACAAGCTTGGCTAGGTTCAAAAAGTAGTCGTGAAGCGATCGGTATAATACAAGATGGCTAGTCCTTCTGAGTGTTTCAAACATGCGCGCGAACTTAATGTGTAGGGTATTAAAATATAAAGTAGAGAGCAATTAACTAAAGTCTGTGTCTGCTATAATGTGTTAAGATTTAACACTACGTGCGACTTAACTTCCTTTTCGTAAAATAATCTACCCTATGGGCTTTCTACTTTCTCGTAAATGCATCTTGTCTCAAGGACAATTTTTTCCTCTTTATTATGTCGGGCTTGGATAATCAGGCCACATCCCGAATAAATTAACAAAATTAGATTCAAGTCCAAAATTGCAAACGTTTTTTGAATGTGTTTAGCAAGACGCGGTCATCTTTGGCACAATATCGACAGATGTTGTTCGTAGTCTTTCATAGAGGTGTTTTCATTGTGTTGAAGGGGATCATAATAAACCACAGTTTTCATCATTCCGTTCTTTCATCCCTTCAAACTCGAAGCATTGTCTTTTTTTTGAAGCGATTTTATTTTGCTACAGACGTTCACCTGGATTAACTTGCATTCTTTTACTTTTATTACACGACCACGTCCATAACAAGTTGCATAGACCATTTGATTTTTACAAAAGGTATGTATTATATACATATGTGTATATATGTATAAATAAAAATTTCTATTGCTTCATGATTTAATATCGTAATATTTTCTTATTTTAACATGAAAGTGATGAATAATATAAATAAAAAAAAAAACATAAATTAATCTTTTATTTTAAGAATTTTCCTTAGTCTTGTGCCTTGAGTTTTAAAGCACTATCATCTAAGGATGTCGCCTTTATTGAAAAACTATACCACACTTAAGATTTGAACCCATGGCCATTGAGTTCTTAGCCAAGATCCTTTGCCTACTCGGCCACTCGGGCGAATACAATAATAATATTTTTTAAAAATCGAATATAATTATTTAATGAATCGTTTTTACACTGAAAGGATAATGTGAAGAACACTGTCGTGCCTGTAAATATATTTCATTGAATTTCATTAAGAACAACACAAGAAGATTTTGCAATGACATTTTTTTAGTTAAAATGCTTTTGCTTATAATGTCGGCCAGGATTTCTTCTTGTGTGTTCCCTTTGAAATCTAAACCCCAAAGCATTCGAAACAGCTTGAAATAGAAACATCTATTAGATATAAACGTAACAGTGCCCTTACAAAGTAGTCTCATACAGCCCCCGCCAAGAATCTTATCATAGAAAACAAAAAAAAAATTTGTTCCTTGAACAAATTTCTTATACTCGAAAACCTTCATCTAACATATGTTTGTTATACACACTTTACGGCGTCGAAATCATTTCGTTCTTTTTACAAACAACTACAACTTTCTCCCGCCAATCTAACAAAATAAATAAATTGTTACAAAGCAAAAGCAAAAGTTTATTTGCATTAGCACATATGTATAGTAAAACAAGTAGTTCGCAATTTTTATAAACATTTTTTAATTGAAGCAAGAAAACTTGTTTCTTCTCTCTTAAAAAGGTATTAAATTTATGTTTCTTTAAATTATTTATTTACACTTCCAAATTGTCACACATGTGTACTTTTGTTAGCATACACAAAAGCAATAAAAACAACTTCATTCTTCAATGTCTCAGACCTCGGATTCGTTGCATAAGTAATTTGGCTGAATAGACGAAGAGTGAAATACATACATACATTTCATGCCCTGTACATCGCATCCCTTGTAAATTATTTATTTGTACATAAATATAAATATATGACTGCTTAACTGTAACTGTGTGTGCATCTGTGAAGTGCATGTGAATGTATACAATACCCAGACGTAAAATAACAATTTTCAGACGAAATGTCAAATAGTATACTTATCCATACATACAATTACAATATATATATATACATATACATATACATATACATATACATATACATACACATATACATATATGTATATATGAATAAAGCAAAGATTTTGTACACTTCCCTTTGCTGTATATCTCTCTGCGTTTAAATGCGATGTAAACTCATTTTCACATGCAAAAGTTAATGCAGTCAAAGCAAGACACTGAGAGAACATATCTTTTTCCTGTTTTTTTTTCCTTTACTCAGTTAATATTTAATGAAGATCAACAACATGAAAGTAAATAAAATTTCAAGAAAACGTATAAAGCAGGAGTTGTAAACACATCGAGAGCAAAAAAAAAGAAAGAAAAACAAAAAAATTTTTTTAAAAAATCTGCTTAAAATATTTTTAACCAAGAATTTAATTTAAAAACAAGATACGTAAGTAATGCAAAGAAAGTTTAAAGGAAGATATCAAAAAATTAAGATGGAAAAAATAATAAAGAATATCGCGTTCTCCCTATTTCGTTGAAACAGGTAAATTCGTAAGACAAGATAAAATTTCAATAGCGATATTATGGCTGAAAAGATAAAATTATTTTCATACCTTTTCAAACTCCTCTATCAGCACTAAGAAGTATTCTAGTTTGGTAAAGATGTCTGTAACGGTCGAGCTACGAAAATATAAATAAATATAAAAGAAATACGATTTGGATCGCAGACAACTAGATGGACATTAGATCCGATAGGAATTCAAAGGTAATAAGAAATGAAAGAAAACGAATCTTATCAGAACTTGAAAGGCGAAAACATAAAAGAAAGTATTCGGCTAATGGATTTAGATCTTCTTCGATGTAGTTTCCATCTCGTCCTTTAGCGAAATATTTTTAATGGTTTAAATTAATGGCTGACGCTGCTTGGGCATATAATTTTTTTTTTCTTTTTTGCTCACAAAAACAATTCTAAAACGTGACGTGTTATGGTAAGAAAGAGTCGTATCTCACCGATGAAAGCTTCCTTCCTTTGTTCTCACTTGCCTTTTACTTTGGAGTATCTTTTCTTAAGCTTTATGGAGTCAAAAGAAAATTGAAAATAAAGAATAAAACATTTTAATATCAACATCATCGTTGAGTTGCTGCAGCTGCCATTTAAAATTGAATCAAGCGGAAGCGTTGAAATGGCAGGCAGCCAGTCATTTGATTTAAGCGCCAAGAAAAAAAAAAGAAGAAAACTCTTTAAATGCTTGTTTCTCTCCCTCTCTTTTTCGCTTCCATCATTGTTCTTTGGCGTTTTGCATGTAACGCAGGATGAAAAAAGAAAAAAAAAAAAAAATGTACGTCGAAGGGGAAAAAATATTAAAATTCAATATGAACCCAAAGAATGAAATCAATTTTATGTTCTACTCTTGAAAAATTGATTCATATTAACTTTATCATTAGATCGGTAACATGCAGACATCTTATAAGGTATCAGTGAAAACCGGATTAGTGTCTGTCTGTCCATCCGTCATCATATAATTCTTACGATTATCTTGATACTGCATGTTTTGTTAGTTTAAACTCCAGAAAGTACAGTTACTTTTTGTCAATAGTTCAACGAGTCCTACTATCCATGCGGCCCTTGTCCCATTATAACGATTAAGTTTTTTATTAAAACCTCTCGCATGGTGATGGGGAATGGGAAACTAGCCTTTCCTAGAGCAAGTTTCCAATATTTTACCTGGAATGCTTAGAACGGACGCACGCAGTGTATTAACCTTCTGAACCAATCCTATTAATATGATCGGTTGGATTTATGATTTTCAAGGTAAGATTTGTTCTCATTTTTAAGCTTAGTTATAAACAACCAACTTTTCTGTTCTTGAATGCTTTATGAAATTGGTATGTCAATGATTGCCGTAAATCGTTTCCATCATTTTTAATGATTGAAAAAACGAAAAGTTTTTTTTTTTAAATACAACTTTTTATTCAATTAAAATCTCAACAAAAGCAAGCAGCTTTAACCACCCACGCAAGTAAGATGTGCAGAATAAATTGTAGCGATATTTTTCAGACATCTCTTTAAAATCTTCCATTGTAGCTGCAGTTGCATGGATTGTAGTCTTTTCAACAATAAAAGTTTTGAATTTTTTTGCTTTCGGGTAATGGACATGAGCCCCGAGACGCAAACAATTTTCTTTCTTTCTTATATTTAACGGAGAGAATATCATATAAGGTGTCTGCAAGGCTTTGGAAACCCTTAAGATGAGTACGTTAAGAGGAGGTTATTAAGAGGAACACAAACTTTTCAATTTGTTCTCATCATACCCGTTACCACTTGTGGTGTAAGGATACATTAAGTGTATAGTATGTGGCTGTTTGCAGCATGCAGAAAGACTTGGCATAGACCCGGCTTTTATTACAACGATCCGTTTAAAATCACTTTCAGAATCACTTGCTGAAACGATATAAGCTTGTCTGTCCGTCTGGCTGTGTTGATTTCCTGTGTTCAGCCCGTAATTTTGGAGATATTTTGACGATATTTGGCACACCCACCAGATGTTTTGGATGTTTTGCCACAAGCAGCAACGCTATTGATAATGACTCGAATCGGACAAGTTTTTGTGGACCAAACTGAGGAACGATACATACCTAGAGTTATACGTATTGTAGAGTATCATAAAATATCTTATGACTGGCTTAAGTCATTATAAAGCTACCGTTAGATGAGGAAAGCAAACCCGCTGACCGAAGAAACACTTCGACCAAGGACGGTTCTAATGCGAAGTTCGAATTCGAATTTTCGCCGAGTATAACAGAGGCAAAGAGGAAAGGAAAGAAATAACCTCCGGCCTTTTTTTTGATTCATCGAAGAGTCAACGTCGTCCAAGAGTCTTTTAGCAATCGATCAGAACATTAACATCACTTAATAGTTTGTGTTTAGTGAGACAAGAGTGTTAATATTGCTCAAGTTTGTGTGTCTGACTAGTGAGGAATTAACGGTAGCAGTGAACAATTTTCATGATCAGTAGCCTTGCAGGACAAGGGGTGGAAATAATATTAATAATTATTTAAATTTGATTTATATTTTATGACCCAAAGCACGTGGGCAGTTAATCTGAGGGATCACACAAACAAGTGGCTTTCTTAGGTGATTGTGAGTAGGTTCGGTTGATAATGGAAGGCCCGATAATGTAAATTTTATTGAAAGAACCTGCGGATCACCCGAAAGTGAGCCCCGGCAAACAAATTTGTGCTTTACAACTTTTTCGACCACTTCCACCATTTCCTATGTAACGCCTTATTTTGAAAAGCCGTTATGTGAATAATCGTATTAAGCGAAGTGGTGTCGGCTATATAATGCTAGACCGTGCCCCGTTATAGTGGTTCTGCTTGTTTCACTTTAAGTTCAACCGTAAGGCCGACATTTAAATACTTCGGCCTATTTCGCTTAATGTAGATTGGATTTATCTCCGACATAAAATACGCGTTATACGTCCTTGCTATATAAAAGCTCATTTTCCTAAGACTCTTTGCATGGAGGGAGCGAGAAGGACCAGACTGTGAACCAACAGTAGTCAAAATGTAGTAAACTAAAATGTCTTTGCTTAAGAACTTATTATTCCTCACCTGTGCTAGTCGTAAAATTTTAAATATTCAGGTTTGTTGCCCTATAAAGCCTTAATTTTTGTAGTAGCGTTTATATCGGAACCCTCTTCATATTCAGTAGAAATCCTTCTTAGTTCAAAAGGTGCCAGTGTACTGTACTGTAAAGCTTCATGAAAACAGACGAACAGAAGGGATTGGAAAGGGAAATGAGTCTGAATCGATTGGTATAATAAAACCCGGGTCTATTTCAAATCCTTACTGGTGTTGCATACATTCACACATAGTATATGAGATAATTAAAATTTTCCCAAAACTTTGTAAAAATATTTTTGTAGATTATTCGATATCATGTCCACTACTAAGCAGCATTATCTCATCATTAAAAAGAAATGATGTCCTTTTGACATAATCCCCAGTAGTTGTTTGTGTAATAAGTCCCTTTAAGTTTAGATATATTTGAGTTGAAATTTAATATTAGAAAATAAGATAATTTTGTCAATTCGATGGCTTTTGTAACCCAGAATGGCTTAACCCTTAAGCCTTTTTTGATTTTTATCTTTTTCTTTTTTCTTTTTTTTTTTGCTGTAGAGGCATAACAGTAACCAGTAAGTAATAATATATATACGTGATCAGCAAATAAATTGAGTTCAAATATAGAAACGTACATCAATATTATATACAACATTTCAATTTAAATGGATTTCATTTTAAGCCGATGTATTGAAAACTATATACAAATTGAAATGAAATGAATGCAAACAAAAAGAGGAAAACAAAAAGAAAAGTGAGAATTCTATGATTAGGCGAAGTCAGCCATTAACACACCCTACATTAGATCAAAATCAAAAATTTTTTATTATTTTTATGTGAATGCACAACTTTCATGGAAGCCCTCGCGGTGGAGAATAGCCAAACGTCAAAGTTTCTGTCTAAAGTTAGCTTAATTTACTTGTCGAAGATTATATTATTTTCCAGTTGTTTTCGTCATAACAAACATGCTTCCATGAGTGTCCCTATATATGGCGCGGTCTAAGAAATAGATCTGTGTGTTCCAAGTTCTCTGTGGTTGAGCTAGTAAGGACAAATTTGCATAATGATCTTTTAAAAATTGCACCTTTTGGGATATAAAACCTTATTTTTCATTAAAATCTTAAAATGGGTGGGGTTTCAGAAAATACACCCACGCTTTCGAAAATCGTTAAAATTCATTTTTATGTCAAATTATTATTATGAACGAATTTTCATCAAAAAATATTGAAAATTAAGGATTTCTCCCTACAACGTTGCAGTTTCCCTAGGAACGCAAAAAAACTGCCTCATCCGATCATCAAAACGATCCGAATTAAAACGCCGAGATGCTGTTACTAAGCGATTCTTGCCGAAATTACAATATTTTTTCTTATCAAAATAAAACGTGGGTGTGTGTGTAACATGGAAAATGGCCGAAAAAATATTCTAATCACAATCACTCTCAATAGCGTCCGTCCTTGGGCCAAAACACATGAATGTAGCAAATTTTTTTCAAAATATTGAAAGAATATCTGTAGATAGAACATAAGGCAACAAGAACAGCTCTCAGAGGGACAGACGATCTTAAATTGATTCAGAAGTATTTTTCTTAAATTTGACATACGTTGTACCACAAGTCGTATTGGATGTAAAAAAACAACCATCAGACCAAAATAGTAAACTTAACTTAGATCGAACCTCTGAGAGATCGAACCGATGAGGCAAAGAGTACATTAAGTTTGTGCGGACGTACGCAACACCCAGATGGGCTTAATACTGACTCATTCTTTATTATACCAATCGATTCAGGATCATTTTCTGAATGGAATTAAGCGCGTCTGTCTGATCTGTCCGTCTGACCTTAATTTTTCTCCAATCCAAAATTTGCTACATTGATGTGTTTCAGGTCCATTCCTGTAATTTACAAAATTTTTCGATAAAAATAGCAAAATCTACCTGAAACCTCTCATATACGACCATTTCCACGAAAGGACAGCCTTTATAATGAACGGTCTCAATTCCAATATTTCACAGCAGACATTGTTCAATAAGAGTGATTTAACACATTAATCAGGTATACCAAGCTTGCCTCAGGCAGGTCTATTCTTTACGCTGCATCCCGTATAAGATCTCTGACACATAGTAGAACTCCGGACATAAATGAAGAATTGTGCTACAGGGAGGAAGAGTTTGTCTAATGGTCGGCTTTGTCCGATCGTAATGTTCTTCTTGTTTGTAACAAAATGTGTTTATTTTTCAAAAATAAGCATTCAGTTTTCAATATGCCTGTCATTCAAGGTCACGCCTAAATGCTTTATCTTTGAAGCAGTGTGCATTACACGACCATCTATTCTGTGTGAGACGGTCCTGTTCCTCCCTCGGTTTCTATCTTTTGCGGAGCTAAGGAATTTTTTTCCTTGGGAGGCAATCAACCATAACTTTTGCGACAATGTCTTGCTTTTGCTGCAGGTCCTTAATGCACTAACAAGAGCCACATCGTTAACATACGGCCACCTCTTTCTGGCAAATATAATAACATGATAAATGCACATCCCTTACACAACCACATCTACATATCGTTGAAACGCTTAACAAAACTTTCACAAGCCATACTATTGCTATTCTATGCCTGAACTTTACAAAAAACTAAATAAAAAAACTTCTTAGCATTAGTTGAATGACTATGTAAACAACAAAGTAATAATCAGAATACGTATGAATGTCTTGAACATGAATATTGATGTGTTCGTATCGTATTTATTTAAAAAGTCGAATGCATTTCGTGCGCTTTACATCATACATTGCATGCAATGTTTGCAGTAAATTAGCTGACACAACGGAAACGAAAGTCAATGGCAGGTGTTTATCTATATTAAAATATGAATCTTGTAACGCATTAAAATAAAAAAATTGTCGTGCATTTAATAATTGAAAAATCTCTCCTACTGGTTTTAAAATATATTTTTTTTTTTTTTTTTTTATTTACTTTATGAAAATATTAAAATAAGCAAAAAAATTTATAGTTCCCTTAGGACGAATTTTGCAGTGACACTAGCTAAAGCCAATGCATAAAAATGCTAATGACTTTCATTTCAATGTGAGTGAGTGTGCTTATGTCGGTTGGAATACTGATTTTGATAAATATTTATGTCAAATTTTTAAAAGGATATTGCAATAGATCGCAAGGGGGAGAACCTTCCAACTTTGTTATCATATCTGAGAGGTTTTCCAGAATACATATATAAAACTGTAATGAAAATCAAGCATAGGTTTCTTTTTATTCTTTTTAACATTTAAGCTTGAAATGCTTTTTCACTCAAACTCAAAATTCGTTATGCTTCTCACATGAAGCTTCCAGTCACGAAAGTTTGCAGAAATCTACGCCAGAATATGTGATAAGTGTTTTGTTGTTTAATAGAAAACTTTTCGGTAATTTATGTACACGTGCTTGCCTATCGATAGACCTGTCCATTTATATGTCCTTATTTCCATTCGTTTAAACACGCATTCGCTTTTCTGGCCGACTGTCTTTATAATTTTCTCATATGTTCCGAATCCCTATATGCACGTAATGTATATTTGAAATAGTCTTTCATATGTTTGTTAACATATACAAGCATACAATGCTTTTATATTATATAAGCATATGCTTTTTGTCATACGCGTATACGCGTGTGTTTCTACAAACAGAGATCTGAAATTCAACCGCAGCAAATTTGCAGTCGCATGATGTACACGTTTTCACACATATGCATATAATAGTTTCTCGTACATTGACACATAACTACCTTTTGAAATAATCTCTATAACGACCACAATGCGTGCATCGGTACAAACATTTTCAAGCATAGCAGCAAAAAGCATACATTTCCTCATTCGCGCATGTGGGACCATTTTATTGCTCTTAATGCAGAGGTGTTGCTAATAATTTTAATAACCGGCTTTATGTTGATGCCTTTTAACGATGATTACTACAAGGATGATGATGATGATGATGATAATGATGATGATGATGATGATCATGATGACGACAGCGATGACAATCTTAACTGCGATAATACTATCTTGTCTTGATAATGATGTTCACATTTGGTGTTGATTTATATATACGTAAATGTCGGTCTATATTACAAATAAGGATCTGCTGGTCCGCAACCAAAAACCTATCTTTGCCTATACGCTTCTCGCTCTGTCGCTGTTTATCTGATTATTTGACTTTGGTATCATTAGCGTACATATAATATCTTTACAGCTAAACAAAAGTGATAGCAATTCCTGCTAACGATGTTCATGTCGCCGCTAATACTGCTGCTAGAACATTTATTGTACCTTATCGTTGGCATTTGACGCGTTTGTGTACCATATCTAATTAATTAAACAATTGTAAAATTCCTTTGATAAATTAATGTCACTATGCGGTGACACGTTGTGACCAACCAAATTACAATTCAAAATGGTTGCACATTTGCTGGTGACAAATCTCTCATTCATTCTCTACACTTCTTGCACATTTATAATAAACCATATATGCCTACTTACTTACTTACTTACTCTCTTTGCTGTTCTATAATAAACACTCTGCCATTAATAATAATAATAATAATAATAATAATAATAATAATAATAATAATAGTAATAGTGTTTGGTCGTCGCTTATGGACTGCTCAGGAATTACTAAACACAAAAATGTATAAACACATGCATGTGTGCTCACAGATGTAAGTAGAAGCAAATGATTCATTTTGAAAATACTTACTGGATGTACTTTCTTATCTATAAGTTTATCAGTTTAAATGCGAGATATAACAAAATTTATTGTCGCTTTATTTTTATTAAACTTTTCAATACACTTTTGGTTTTGATAAGTAAAAAAGATTCAATCTTTATATGTTTGATTTAAAAATTGTTTGCAGCTTGATTTTACTTTTGTACAGACAGAAAGGGGGGATTATGAGTACTAGACATAACTATCTACTCAAAATTTCCGAAGTATGCGGTCTTTATTCGAGTTGAGTTCTATCACGGCTAGGCTCTTGTCTTTCCAGTGGAAGACTTTGTGAACCTATAGACTCTTGTACCGCCCAAGATAAACGAGCAACCGTTGTTCAATTTTATATAAATATATATATATTTTATAATATATGTATTGTGAGCCCGTTTCGGCCCTTTCCTTTGGCTGGGGCAGCTCAGCGGCCCGAGGAAGGAAAGCAAACACCAGAAAATTTATATTTGCAGGCGCTTCTTCTTTTATTAATTCATTACATTTGGTAAATTTCATCAGAGTTTATCAATTTGTATTCGGCTGTCTTTGATTCTTCTTTCATTAATTGATCACATTTAGTAAATTTTATCAGAGTTTAAAAAATTGGATTCTGCTGTCCTTGTATTCGTTCTCTCTCAATCACTTTTATTTA
>KK502477.1:76661-88277 GCA_000688735.1 Glossina austeni | reverse complement strand
TAAGCTATTCCTAACCTATCACTTATTCTATTCCTAAGCTATTCCTAAGCTATTACTTATTCTATCTTAAGCTATTCTTATTTTCGCACTCCCCCTCCCCAGCGAGTGTGGGTCCTCACAGTATATATATATATATATATCTTTTAAAGTGACCATAGTTGAAAGGTAGTAGTGATAGTACTATTAGTAGTAGTCCCAAAATATATCTGCTTTAATAGCAATATCGTTATAACAAACCCCTTAATTAATGTGTGAAATGCTTCTAAAGCATACGAGCCCGAAATCTCATGAATTATATAATAAATAAATAAAAAGGCACGCACCGAATTTCGCCTAATAGCTTTAGAAGCACTGAAATTCGACAATGCAAACTTTATCAACTTATACTGTAGAGCATATGAAAGATGCCCGTCCTTTGATAGTAAAAAAAAAAAAGGCTTTGTGTCATCCAATTCAGTAAAGAAAAAGGCATGGTGCCATCCAATTCAATCAAAACTTAAACTTGCCTTTTGAAAATAAACTAAAATTGTGAAAAAGTTCGCTGCATTTCACTGCATTATAAGCAATAACTAAACGAAAAATTGGTGCAAACGATTTCTCAAAGCTCTGTTCGTTTTCGCTCTAGAAATTTCCGTATCAAAGACGCGCCACGCTCTTGTCTATCAACCATTGATAAAGTCGAAGTTTTTTAAGAAAACAAGGAAGACCGGACACCTCACCTTATGAAATCGCTGCGAAGTTAAACATTGACTGATAGCCATTGATTGTGAACCATTTGCATAAGGGTGGATATAAAAGAACGCAAATATTCTTTGGTGCTACGCGAATAGCGCAGTGGGGAACTTAATAGACAGTATTTTACCTGCAAATCGCAGCTATCAAGCTTGTCAAGCTAAATGGTGTTGCATGAAGGGTGGAAAAGCCTATGTGGCGTCGTTAAATCGCTCCTTGTTAAAATAGTGACGCAACACACACCCCCAATAACAAAAATATTCCATAACAAAGACGTAACTGACCGCAATTTATTTTCAGTAATAAACTTGACTTTTCACAGGACCAGTTTACTAATTGGTTTCAGGTCTACCTATTTTTGCCTCGGGCTCTCTTTTGTTGTGGTGTTGTGTGTTTTTTTGGTTTTTTGGGCCCGGGTGATTTTTTCCCGCCGGCGTTTCCCGGACCTTGGTGGTTGCCAATCGGTTGGTTGCGGTTCAGGATTTTTTTTTTTTTCGGTTTTTTTTAGGGTTTCTTTTTGGTTTTTGCAACGTTTTTGCCAAATTGAGTTCTTCTTTTCCCTTTTTGTGTGAAAAAAAAAAAACAAATTTGATTTTACTCACTTCGTTTGAATGCACATTTGTATAGTATCTATCGCATTCTAAAAATATTATATCTTGACTAGTTTACCGACCCGAACCATTTTCAATAGCATTCGTTCTTTAGTCAAAAAATGTCGGTTTACCAAATTCAATAAAAATATTTCGAAAACTGCGACTTGTAGATTGAATACAAGGAAACAAGACGGATGGATGGATGGACAGACAAGCTTTAAACAATTTACAAAACGACCCAGAGTTAATCTGTACAATAGAAGGAGGCTCTATCTCAAGTCCTTTATGGTATTACATACGTCCGCACAAACTTAATATCCCCTTATACCATAAGCGCTATATGACGTAATTAATTAAAAAAAGATGCTATTTTTACCCTTTGGATCTAAAGTAAACTCTTAAACACAGAACTCCTGCTGTCCTTTTAAGTTTATCAAAGAAATAAATGTAAGTAATATGCAGCCAACACCAATAGTTGATATTAAAATATTGGAATAAGCCAAACATAGGTTTTCGCATTTGTCCTTTTAACAAATCCAAAGCACTTTATTTTAATTCAACAAATATTATTTTTACTTCTGCCAAGAAGTGAATAACCAGCAATCATCTGCTTTAATCCTTTCCATCACAGAGCGCAATTTTGTTGATTTATTGCAAGATCATTATTTTTTCCGAACCACAAAAATTGTAATAACGCTCGAATGCTTCACGACTTCACCTTTAGAACAGTTTGAGTACTCCTTTCGTGAAAGATGATAATTAAGTTCTTCTTCTTAAGTTTCTATAAAATAGAAAGATATGCTCATTCAAATGATCGCCGACTGGAGAATTTAAGTCAAAATACTTATATATAATGATGTCATGAAAAGTACATGTCATATGAACATGTCATAGAAAAGTAATGTGTTATAAATAAAAGTGATTGTCTTGTCATAAACAATTACATATCAACTATGATATCCTAAACGTACGGTTTGAGCGATAGCATTAAATAAATATAAGGACAACATTTTCTTTGAAAGAATTATACACAAATTTATTTTTAATTTTTATCCCCTTTTTACCAAATTTAGTTAAGAGAGAATTCAGTCAGTCATTCAACAAAAGGAAATTGGAGAGAAAGAAATGAAAAACCTGTATATGCATATACGTTACACACATGCACAAAGAGCTATATTTCTAAAAAAAAAAATTGCGAATAAAAAGCGAAAAACAAAAAGCAGTGCTACTACTAGCACATCAGTCGAAAGCAAGGTATTTTGTTTCATTCGTTGAAAAAGAACCGAAAAACAAGAGAGAAGTTAGAATTTGGCTTAAGACGAATTTTTTTAATGCTTAACGTGTAAAAGTTCATTAAAAAAAAAAAAAAAAAAAATGTAACCGCTTAAGTATATGCTTAGATTGGCCTGATTGTTAGACGAGTTTTTATTCGATTATTATTTCTATGTAAGATTTTTCTATAACCGCCCGCGCACACACAGAGATCTCCAAGTGCATGGATAACATGCAACCTATCTATTAATTACAAATAAAGAATTCCATCTCCATTTCTAGAGCGTGGACGAACGGACTGAAATAACTGGGCTCAAAGAGCACTGCTTTTGTACGTGGTTTTGTTTACTACAAATCGGATGAGAATCTATGTGTATCACTATTTTGCGGTAGCTATTCTAGAAAAAGAAACGTAGAGAAGAACAAACATTTACTCTGCACTTTTTGCGGCCTTTTATTTCATTCTCTAGGTACTGTTGCGCTGGTAAATACAGCTTTGTTAGTAATATTACCAAAAAAATACAGGAAAAAAGCAAGCTAGTAAAGAGTATTGAGAACTGAGCTTCTTACTTTTACGCTTTTTGTTGTTTTTGTTTTTTTATTTTTTTGCTCCTTTTTTCTGATGCCAAAAACTTATATTAAATGAATCCTTTTTCTTCCTCAAATAACACAAAATATAAAAGTACTAATAAAAAGAGGAAGAAAGACAGGAGCAAATGAAAGAAGAAAACCCTTTCATACAATAAAAAGGCTGAACATGAGCAAAAGAAAGAAAAAAAAAACAAATAACAAAAATAACATAAAAAGAACGTGCATATGGTTGGGGAAGTAAAAATTCACTTAACCTCGACAAGTTTAGGTAAAATGGCATAAGTGAAGTGAAGTAAGTGAAATTAAATATTAAACAGAAATCATAAAGTATCAGGCACATGAATACCAACGAGAGTATTAAATTAAGAACAAAGAAAGTCGAATGCAAGCAATGAGATGAGATTTTTTTGCTTTCTTTTACTTTGCCTCGAATATGTTAATTAAAAAATAAAAAAGAAATTTTTTACATTTAAAAACGTAATTGAAACTAAAGCTAAATGCTGATGGAATAGTGTTTACACATATGTATATATATATATATATATATATATATATAAATTGATTACATATCCGTCATATATTTATATATGTTGGTTGAGTTTTTGTTATTCAATGAAAAAAAAGATAAAAAAAACTGCTAACCACCAGAAGGTTATTGTAGAAGAGGTTAAAAACTTTTCGTCGCTTCACTCACGTTTCTTTTCTCGTTTGTCTCTATCCGCCTAACTAACTGTTTTCCTGCAACAATGTTATTATTATTTATTTATTTATTAACATTTTTACTTGGCACTTTCACACTTCCCTTAATTACCCGTTACGCTTATTATTAAATCAACGCATCTAATTTGTTAAGAGTTTCCCTTGTCGCGTTGCTTGTTCATTCACTGATTAGATTTGACAGATTTCCACAATATGTTCAGGGGGTGTTTTCAAACTCCAAACTTTCCTGCTGCTGTTGTTGCTGTTGCTGCTATTGTTATTATTATCATTATGATTAAATTTCAAGGGGATCGCAGAGAGATGAAGAGAAGAGAAAGAAGCTCACCCTTTTTTTTTTTATTATTAAAATATCTCATTATATAAAATATTTATGTAAATTTTTGGGCTAATTTAAAGCTTACAGAGAAGAGTAAATGAAATTAGAAAAAAAAAAAACCGGTCGAAAGGTGCCTTGGGGGTGCTAATATTAGATGCACACCAGCTCAAGCAAGAGTTAACAATAGAAATCGTTAAGGTTTTTCCTGTTGCTTTTCATTTTCAAGGCTATTCGTATTACATTTGCATAAACTCTTATCGTAGTCATGCTGAGAAGCAGAGAGTCAATACTAACCTTTCAAAGTTTTATTTAGTTTTTTTTCCTTTTTTATATATTTTTGTTTTTATAAATTTTCCAGAGTTCATAGGCAGACCGCCATAAGCATGAAGTGTTGGTCTGTGCATAGAAAGATAAAGTGAATTTGTATCGGATAAGTCGACATATCGAGATGTTGGAATCGACATAGTGTCCATGTCACGAATATATACGCGTTTCTTGTACATATTTGCTGATGTTATACATCGAAGAGGAAAATTAACGCTGACAAATCGAGATCAATGATGTAAAACTTGATTTGGGGATGTTTTGTGTAAATGGTTACTGTATTGCAAAACTTTAGAGTTATGTGCGTACGGTCCGAAATAAACATCATTATAACTCCGCTCGTCGATGGCCTTCTTTCGTAGAATATTGTTCTCCGCTTGTAATACAAAAGCAATAAACTAAACAGAAGCTTTTCCTTTTCAAAGCAATTGGATTCAAAAGGAAGTCCCCCCCCCCCCTCTCCCCCCGTCCAAAAAAAAACAACGTTTTTAGGAACAATTTTTGCACGGCCAGAGTGCCATCATCGGTTTACCAGATGATGCTTCTTCAGATCCTATTAAAAATTAAGATTAACAGTTATCAGGTGTATGGCGCCTTTGAAAGCTCTATAGTTCTCTATGAAATGTTGAGATTATTTATTCCTCAGTTTACTTATACTACTGGCGACTTCGTGTTCATATACAGGCCTTAATTTCTCACATTTTAACTAAATCCCAAATCGTTAATTTATTTATTAAATTCAATCTAGATATGCATGAGCGGACTTATTTATTGTTTCTACCACCGTTTTTTTATTAGTAGACAAACATTAGAATAACTGTGCTGTATATAGTCTAGAACGACCTATTAAATTTTCCGACTTGACTTAAGCACGTCTGTCTAGGCTTTCCTAGAGGTCTTTGGAGAATAAAGAACCCATATAATGGGATGCAAATTAATAATCTGAACAATGCGACTATGATGTATTTTCCATACACCTATGATGAAAGCTATTTAGACGAAGTTTTCTTTTAATAACGCTATGCTTCGCATTGGGAAATCCTTGAGACAACCTTTATAATAAAGAATGAAGATGAAGAATGTCGACTGCTAGTCTTGGGCTACTTCAACTTTTTACGATGAGCTCTTTGCATGTAACTTCTTTATCAGAAATTCAAGTCGTATCGTCTCATAATCGCCCCATTTGCTTAATGTGCCTTCTTTTCTATTACAGCGGCAAATGCAAAAATGCACGTTTTACACCCGTCACCCAAGGAGGAGGTAATAATCATGTTGTCAAACTGTGCGTGACACCCAGAAGGAAGCTTTAAAGACCCCATAAAGTACACATATTTTTGATCAGCATCAGATCGAATTAAGCATGTCTGCTTGTTCGTCTGTCTGGCTGATGCCTGCGATAAACATTGTCCCAATGGGAAAAATGAAGACATCGCCTACAAATTTGCGGAAGAGTTTAAAAATGATTCAAGCCGGTCGTAGAAGACGCCAGCATTGCAATAAAAATTGAAAACTTTTGCTTTCCTTGTTTCCCATTCGTTACTCACAAACTGTAATAGATACACGACATAGCTTTCCCGTTTTATTCTGTAAAAATGCAAAAAAAACACTATAAACTTACTCTTTCGTTTGTCCTTATTTTTTTAAGATAACGGCGATGGCTATCATAGATTTGGTCAGAGTCGAATGTAATTTTCTTATATGTTTTTCCAAAAACCGGTACCTCTTCAGCCACTGAAATTCGCATTAAATTTGGCATAGACTCCAACAAGTTGTTGCCAATCGAAGACAAGAAATGTTGCCCCTTTGGAAACGGAAAAGTTTTACTAGTTTTTTCCTATACGATTATATGCGTGACGGAAAAATTTCTTGAATAACGATTTTTGACAAAAAAAAGCGATGGTCGATGTAGTAAACGCTTATATTCGCAGGACGTTCCTTTTTTATGGGAAAGTAATTCAATCACACTTAGGGAAATACTTGTAAGACTTCTAGGCTTTGAGATTGATTTTCTTTTTCCAGGTAGAAAAGAACTAAAGTAGAGAACGTTGAAAAAGCGATTTCATATTTGTCTGTCAAAGCAATTCAAGTGATTGGAAGAATAAGGAATAGAAGAGTAATGGAATCGTGAATCATTGCGACTGATATTAGGAAAATTAAAAAAAAAAAAAACAGCTGATACAAAAAACAATTCAAGCGAAAGAGATGACAATCAAAGCATCAAACTAATCGAAAATAAAATGAAATTTTCTTTAAAATAACATTTTCGATAAGAGTGTTTATCAAAATGAATCGACTTTTGTCGGGCCTTTCAAAATTTGCTACTTTTTGTAGATAACAGCATTCCTTACTCTCTTGTGCGTGTTCTTTTGTACTGTTTAGGTTCAAATTTGATGACTTTCGCTGTTGTATCCTAAAATGAGCAACATCTGTTCTACTTAAAATGTACAACAACAAAAGGAATAAACGCTTTTTTTAAATTTTCTTCAACTTTTCTAACTTTTGGCAACTGTTGTCTCCGTTGTCTCTATCACTGAAAGTGAGAAATGTTGTCAATGCGATATAAGACATATTCGCTAACGCTGCTTACATGTGTAATCATTTACGTATAAATGTAAGTGCGTAAATAAGAAGAAAGCTTTGTAAGAAGTTTAAATACAAATACAGTAAAAAACTTTTCTTTTCTATTAAAAAAAAAAAAATAAAAGGGGAAAGAAAAGTTTAATGAGTTGAAGGCTTAAAAAGGCAGAATCAAAATTTGTTTATTTTAATGAATTTTAGAGCAAATGTTGAAACAAATCATTATAGAAGTAGAAGAAAATGAGAGCAAAGATTGGATACAGTCGAGAACGAACTTTCGATACCCACCCATCCACTTAAGAAAACGTAGGGATAAGGAAAAAATTCGTGACGCATTTTTGCCATTGACTCAGTCAAAAGTAATTATATTGTGAAAATTAACCAAAGTTCGGTCAAAATTTGCGAAAACGCTTTTCTGCGAAACTTCATGGGATTCACGGTTAACATGTTTTATCAGATAAAGATTTCCTGGCTTCTGCAACAGAAATTTTGATTTTAAAAACGCATCGTTAATAAAATCGAGTTAACTTTTTGAAAAATCCAAGAAGACTGGCACTCTTTACTCTTTATCTTATAATGTCGCTGCGAAACTGCGCATTAAGATGTTTACATAAAGACGGACACAAAAAGAAAGCTGATATTTTAGCACCCTTTGAATTAATAATAAAAAATTTAATGAATCAAATATTCATCAACGAATCGCTACTAAACCGAATTGATATCCAAACAATTTTTAAACAAATTGACAATAGGCAGCGAAATATGTGCCCATTATACCATTATGTGTGCCATATACCCCATTAAAATGCGAAAAAGGGCGTGGTCCCAGATAAACGAACTGAAAAATGGTGGCAAAGCCCGAATCAAGATAACGCAGATATTGAAAGGGAATCGTGTATCATAAGCCGTCTCAAACTAAGCAAACGATTGATTCCACTTTCTCCTGTCAATGACTAAAGTGATTAAAACGTGTGGATGGAGAAAAGTGCGATAAATAGGACGATGGCCTCGTATCCGACAGACAACACAAATCTTTAACGATTCGACATAAGCCTAGAAAAGCTTTTTTATCTGTGTGTCGTGTTCCGTAGAACTCTCCTAATACTGTAATGCCGACTCCAATAGAGGCCTTGGAAATTGCTTGCTTCAGACCCAGAAGGTCTATAGCCTTCGCATAATAAAAACTGACTAAAAAGCAAATCTTTTCACTAATTGACAGTAGTCTGCTTCTCAGCTCGGTTTTGTAATCGCGTACCCGGTCACCGAGCAATATCTGGTATAAATTATTAATTATTTTGTTATGATAAAAATAATTCTTTTGTTTTTTAACTTTCGCATCCGCAAAGGTTCAAGAAAGATACCATAAACGATAAAGCGATCGAACTTGCTTGTATCCTGAATTTTAGGTTAACAAAATTTGAACGAGGTATAGTTACAAAAGCAATGACGAAATATGTGTTCTTTCTTCTCTAACCTTCAGTAAAGAAGTTTAAAGACAAATAGGAAATAGAAAGTAAGTAAGATTTGATGAAATAAAACAAAACAAAATCAAATAAAAGGTTTTAATTGTTAAGACATGCTATCGTATTCAAAATGTCATTTTTTAAAGTTTACAAAGAAAATCCTGTGAACCTTTCTTCAATTTGTATTCGTGTTATTATAAGAAAATGCTTTACATTTCGTAAATTTATTATCACCGTTAAAGGATTTGAATAGAAAATAGAATAAAGCGTTTATTAAGCAACTTTTCGAAAGTTTCCAACTTTCCTCAGTTATAAGGAAAAAATATTTTTTTTTTCCATGTTTAATGCAATGTGGAAAGACTTCTAAAGCTGGAATCAATCTTAGAATAAATGGACTTTGCCGGAACGTGCATTCTTTCTGCTTTTAAAATTTCTCACCTTAGTGTTGTTCTCTGCTAATAATAATAGTTATAGAAAAAAAAATGTTTGTCTTCAATGCTTATGGAAAGCAATGTGGAAAGACTTCTAAAGCTGGAATCAGTCTTAGAATAAATGGACTTTGCCGGAAGGTGCATTCTTTCTGCTTTTAAAGTTTCTCAGCTTAGTGTTGTTCTCTGCTAATAATGTCTATCAAATGCATTTAATGATTGTTTTTTGAGTAGTTATACCCTACCTAGTGTATTAAATTTGAGGGAATGTACGTGTAGCACTGGAAAGTACTTCAGGTAGACCCGCGTTTCAATACACCGATCGATTCATAATACTTCTCGGAATCAATATAAGCTCGCATGCCTGTCTATTCTTCTTTCTTCCGTTTTTTCTTTTTCTTTTTCATTATATGATCAATCACTCAGGGGATGTTCCCCGTTCGCGTAATACTCTGTCGGTTGGCAAGAAATGAGAAAGTCCCTGTTGGCTGGTAGATGATGTCTGTCCATATATTTTTGGTGCTTAGTTGAGGAGTCGCAATTGCCTATCGAGTATTAAAACTTGATTATATTCGAACATTTTTGCGATCATTCGCCCTGTGATTCCTTGTTTTGAAAAAGTCGACAATAATCAAAATTTGTCGAGAAAAATAGCGAAGTAATAGCATCAAGACATTTTAAAAAGATGAAAAAAATTAGTATCGGGAGAGCACAACTCTTTATACTTCCCTTAATCGACTGCCCTTACAAAAGAAAACATTTGTAGAGAAGAAAAGTCGAATTTCTTAATATTTTATGAGCAAAATTGGTCCCTATTAGCAGTGTAATAGTACCCATAATTTGGATCACATATTTAATTATTTAATTTTCTGCTCAACATGCGATATAAGGGCTTCTATGAAAAGTAAGCTTTTATAGGGAAAAAATTTCAGCTCTTAGCGGCCTATGAAGAAAAAAGGAAGAGAACAGATGGGGACCTTTGGCATGAAACTTCAATTTCCTACCTTGGAATCAGGTTAGATTATGTTTTGGGCCCACTCCCATATAAAGGCTTCCATGAAACGTATGCCGCTAGATGGGAATTTGATATTTTGTCACGGAAATAAATGAAGATTTCCATTAGGGAGAATTGGAAGGCATTGGTAGATATTTTCCAGTTACTTCTTCTTCTTACTTTATTTTATACGTCAATTAATGTTTGATTTTGCTTCGGCTTTTCCGAAGAATTCATCTTTTGACGTTATTTAAATAAGAGCGATTTAAATTTAAAGCCACTTAAAATTATTATGAATTTCATTATAAATGCAGGCAGCAAAAGATTGAAGAGTGCATAAGCCAGCAAATAGTTCAGTCGTCCAAGGACTGCAATGAATTTCACTATCATGGCTAACCAATCTATTACGTGAACTGCTGTGATCTTAGGAACACAAGACAACTTAAACTCGCTAACCGCTCAACTAATAAATTCTTAGTCAAGTCTTCTGATACCTTTTGCAATTATTGCAAAGCAAACAACAAGATGTGATTAAAGAAGTTATGAAACTTGCAAAATACTGAAATGTATCTCGACTTAGTTTCTGCACAGAAGCTTTATCTAGATGGCACACTTTTTAAAATTCTTCTCTTAATAAATTGTGATAAAGTTTAAAAGAGCTATACACAAGGTAAGCCTTCCCCCTCTCCTTGCATTGCCTCAAGCACTGAAGATGGTGTTTATAAATGAAAATAATTATTATTTAAATAATTAAGTTTTCTTCTTTTCCTTCCTTACATGCGACTTTCTCCTCCCTTCGGTTAGTTTCTTGTTCTTGTTATTTCTTTCGTTTCATTTAGTTGAATATATTAAATCACAACAACAAATTACTGCTCAGTTACTGTAAATACGCATACGCATACAAACATATCAAAATACACGCACACTTTTAAATACGACGCGAGAGCGGTTGCTCTGACGTTTATTACGCGTCATTCTATTTCACTTCTTAATATATTTAATGAATCATATCTTAAAGCTTATTGTGTATGTTGTTCCTGTGCACGTTCATTGCGAAAGAGGGCAAAAAATAAGCAACAGGAGCAACAGCACAAACAAGCAAAGTTACACTTACATATTAAAATTATATTTTCTTTTTTTAGAATTTTATTAAATTTTACTTATAAGATCAACAAAATTATACAAATTTACAAGAGGATGACTTGTTAAGAAACAAAATATGTTTGAAGATAATTAAACAGTGTAATGGAGAGAATGAAAATGGCGTTAATTTTTCTTTGCTCATATATTCTCTTACATTAAAGATGTCAACGATTTAAAGTAAGACGTACACGCAATTCCGACATTCAGGTGCGACTTCTCATAGTGCGTTGTGCGTAGTGCTTTTCGATGGTCTTATGGGAAAAATCGTTGAAATTACTTTTGCTTTTTCCTTTCTTACGTTATATATATATATTTAATTATACGATGAAAGCAGAGTTCATGAGCATATCTAGAGACTTTTTAAATTAGTAGTGAAAATCAAGTATTAGGTTGGGGAAAAAGAAATCCATTATTTCTTCTTCTTCTTTTGCTTCTTTTTGAATCCAGCTTTGTGTAAATGGTT
>KK502477.1:56400-76381 GCA_000688735.1 Glossina austeni | reverse complement strand
CTCACAACTGAATGCACCAAACAAAAAACAACAAAAGAATTTTTTTTACTGCGAAATGTCACCTTTCCAACGAGCATAAATCTGAAATTGTTTGATAGTTACTTTACGAGAAATCTACCAGTGCCGCCATCTAAAGGAAAAATAATGGATTTCTTTTTCCCCAACCTAATATATTGATAAGATGATATCTTTACCTTCGTTCCTAAATGCTTGTAATGAGCTACTGCATCAAATATTTTTATTCATTTATGGATGAATACCTCTCTTATTGAATAGCAAAAAAAAGCCTACAGCATATTGCTATGCAAATATATTATCAAAGTAATAAATTCCTGGACGAAAGACAGAGAAACAAGCAAGAACATTATAGTCAGACAAGGCCCACCATTAGAGACCTTACGCTACTTCTTCTTCGCTACTTTCAGCAATGAAGCATCAAAAAATTACACACTATTACCACGGAAAACCACACCTTTCACGAAAGCCCATATATTGAAGGACGCCCAAAGCAACATATAGCGAGATCCAAATAGAGCAAAACTTAATCTATTTTCCAATTGAAAACATGTAAAATTTTGGAGAGTAGATTAAGTTTTGCTCAATTTGTTTACATGTTTTCAATTTCCGCCATAGAAAAATAGTAACTATGACTTCTCTTCATGTAAGGGCTTGGTTTTTCATAATAACCCTTATATATGCTAGGAACTACAAAATAGATCTGTGCGATCCAAATTCCCTACCGTTCATTTTTGTGCTAAATTGCTGTTATGGATCGATTTCCAGTATAAAATATTAAAAATTAAACATTTCCCTGAAAGGCTTACTATTCATGAGATATCTTATATCGAGTGATGTGCGAGAAAGAGACCCATGTTTATTGAGAGAGACCCATTGATATTTGGTGCACTTAATTTTCGTAATGTTAACTCACTATTACGAACAAATTTTCATCATAAAATATTAAGAATTAGGCCTTTTTGGCATATAACGGTTCAAACTTCCCGAGAATCCTTATATTAGACGGTATCCAAAAAACAGATCTACGTGATCCAAATCCGCTAAGGTTGCTTTCTATATCAATTTACTAGTATGAACCAATTTTAACCATCAAATATTGAAAATTAGATCCAGTTTTCGTAGGAACGGGATTCAAAAAATTGCTCCAACCGAAGGAAATAATTCGTGCCAATTTAGAATTTCGAAACACTATTGCTCAGCTAGCTTTGTCGAGAAACCATTTTTGTAAAGAAATGGAAATGTTATACGGGATACGCACGGTTTGAAAAAAAACATTATAGTCTGACTCTCAGGACTACTAAATACCATGCACCACCTAGCTTATGGCAATTCTTGACTTACTTTCGCAATAAACTAGAACAACTTGTATCTTGCTTCGAAGTTAAGGCATACTTTCTATAATCATCCTTACATGAGAGCGGGTAAAAAACCTAAATTGTTGTCGCTCAAACTTAGCAAAGTTAATTTTCTTTTAAAAGATCTTATTACCATATAAAGGCCTATTTTTCATGAGAACTCTTGTAGGAGTGGGATCCAAAAAATAGGTCACCTAATCCAAATTAGAACAGATAAGTTTCATATCAAATCAACCTTAAGGATTAATTTTCATTATTAAATATCTAAACGTAGACTTTGTTGGTATACAAAGGACTACTCTTGGTAGGAACGATTATATGGGAAGAAGATTCAAAAAACTTTCCACATTTTATTCAAATTTTTCCCATCAATTTAACACTGAGTGATTTCTGTGGCAAAGTTTTAAATATTCAAAATTGTTTCGACCTTCTCAAAATAGGGCGTTACATGAACGGTGTTATGTAATAATGATTCTGTCAAATCCATTTTTAAAAAGGATCATTTTTGTGTCAAAACACGTTAGTGTAACAAATTGATCTAAAAATTTTTCACAAAATTGTGATTTGTAGATTGAACACAGAAATACATGGACGAGGATTAGGCGGATGAACAGACACACGAGCTTAAACCGAATCAAAAATGATTCTTAATCGGTCGGTTTATGTAAAGTTTTTCTGTGTGTTAGGCACATCCGCGCGATCTTAATATGCTTTCTGCCACAATTTATGTATGGTATAAAGAAGAGCGATCTTAATATGCTTCCTGCCACAATTTATGTAGGGTATAAAGAAGAGTAAAGGAAATGTAGAGTTCGTCATGTTAATCTTTACGGTACGATTAATTGATGTCCGTGTTCTAAAATTCAGATTTTGAGATCATAGTTTAACGTTTTAAACGGACGACTGACCCATTTAGCCGGTATATGAATTGAACCGAAATTGATAACAAAATATTGCTAACAAAATACTTTTGACGAATATTAAGATTGATGAGCGGTTGTGTGTGTAATTGTGATTGCGATAGATAGTCTGCCAGAGAGGCGGACTTCTATGGTTATAGTGATGTTGCTATTTATGGTTCTTAAGGATCAGAATACGCATTAAAAAGCAAAGAAAGCAAACAGATTTTACTTGTCAGGACTGGGCTCCCACTTATCTCAGCTTCGCTTCACCTCATTGAAGGTGTTCCATGACCTTCTTAGTCCATATTTAAATGTTTTTGAAGCCTTAGTGTAAACGATTATAAATGCTATCGTTAAAGAAAAGCTTCTCGTCTTTTTCACGTTACTTACTTAAATCAAAAAAAAAAATGTTCCGCTGAATGCTTGCCATAAAAGAGCTTAAAGAGATGGGGTCCACTAATTGAGTTGCTATTTTTCAATTGTTTAATGAAATTTTTGTAGCTGTGGAAATTTATTGGTAATTTTCTCCCTTACGAAATATTATCATGTGGTAATATATATACATATACGACTCTAATGTCTTTAACCAAATACCAATTCATTTTTTTTTTTTTTTTTTTTCGCAAATTCACGTGCCATCAGCTTACACTAAATTTTAACCCAAGCAATATGGAAAGCTTAGCCTCTAGAGCATTTCTTTGGTTTTAACAACACGCCAGTCGTTTAAATTGCTTTAAAAGGTTCCCATTACATACAGGTCTCCTACTTGCATTATTTCTTTACCGCTATCCACATTGTGGTAACTTTAATTATTTGTGGCTTGACTTTAATTACTTTTACATTTATTCATATTTAAACACGTCGTTGCATGTGTTTCATTAAAGGAAACCTTACTTACTTACTTACTTAACTTTACTATTTCCTTCAAAAAGGCTATTATGTCCTTTTTCATATTTGCACAGAAACGCAAAGAACCTTTTAAATCTTTTTCTTCTTTTCCTCCTTTTTTTGTGCGAGCTAAGTATTTGAGAACTTGTATGGGTGCTAAGCTATTAGAGTTTTGTTCAATTTGCTTATGAACTTGACAATCAGTCATGTGTGGCTTATTAAGTTCTGTTATTTCTTCTTGTTAGGGGGATTATTTTGAAGAGCTTAAAGTTTTGTTTTCAATATGCGACCAAAAACATTTGGGGTTTGAAGTGAAGCATTCTTTTTAAAGAGTGCGAAGTAAATTTGTTAAAAATTAAAATTTATGCTACATTTCATTTATGCTTGTGTTACGGGTGATAAAAGGTTAATATCAAGGCCTTGGGTTTAAGCGAAAAAAAAAAAAACAAACCAATCGTAAAAAGTATAAAGTGACTTTAGATGCTTTAGTATATGTAAAGCATTATTAGAATGGATTTAAAAAACAATTGGGAAGGAATTACAATAAAAAACAAACATCAGTGAAAGAAAGGAGAATAAGAACAAAACTTGAGTAGAATTTGTATAAAACTGGACTGAAATTAGATAGAAGAGAACTTGAATAGAAATAGAACAGAACCAGAACAAAGCTAGAATGTCAGTAGAAGGGAGAAGGAACGAAGAATGTAATTAGAAGGAAGCTAGCAAAAAAGTAAAACTGAAATCGAAAAGACTTAGAACAGAATTGGAGCAAAATTTAAACATAAATTGAAAAGAGCTGGACTGGAAGTAGAACAAAAATGTGATACAACTGGGACCAAACTAGAATGGAACTACAACAGGACTGAGAGAGATATAGAACGTAACTGCAACAGCGCACAGGAATGGAGTTAGGGTAAGGCTAGCACAGAATTACCAGGAGGATACAAAAATTGAGAATAGAAGTAGAAAAGATTTAGAACATTCCAGAATAGGAAGTAAGAGCCCCACTACACTCCTGAATAGGAAGTAGAACGCCACTACATCAGAACTGTTACGATAATAGATAAAAACTAAAGCAAGTCTGGAAAGAACTAGAACAGAACCAGAATATAATTAAAATGCAATATGAACAGAATTAGATCAGAAATAGAAAAGAAGTAGAAAAGAGCAACAGAACTGGAACACAACTGGGATAAAACTAGAGTAGAAATACAACGGGACTGGGAGAGAACTAGAACCCGTATGGGGCTAGCGTAGAACTAAAACCGAATTAGCACGAGAGTAGAAACAACCGAGAATATAAATAGAGGAAGAGATTTAGAAGAGAAAAGGTTCGCAACTAGAGCGGGACTAATTCGAAAATAGAGCAGAATTAAGACAAAGCAAAAATGAACAAGAAGGCAACTAGGATAGTAATAGAATAGAACCAGAATAGAACTAGAACAGAACTAGAACAAAAATAGAACTAAAGCAGAACTATAATAACTATAACAGAACTAGAAGAATACTGGAAGACATCTAGAGCAGAAATACAACAGGACTGGGAGAGAACTAGGACGGACCTACAAAAAAACTGAAATGGCGTTAGCGTAGAACTAAAACTGAATTAGCACGAGAGCAGAAAAAACGGACAATAGAACTAGAGAAGAGACCTGGAACAGAACAGGATCGTAACGAAAACAGGACAAGTTGGGGAATAGAACCAAAGTAGATCGGAATTAAGACAAAGCAAAAATGAACAAGAAGGCAACTAGGATAGTAATAGAATAGAACCAGAATAGAACTAGAACAGAACTAGAACAAAAATAGAACTAAAGCAGAACTATAATAACTATAACAGAACTAGAAGAATACTGGAAGACATCTAGAGTAGAAATAGCACAGAACTAGAACAGCATTAGCATAAAGATTGAAAAATCCTGAAGCAAAACTTAAAGAGGTTTTTTTATACTGCAGTACCAGAATGAGAATAGGACCAGAACAGAAATAAAACATCACAAGGCCAGAACTAGAAAAGAATCATAGCAAAGCTAGAACTACCCCAGAGCTAGAAAAAAACTAAATCAGAATTAAAGTAAAAAATAGATAGAACAAAACTACGGAAAAGGACAGGTTTAACTAAAGAGTTACAAGGCAACTGCATCACAAGGCAATCGTAATCACTAAATTTGAACCACTAGATCTGAATCGCTGAAATAACAAATACGACTAACAAAAATTGAACGCTCAGAACTGAAACTCGACAACTAAATCTCTAAAATTAAACCTCCGGAATTAAGATGAAATTATTTCAGCCCGAATCGTACCTGAACTATATGAAAGAGAATAGGAGAGGAAAAGTCCGCAATAAACTAAACTAGAAAATAATAGAAAATAGTAGAATAAATGAATTGAACAATTTTTTTTTTATTGTTGCAGTATTTGTGTAAAATTTGAAGGCAACAAATTTCTTGACATAAGTGCTGAACTAAATTCAAGTCAGCCTTATGCAAGACTGCGTTTTAATGCAAATTTGTTCATGTGGTTTGCTTGTCTTAAGCGTATACTTGATTAGTATTTCTGTTTGTACTTGAGTTTTGCCGATTATCCAGTGTTCTTCCAGCTGAGTAGTATCCTTTGTCTGCTGCTCTTAACGAACGACATAACTTACTTCTAATCTTTTGAATGCTTCATTAGCCTCTTTTCCAACAACTATTCTGTCTAGTGTTTACATTCATAGTGATAGACTATTGCTGTTAATAGACAGATGGCCATTGCAGCAGTAGGATATTTAAAGTATAGCATATTTTACTGTGCACATGTTTTCGTAATCTAATTTCTGTTTCTTAATGCAATTGCGGTTTCAATTTAACAATTTTTTAAAGAAAATTAAAAAGGTTGCCTCCTCTCTTGACTGAGTTTTGTACTTCTTGAAGTTTTACAGCATATTTTTTGTGGTGTATTTAAAAATTTATAAGCTGGACGAGAGAGAATGGAATAAAAATAGAAATAATAAATTTATTGTCTATTTAGACAAATAAATAAATTTTCCAAATTGCTAATAAAATGAAAAAAATATACATAAATTGAAAATAGAACAGAAAACTCTCCACGTAGTCATGCTGACTGTGCAGGAAAATTCTACAATGCACACTGGAAACATTTCTACTTCTTTTTTTTTATTTTTTTTATTTTTCTTTTTCTCCTTTCTTTGAAAGACAATAAAAGTTAAGAAATTGCCATAAGAGATGTGTTTTCTCTTACATTTTCGGCAATAGATTGATATTGCCCATGTGTGTGCGTGTGTTTATATATATATATATATATATATATATATACATATATGTATGAATGGTTGTGCATGGAATCCTGTTGCTTTTGAATGTATAGCTAGCATCAGTGTAGCATATTTTTGGGAACTGATGTTGTGATGCTTAAGCCCTTTTACGTGTCATGTAACATATTCATATTTCATTTAAGTTTATTGTTTTACCATAGCAAACAAAACACTTTCCACATATACGAAAAATAATAAGAATAGTGAGAGCAACAACAAACACCAACAATAACATTATAACGGTTTGTCTAGAATTATTAAAATGTATAAGTCTAGAGCTCTTTAAAGATTCGGTTGTAAGTGAAAGGAGAAAAGGTGCTCTTAGACTTACATTATTACATGTATGTATGTCTGTATATGTTTACGTATGTATACGTGAGTCGTTGTTACACAAAAGTTATTGTTGCCATTCTCTTTTGTTTTTTTCTTCTTTACGTTTTGTTTATTATTTTTTTTGTGTTTTGGCGTTCATCCAAAAAACTATAATTCTAAATAGATTCTATTACATATATATATATATATATATATGTATGGATATTAGATTGGCGGGAAAGTTCTATGGTATTGAAGAAAAACATGTGAATCAATTTTAATACGGTTTACTTACATTTTAATCAATAAATTGCTTTCCATTATTTTCAATCAATTCTTGCCGTCTTTCCGTCATCCTCTCGATTCTCGTAGCTTGGAAGTTCACATCCTTGGACGCAAAATATTCAGTAACCGTCATTTGTGCGGCTTCGGACAGAAAATTTTTCTCCGGCAAATAGTGCTGAAGTCATCGGTATACCTAGTTATCCGATGGAGCTATGTCAGGTGAATATGGTAATTGAACAAGGACTTGCCTTCCAAGCTCCTTCCACTTTTGTTGAAGGTTGTGGTTTTGCATTATATCGATAAAACCGTTTGCAATTGCGTTCAATTTATCAATAGCTGTTCGCGTTGATTGTTTGCCCCTTTATAACCTAAATAAATCGTAGTACACCAGACTTCTTCCATCCCACCACAAACAGGTTATCACTTTCCGTTGATGAGGATCTAATTTTGCAAAGATTGTGGTAGAAAGAGTGTGCGCAATAAATGTTTCGTCTCTCTATCTTCGCGTAAACGGTCCCCTTTCATATCCCGCATCCATAATGAGTTTCTATTATATCGACTCTACATTGTGTCTAATAACGGCAAATGAACAAACTCTCACACGATCCGATAAGTTTCCTTCAATCAAACTGTGCGGAATGTAAATAGTGTTCCTCAGTAGTCGTATGATGGACGCCGAGTTCCTTTGCAATTGCGGTTAGACGTGGGTTACTGCCCAACGTAGACTGCAAAATGTCTTAATCGACCTTGAATGGCCACCCGGATCGACGATCTTCTTTCAAATTTCCGGAAAGAAAGTTGCAAACCAAACTTGGCAGATCTGAACATTTATAACTTCACTTCCCAACGTGTCACATAAGTTTTTACAAGCAACCGAAGCTTTGCCTTCGTTCTAGGATGCATATCAATTGTTTAAGGCCTTCGTCGCGTTTTACCTGCTGTGATATTGTGTTCACTGTGCACTTTGCAACTAACTTATGAAGGGCATTGAAAATAGTTCTCGTGTATGTCATTAGAAGTACGCTACATAATAACCCTTTACATGACGAATTCTACGTGTTTCCTTTGGCCTGATAATTAAAGTTATCTGCAGGTAGTAAAATACGACAGAAATTTACCGCCAATCTAATATGTTTATGGATATATATAAATATATATATACATTCAAATATAAATATATATATATGTATATACATATTTATTTATATATTTTTATATATTATTATATACATATATATATATATATATATAAATGTATAGTTGCGCCTGTTTCAGTAAGTGTCTATTTACGTGTACATATATATATATATATAGGTATGTGTATGTGCTCTATGTACGTAGTAAATATGTTTTAAAAAATGCAATTTTAATACTAAATGCCGTAAATTTTTTATATATGCATATATTAAATGCAAGCACACTTTTTAAATCTTTTCTACGAATTTTTCATATAAATTCAACTTAATTTCGTACAGTAATGTAAACATTTCTATCATATTTTTATGTGCTTTTTTAATATACGAGTGGATGTATATGGGATTTTAGACGTAAAGCTTTTTTCTTTCGTTTGTTCATTCGCATAAATACTACAATAGGAAATTCCTAGAATACATGGATGGCATTTAGCACGTACTAAGTAATTAAAAAAATATATATATATATCATATATATATATATGTATATATATAATAAGCTTTCATTTCATATTCAATTCGTAGTTACAGTGACAGTTGTAACCCACTAGACATTTTACACTACAAAGGCTTTCGTAACGCTCCACAAATTTCAGATAATTAATAAAGTCAACATCTTGGCTTTAAGGCCCTTTTTGTAATTCGCATTGATTTCACTTTAAAGAAAACTTTCCTTATTTTGCCATATTTGACTGCCGGTCATTTACAATTTAATTGCGGGGACATGCCCGGCTCATATAATAATCGCCTAAACAATTGCTGACGTGCTAATCTACCAGTTGTACATTGGCATTCGTTTAACAGAAATCCTTAAGGTATGCTACAATATTTTTTTATTTTATATAAATAGCTCTACGAAAGTCATGAACTTTCTTATGCAAAACACTGAACACAAACACTAAACAAAATAAGATTCAAAAATTGTTATATCCATTCCGAAACTACTGGAACCAGTTATAAAAGCGTGATTTAAAAGAACTAATTTTTTTACCATCGATAGGAATATTGAATATTGTAAAAACTATAAAAATTAATTTTCATGAATTGAATCTTCATAATTTTCCTTCTGATTGCAAAGTTAAAATTTATTCAGAACAATCTTATTTAAACAAATTGAAAGGCTTCAGCCACAGAATTTTTTCTCCTTCATTTGAATCCCTTTGGCCGTTTAAATGCACTAATATTGCTACGCATTATGCGTAACTTATCCTTTCTCCTATTTCAAGATAGTCGATTAGCCATAAACTTCCCACACGACTTTCATCTTTTTCGTCGCTTTTAACGATTATTCGCAGGTTGCCGTCCCTTCCGCTGGCTGTCGATTAGACTCCTAAGTCTAGGGATCAGTACAAGTCTCTTTCATTGCCGCATATCACAAAGGATACGTCTGAACTGTTACAAGCAGCGCTCTAAATCATCCCCACGTTGTTCTTTTTGTTCAAAAGTGAGCAAATTGTTTACTACCGACAGAACTTTCTCGTAGATGGAAATGTTTTATGCAAAATAGTCAATAGATTGACTTCTGATGTCAGTAATGTGTCAGCTATGTCACGCAACTTTACGAGTAGCTCAGAGGGGATATTGGAGCAAAAAAAAAATACTTTCATTCTTTCACAGCACATGTCACACTTCAACATTTTCTTTATGCCTTTCTATAGCTATGTTGTGCTATACAACAACAAAGCATAATCGATACTTGATTGAACGGCTCTATAAAACTTGCATTTTCCTTTAATTCTCATTTCTTTTAATCCTAAGCTACTGTCATTGTAGTTACCTCGCCTTGTATTAACGCATTAAAAACGAATTTGAGGACAAGTGCGCCGTTGCTGACAGTCAGTAAATAAAGAAAATGCAACCAGTGATCTGTTACCTCTCGGATCCCTTTGAAAGACTTGCACATTTTTTATATTTACGCATTCGAAAATGAAACGTCTGACTTCGCACAGAATTGCTTGCACACTCAGCCTAAATTTTTATTTGGCTAGCTGTTCTGCGCTTATCGATAGCTTCCAAACTACGCTATGCTACGTGTGCATTCACTAAACTACGGGAAACAAATACCGAAAAAAAAAGTCCTGATGCCAAAGCGGTTGTGGACAGGGTTGGCTTATGACGTAGATGTGTTGCGCTCGTATTGCGGTAAACTTTAAACCGCTGAAAATGTATTAAATAGTTTCTTTTTATATTCTCTTTATAGAGCCGTTGGTTTCAAAAATAACTTAAGGAAGGACATAGCAAAGAAAAAAAAAACTTGAAGAAATTTTCTACTAACTAAATAAAGGCAGCAATTTGTATACTCTACCCCACTTGTACCACAAGTCCATGTTAAGTTTGTGTGGGTGTATGCAAAGTCTTGAAATACTTAAGACACCTCACCGATCCCTTTAAAACCATTTTCTGAATTGCTCTGAGATTGTCTATCCATCTGTCCACCTTTTTGGTTCGTTTATTGTGTTCAGCTTATAGGTCAGTATTGTCATGCTGTAAGGCATAGTGACATGTTTTGACCAAAGGACGAAGCCTATTGAAAGTGTTGTGGATCCGACCACCGTTCACTTCCCGTATTGTATGCAGTCATTATATGAGTAAGTGTATTAAGCAAAGTGCCATGGGATAGTTAATGATGGGCTATGGTCCACAATGAAGCTGTTACTTGTTTCAACTGAAATACTTTCATTTCTCTATCACATAGCACCAGCACATCAAAAAACTAAACAAAATTGTTATTTATTTCATCGAACTGTAGTAAAAAAAGAAAAAAAAATAAATGTAGAAAGACAAGGAAGAAACACAAAGTAAGAAAATGTTATCAATTTTTCAACTAGAAAAATTTTCGACAGCGTATAAAATGCAAAGATAAAACGAATTGAAATATTAAAGACGCGTTACAACAAATTCTGGAAATTTTCTTAGGGAATTGTATAATAAATGAAAAGTTTTTCTTTTAATTATGTATGCGACAAATACAAAGTCTGAGATCAAATGAAAGGATTTTCTAGCAAATCTTGGCTCGAAATTCTATATGCTAGAATCGTTGGGCAAATTTATTTTAAATCGTTTAGCAAGTTTATTTTAAAATTGTATTTTTTGTTCTTTCATTATTGGCGCTTTTTACCTTTTTGATGTGTGTGCGTGTGTAATGGAACTTTTTCTAATGCCATCGGTAGAAATAATCCAGTGTATACATGTGACAGGTTTCATTTGATTTATATGTCCGTGATTCGTAGAGCTCCAGTAATAAACCGCCAATGGATAGACAGACGGATGAAATTTATTAAACTAGTACAAGAAAAATTCGCTTAAGTTAAACAACCGGTAAAGAAACCTAAAATCTCAGTGCAAATTTTCCTATAAAATGAATACAAATGAATATGAATAAGGGGAGAAAGCCCGTTTATTGTGGTTTTTTAAATATTCGGGCTTCTTGATCTTTTTTCTTGACGTAAACCAATAACTATTTCTAGATCAGTTGAATTTTTGTAAATATACATTTCATTATTTAAAATAGTTAACTGCTTTCTTGGTTTTTGTCCTTTTCTCTTCTTTTCTTATTCAACGCTCCCAATCACTTAAGGCTTAACTTTACATCCGCTTGAGTAAAAGAAGTTACAATATGATGAATTTCATTCTTGACCGCACGCACCAGCATAATTTCAAACGCAAACTTTGCGTTGAGTTCATTTAAGAATAAAAAGGAAAAATAAAACATAACCACGCAGTAAATTGCAATTTTGTGACTACTCATGCGTTAAACAGGGAAAGAACTGGAACCTGTGAACTACACCGAAACAGGGAGAAAATCCAAATAATTTTTCTCTTAAATAAACTAAAACGCGCAAAGATTTCTTTACGATTGAATAAATGTTGATATAAATTTCTTTTATTATTTAAAAAAAAAAACTTTCGAAAAAATAATGAAAAAAAGGAAAAAAAAAAAACTTTCAAACGTTATTCGTCGCCTCATTCAATAAGGAAAAAAGTATCGTCTTCATTGTGAAATGTAATGAAAATTCTCATGAAGATGGGATTCAATATTATTTTAACGAATGATGTCTGCATATAACAGACCATACATATATCCTGCCGAGTTTTAATGAAAACCCACTATGCCTTGGGTACTTCAAATAGTTTCTGTGTCTTATTTCTGATGTCATTACTACATAAGTTGTTGTGTTTACAAATTTCGCTGATTGTTGTAAAGTTCTTGTCTTTATATCATCGATTACTGAATATTCCTATTTGTTGTATACCGTATATATATATATACAGACATGTATACAATTCTCAGACAACTTCTCTCTCCGTTTAATAAACAGTCGAAAGTAGATTTTTCTTTTGAAATTTTCTTTATCGATTTTGTCCTATTATATGCGGAAAGTTATCAATTCCACATCATAGGCGCTTCAATTGCTTAGAAAAAGAAGTGGAATTATTTTCTAAAATTCAAGTTTTTTTTTTTAAACTTTATGTGACAGAAAAAAAATATCTCTTCTATATTTTTTTTTTTTGTTGTTTGTGTTTTTGTTGTTTATTTTTTATGATTTTAAAATTATTTGAGGTTGAGTTACAATCAATTTTTAAGCCGCAAGAACGATGAAACCAAGAATAAAAAAAAATTACTCCTAAAATTATGTTATCATTTTAGGTAAAACTTATAAATGAGAGAAATATAAGGAAAACGGTGCATATACTTCCACTTTGACAATGTAAATGTGTGTGTTCTAGCAAAATCAGCTACAAAATACTGTCTAAGTATAAGATGACTTGAACAAGGCATTTATTGATTCAATAATAAAATGAATTGACGAAAATATTTTCCATCATTTTGCACAACCTTTTCCATCTTTTCGGCTTTATAACGGTTTTTTTTTTTTTTTTTTTTTTTAATAATAATTAATTTAAGATTTACTTTAAGAGTGATTTGAACTCGACTGTTGTTTGTTTTAGTTGAGTTTCTGTATGAGTGGAATAAATAAATAAATAAATAGCGGTGCCGCGTCGAAAGAACGATGTCGGTTTGACAACGATACCATCACCGACCCATTCTCCTGCTTCTTCAGCATTGCGAAACCGCGTGCCAGGCAAACCATGCCGTTGTCGATGGACTAATGCCCATGATTTTGTGGGGTTCATGAGCGGGAGAGGGATAGACGTAGGGATACGATTAAATCAACTCAAGGATTCTGATGCGTTTTCTTAGGCGTTACCAATAAAGCAATAAATCTAGCGTATCTCGTTCTTGAGTGCGAGGTATAAAATCACACGCACACATGTGTGGTTTTTATAGTGAAATTTTAAAGCTCGCAATTTTTTGTTTTTCAAAAACGTAGGTTTTGCTTTATTAACTCTTAACGAAGCAATGGTTTTTAATTGCCATTCAAATTATGCATAACATAGAAGATATGACAATAACAACAACAGTGTCAACATTCAAAACCATAATATCTAGGTGTAAAATTTTTAAAGGTGGCACGCACACATACACACACATTTAGTACAATTACCTACACATGGAAGATTTGAAAGCTTCACTCATTTTACGTATTCTGAATTTACGTACGCGTTCAACATTTTTCATAAAATTTGCTAACATATTTCCTTTGTGTAAATCTTGCATTTCTTTATACAGGAACGCTTTCCCATTTTAAGGAATTCTTGAATGACATTATATAATAAAGAATGCGAGAGTGGTGTCAGTATTTGCGAAAAAAAAGCTTATTTTTCTTAATTTCACTAATAAAGCCAACCATACGGATTATATTAGGTTTGCCATAAGAGATATCTTATAAAATTTTAATCTTCTTAATCATCGTCAATAGCCTTAATGCCAAATTCGACTTAAACATGCCTTTCTATCTGACAGCTGCTTACTCTGAAATCATATTTGCCAGCTCGAAACTGTGTCTAATAAAGATCCTGATATAAACTTTTTCTCTTATTACTTTTAGGTTAAAATCGTAAACCAAAATCTATGATTTGAGATTTGGAAAAAGCTGTGCGCAAACTTTTGTTGTGGTTAATTTAGGGCTAGGGCTATGTATGGTTCTTGTTGACTAGAACATTCAAAAACCGGACCAATTAACTAAAGATCATAAATAATTCGATTATTTTAATTATTATTTATTATTATTATTTATTCAAACAAAGTAAATAGCCATGTCTGTCCGTCTGTGTCTCTATATGGTATTTGTTGTTGACCTTTTCCTGGTCGCAATCGACTAGCTATCGACTTCAAATTTAGTAGAAACATTGGAAGTTTCTGCACGCAGGTTGTTATCGAAAATGGCCTAAATCGGTCAAAGCGGAAGCGCGCAATGGAGCGTAAATTGAATGCAACCCCGTTTTTTTTAACAAAAATTTTTGGATTTTTGCTCGTTATTCGAAAATTATAATAGTTAGGCTGCTGAAATTTTCCATATTTACTTTACGATGCACTCTACTCTTTACATCCAAAAATGGAAAACATCCGCCGTGCTCACACAAAGTTAGAAATGATTAAATTAATTATTATTTTCACTTTTTTGAAGTTTTATGCTTATTTATCATAAGGCAAGCAAGAAAGAATGTTTAAAACTATTTTGTACACTCCTCAAATGAAGATGTATTATCTGCCTAAAAATGGGTTAATTTTAAAATGAATGCGGTAGACATCGTCATTATTTTTTTTTTAACAATATCAGCGATATGGTTATCAAATAAAAGAACTTGGAGTAGAATGCGAAAAACATAGTGGTGGATATGCGAGATTCGAGCCCCGGGGAATATAACTTTCTTACTTGTTTTTATTTATGCTCGCAGTACATCAATTTCGAGATCCGGCAAACAACAATTTAGAGTAACGTTAAAGTTTAATAACAATAGCGTATCGTAGCAGTAGCAGCAGGTGGACCATCAGTCATTGTAGTATGAGTTGGCTTCATGTCATAAAGATTAAAAACATAATTAAAAGATCGACACCCAACGTGGAGTGGGAGTTGAATGAGTGGTATGGTAGCTTAATAAGCCAATAATTAGGGGTTACTCTTGCCGTAATATGAATGTCTATTTGGTTCAATAAAAACGGCGTAAAGAAGTGCCTGATCAGATACGTCTAGTCTCTAAGCCTGGAAGGTTTATAAGTTTAAGACTGCCATAGTAGTGACGGGCTCTTTACCAATTCTCGCAACATGAATTTTAAACAAGTAAGAAAATTGTATTCGTAACCGAATCTAACAAGTAGCAAACATGGAGTAGTGCAAAGATGTTCAGAGTTTTTGTTGCATAGTAAGATAGTTGTTGTAGGCATGTCTTTTGACCGGTTTGGGTCATTTTCAGATTCTTTTGAGAGAACACAGAACGTCCCTTTTAAAGTCATTTAAAGCCGTAAGGAGAAGATGTTAAGCACTATTTTTCATAATACGAGCTTTCTCTTCGATTAGTTTTCTAGAGATGTGATTTTAGTGCAATTTTCTGTATGCAGAGAACGAAATAACATAATGAGTGCATTTTCGAAATTCGCGGTGGCTTGAGACCAAATCTTCTGTAGATGTTTAAGGAAATGTTTTTTGTTTTGCAACATATCCCCAGTCTATTTGTGGCTTTTTTGTGAATTAATCGAATTGAGAAGTGGACGAAAAATGTTGTCTTTTCTAAAGTTAAAGGATTGCTTTCGGTTTTTGTTTGTACACTAAACTCTGCCAAAGTGTATTAAACGATGATTTAGCTTAAGAAGGTTATGTGAAATGTGTGTGCATATCGAATCAACTTTCGCTAGTGATGGATATGAGAATATACGATTTAAGTCGCGCCTAAGAACTTGTTATCTGTATTAAGATTTTGTTTTGGAATTTTTCAAGATTGCAAAGCAAAACGAGATCTTCGACTTTTGCAACATTTTATGCCTTTGAGTAGATGTGAAAATGTTTCTAAACATGAACATTTTACAATTTACAACTCAGTCTCTCTCTCTCTCTCTCTCTCTTTCTCATTCTCTCTTCCATAGAGTGAAATAATGCGCATAGTAAACCGTATAATTGAAATTTATTACACTTTTGTTAGAGTTTTGGTCGTATTATTATTATTATGTATGTTTGCTTTTATGACTCGCTTGTGATTTTACATCTTGTTATTAGAGTATATATAAGCATGAATTATATTTAAATGATTTTTTTTCTTATTCTTTATTATATTCATGAGCAGCATGACATCTTTATACTAAAATATTAAATGGTTAAATTCAATTAAATTCCTAGACCGGGTGTCATACCGCTTCTTCTTAGCTATTGAAATTTATTGGAATTTATTATTGCTGCATAAAATTGTTTGAAAAGAAGCTTGAACTAACTCATAATGCATTAAACGATATAAAGCACAATGCGGAAGAAATTATGTTCCGCCTAAATGGTAAACGTTGGAAAAACAACTTTTTACTTCTGGTTGTTTTCTTGCATAGCGATAAACATATTTCGCAATTAAACGAACATGAATGAAACATGCTCCATATTTCTTATTTCTTGTGTGAAAAATTATTTTATATTGATATGATGAATACGACTAAACATGACTGCTTGCATGATATTCTTGTTCGCAATTTCCCAGAATACCATCCAAGTCTTTTACATTCAAGTGTTGGTTGAATGTCGCAATTTCAAAAAATAAAATGATCGTTGTTCTAACAATAATCTGTCTTGCTCGTAATACTTAAGTGTTTTTATAAACGCACCCAATCCGGCTTCTGGTTATCGTAAGAAAGTTGAAAGCTCGCCTATCGGCCAAGCGCCAAAACGCATATGCAAACATAAAAACTCCAAAGATTACTTTTTCCAAGTTTACGTTTACACAAGTGGTTTGAGGAAAAGGCTTAATACTTTTCAATGTATCGATTACAATTATATATGCGTGGCCTGCCTATCACATCGTCATATACATTGTTTGTAAGAGCAGTGCCTACGTGAAAATTGAATGCCACGTTCAAGCTACTGCTATAAGCAAGCACTACAGTGGAAAATAAAATTCATACTTAAGGTAACCTTAAGCAGATGGAAATTCATCTCACAGGTCGGAAAGTAAGACACACTAACGTAATGGAGAGACTTTTATAAATAGGAAATTAATATATTTCAAGCTTTTGATAAGTGTATTGTATAACCTCCGTCCATTTTTATTTAACTTAACTTGCTTAATAAATTGTATTCTATTTCCTTCACTCTATACGATGTAAACCCCTTCACCTCGTGGTTTAGCTCAAGTTTCAGTCCATTTAAGCTTAAGCAAATGTATACGATTTGCAAATTTTTAATTTTCCAGAAAGAAAGACCAAACTTTACATTATATTATAAATAAGCATTAGTTATACTAGATAATATTTCTTAATTAAAGGTGTAGTAGCGAGCTTCACTTTAAATCAATTTTAACGATTTCAAAAGTTTAGTTAGTTGTGTTAAATTTTTTTATACGAAATATGGAAGAAGTCATTATTTAAATACCAACTGAAGCTCTTACATCCCCCTGCTTTATAGTAAAATAGAATGTGCGAATATTTACTGCCGCAGTTTGGAAATACTCTGCTTTTGACAGGATGGGTGTTCTCTTTTCACCTTGTGCTGTATGCGTATTCTTTGACTGATTTCGCCCATTTTAATTTTTAAATTCCGTACAAGAGCTTCCAAAATCGAAGCAGCAGATATAGTAATTTTTGCGAATAGGAGAATGTTTACCGCAGATATTGCATCGACGGACAGACGGACAGACGGATAGATACAGCGGGCAGACGAACAGACTGACAGGGAGAAAGGCTGCCAGACAGGCAAACGGCAAGACGGACATGCTTCAATCGATTCGGAATTTGATACTGATATATATTTGATATATATTTTTGTGGAGTTTTTGAAGCTTTCGTCTAAATGAATGAATGCATCCTAATCGTTCGGTGGTAGGCAAAGGCTGACAGACAGGAAAACCGCCAGATGGACGTGTTTCAATCGATTCAGAATTTGATACTGATCAACAATATATATATATATTTTTGTGGAGTTGTTGAAGCTTTTGTCTAAATGAGTCCGTCCCAATCCTTCGGTGGTAGGTATAAAAGAATCTCATCTATATACATACACACCTGATGTGATCTTTAATCAACTTTGCTCTAGCTCTTCTAATAAATTAACTGTTTTCGAAGTTTCACTTAATATTTGAAGTTTTTGCCTTCGTTGCTTTTTCTTCTACCCGCCGGAGGTTGTTAGTTTTGTCAAACCTAGCATACAGTACAGCATTTCAATCCCATGTATGTTTATAAATTTAAAAAGCATGCTTAAGAAATTCCCGCTTGCCTGTGGGCCTGTTGATCTCACCGCCACGCCTTTGCCTCTCTATCTAGAAAAACAAAGTCGTTTTTTTTCCTATAATTTTTTTAGCTTAGGCGCATTTTTTAATGAAAACAGAGCAAGAGTTCACTTGATATAAGGAAACCAAGCCTGTGGTCACGAAGACTGCAAATACGGAGTTTAGTTTATACGCATGTTGTACTCATGGCCAACACTAAGAATATAAGATTTGAAATATGTATGTAATGCGATATATACGATGCGATATAAATCGAGCAATGTGCTATATATGACTGCGATCAAAAAGTGGTAAAACTTTTGTATATAAATTGTTCTGACTTACTTTAGTGAGTCGTCTTTTTCTTCCTTAATTTGACAGGACCCCAGGTTACATTTGTGTTCAATTTCTTGCTGAACTATTGGAGAATACGCTCGTTCATTTTCATTTTGAAAGAGTTCCATCTTTCCACTTTCTCTGCAGAAATTTGCGAAGCACTCATCGGTTCATTTACGTAATATTTTTTTCTATTCAAAATTTAAGAAGAATTGTTACTCCTAAGCACTAAAACATTTAATAAGCGTGTCTTTTGCATTTATTTTCTTTTTGAAAGCTTACAAAAGCTTCCGACGTAACCTTAAAACCGCCGGCTTAAGGTGAAGCAAAGTGAAATCATATAAACCACAAATGAATACAAAAAGGTTGCTGCTTATTATTATTATTTTTATTTATTTTTTTTTTTTTTAAATTAATACGCACGCATATAAATGCACTTCAAACTAATTAAGGTCACGTGCGCCTAACATGTCAAAAGCGGACGGTCGTGCTAACCATAATATAAATATATGTATGTATATAATGTATGTAAATGTATATATACATACATATAAAAGGTTCTGAGAAAAAGAAGGTCATGAACCAATGTTCAATTCTACGGTGTGGAAAATGAGCTCGAGTACTTTCTTCTTTGAGAGTATATTTTAACAAACAACAATAACGAAAACGACAACAGCAAGAAAGTATAATATCAACGTAATTATCAACACACTGCAAAAATTGTCAACTTATTTACGCACATTTACACACAATTTAAAACAGTACGTACATGTATATGTAAGGGAGACATTTCTCCAAGAAGTTTCCTACAGCAAAGGACTACAAATATTATAATAAATACTGAAACGATAAGAATGGAAAAAAGGCAGAAAGAGAGAGAGAAAGAGAGAGAGAGAAAAAAAAAAGATGAAAACGAAAAAGTAACGGAAACAAATAAATTAACATTTTTTACTTGGCATCCAATACAGACACGAATGAATTACGCCGGACAATGAATGACTCACAACGAAATTAAACTGAAGTAAAAAAGAGAAAAAAGAAAAAAAAAGAAAAAAAGAAAAAAAGAAAAAAAGAAAA
>KK502477.1:8420-30757 GCA_000688735.1 Glossina austeni | reverse complement strand
TGGAAACTATTTTGATTAATATATATATATATATATATATATATAGTACCAATTTTCCCCCAACAAATACCTTTTTCAAGTGAAAAAGTGATCAAAATTTTTGCAAATACCTAATATATTGCACACGTAAATGGCGGATATCGAAGAGCACGTCCTAAATCGTATATATATATATTTGCTTAGAGTCAATCTCAATGATTTCAAATGTTTTTCCTAAATATAGAATTCATAATTTTGGGGCTTGGTCTGACCGCGCGTTTCTTTCTCTCTTCGCCTTCGTTGGGAACAATCAATCGTTACGGACGTTAATAATCATATGCGAGTTAACAATTAAATATTTTATTACCTTAGAATGTAATCAATTTTATAACCAATTCTTAATTGACAAGGAATTGGCAGCAAATTGACTTTAAGCACCTATGCAACTGGGTTCACAGCTGTCTTCACCTTAAAAGTCTCAAGGCCTTTTTACACTACAATCGTGTATAAGTAAACGTATTTATCAATTAACTTACGTGTTAAGCATTCAACCGCGCAGCCGTTTATATTTTATATAAATTCTTAAACAAAACGAAACGAGCACACACACAATATAACTTGATAGGCCAAGCAAGTTCTCGTAGATAGAGAGAAAAGAAGAAAACCAAAAAAAAAAAAATAAAAATTGCAGTCTTACAAACCCAATACAAATAATTGTTGAAGAGATATAAATGGAGAAAAAAATTTTTACGCTATAATGACTTAAACATAAATAAATATGCGAACTGATCAACATTTTATATATAAATGAAATAAGCTCTGGATGAAAAAGACAAAAGCGTAGATGATAGTAACGAGTAAGAGGCCATCGAGAGTAAATATAATTTATGTACCGTAATGTCTACACGTATCCATGTCTCCGTTTACGATATCTACCGAACGTTTCAATATTGCAGAGAATTTTAAGAAAAGCGAAAGAGAAGAGAAGAGAAGAAATCATGCTACCAAGAAGATTAAGAATGAAAACGATTTTATCGGGGAGGCTTTTAAAGGTTAAGATATTGCAATTATTTGCTTAAGACGATAAGAAAATAAACTAAATTGCAATACACATATGGGTGTTTCCATTATATTGATCCCTAAATAAAGGCAAAAAAGGAAATACATCATAAAAAAACCGGTTAATTTTTTTTTTTCGGAAATGTTTTTCTTTTCAAGTTAACTTTAAATTCTTTTTACAAAATACCGATTACCTTAAGTGCTCAATTACAATTTATTGAATTTTTTTTCTTCTTCTACCCATTTAAATGAAAAATGCAATTTTATTTATTACATTTTGTTAACAAAGCGATGTTATACGGAACCGGTTATTATGCTTCATGTTAAACGATTTCATTGCAATTTAATTTAATCGCTTGTTTTATTAGTCGTCTCAAGATAAACAGTCTTTAATAAACTTCAATAATTATATATTTTCCACACACATATACACACATAAGCAAATTTATACGCATGAGCGTATATATATATATATATATATATATATATTTATATATATGTACAAATATATATATGAATGAGAACAACATCCGCAAATTCTATGCGCGCATGCAAAGATATGCGCATGTATTTGTATATTTCTAATCCTATTACACACTCCTATAAACCGGTATTAATCACAATTTGATTTTCTCTATCTCGCTTATTTTCACTTATTAGGGCCTTCGTAGGTCTACATACACCAGAATGAATGGCGGCTCGCTTACGCTTCGCTTACCATGTAATTAACGCAAACATTAAACACAGTTGCCATAATAACATGATTTTAATGTTTTAAATACAACGTCAGTGTGTTGCTTTGTTCGTTGCGGTGTTAAACATGCACCATTGATTTTCATGGTTTTCCACCAATGTTAACAGTAAATGCACAAATTTCTTGTTCAAATTTTTCCATCTTACGCAACATCCCTTAGTCGTCGAATAAATAAAAAAGATAAAAAAAAGTTATCTTGATTTTTACCAGGTATACTGACTGATTGAGCGCGAAAAGCGTAAAAACGAATCCCCCAAGCATATGCGGCGGCGGGCTCTATCTTTAATTCGAATGCAGTAGAGAATCTTTTCAAATTTACTGATTGGCAAACGATGATCTTCGTTGATGATTTAGTGACTAAAACACTTGAATGTTTTTCTTCTGCTTTTTGTTTTTGTTTTTGTTTTTCTTCTTTACTTTTATGAACATTGGGACTTTGTTGGGTTATATTATTAGGTTGGGGAAAAAGAAATCCATTATTTCTTCTTCTTCTTTTGTTTCTTTTTGAATCCAGCTTTGTGTAAATGGTATAAAACTGTTTTATGGGTGATGTTACGACTGCTAACACCGATCATTTCTCCGATTTTATCGACATTTTCGATGACCGGCCTACCTGTGCGAGGTGCATCTTTAACATCAAAAATTCCCGAACGGAATCTACGAAACCAAAATTGCTGTTACAGTATCAGAACCATAAATACCATTCACAATTTTAGCCGCCTGGCTTGCATTTTCGCCTTTGTCAAAGAAAAACTGTAAAATGTACCGAATTTTCTCTTTGTTCACTTCCATCTTTAACACGCTGTAGCTTACAACTGGATGCACCAAACAAAAAACAACAAAAGAATTTTTTTTACTGCGAAATGTCACCTTTCCAACGAGCATAAATCTGAAATTGTTTGATCGTTACTTTGCGAGAAATCTACCAGTGCAGCCATTTACCGAAAAAATAATGGATTTCTTTTTCCCCAACCTAATATTATGCTTTTCAAGCGTCTGATTTTTTTTAAGTTCCTTCTACACCATGTAAAGCTCATCAGCTCCCTTAGATTCGCCTCACTGGTTAATATGATTATGTGCATAGAGATTTTCCTTATAAATACCACGAAACCATTGTTTTGCTTTGCATTACACACACAGACACAGAGGAGAACAAGTCACGGAAAGGAGCAGAGATAATATGTATTATGTGCATGTGTAAATAGTTGTAATTTGTCATAAGTAGTTGATTGATATGGTTAGGTAAACAGAAGTCATACATTTAAGATCTTTAAAGATTCATTCAATCATTCATTCATTCATTCATTCATTCATTCATTCATTCGTTCGTTCGTTCAGTCATTTATACATGCATGTAGATGTTGCCTTATAATAGCTATCAGAATGTAATAAACGTTTCAACGGCGGTTACACGCTTCATTACTCCTTGTGTTAAGCGCTTTAATAATAAAACGCCGGGAAAATAAACAAAGAGCAGGCAAACACACAAATTTTAAAAGCCAAGCATTCAACCAGTGATGGATGAAGACGAATTTGAAAAATCAAAAAGTAAAAAGTAAACAAATTAACTGCGTCGCAACTGCTGGCCATGACTAGTTTTAAATAAATTACCTAAGAAAGCTATTTCGAGAGGAAATATCCGAAGCAATGTATTTTTAGTTTACAATACAATTGCGTTTAATAGCTTCCTTTGGGAAGTCGGGAATTGCTGCAAGCATTCATAAGCATTGCAATTAATAAGTAAAAGAAACGCGAGGCCACTTACAGTCATTTTTTTTAATAACTAAGATAAATATTTCTGTGCTACCGCAAAGCGATCGATATAAGAGCTTCAGTGAGATAAAATGCCGATAAAAATCGTTAGCAATTTTATTTCTATTCACACAAACAAACTGTTGAGTAGGCGTATATAACCTGATAATTGTATTCACACCCACCGAGAGTTGCACGATACTCGTCTACGATATTAAGTGTCTTAAGTGTAGGTTGAATTGCATTTGCCTATGCAGGCATCGAACTGTTTTTATTTCTTCAAATTTTTTTAAAATAAAAAATTATTTTAAATTTCTATTTTTAAAATTATGTCAATCGTATTTTCCACATATCAATATGCGCGATGCTACCTCTGATGCAGGTCACAGAAGCGGCAATCTTTTCCTATGTCATGTCATTTGACTTCTGGAGGCCCCCGACAAAGCCCAGAATTTACCCTGAATTTCAGGTCGTTGGTGGTTCCTAGTACGGCCAAGTTTTACAGGTCGTTAGCAGATTGTCCGCGCGATATCCTTGCGAAATCGGTTAAGTGCCACCGAATTTTTTATTTATTGGATAGCAGGTTAAGTGTCATGGACTTTTTTATTTATTGGATAGCAGGTTAAGTGTCATCGATTTTTTTATTTATTGGATAGTAGTTTACCTACACACTTGGCTGATCTTTTATTTAATGCAAGCAGCTTTTGCTTTTAAGATCCTTCATAATAAGGCAATGGAGATAAACACAACTGTCCGAGGAATAACATTTTTTCTGCTGAGAGCAGTGCAAGCGCATTTGTCATCGAACCTATTTATTGACTATAGAAGAAAAAGTTTCCTTTTTCATTGCATTTGTTTCTCTTCATTTCCCCAAGCGCAAGAAAGCGGTGAAAGCGTATGTACATATATGTGGCGTAGAAAGACAAAGTTTCGTCATAACAATCCAAGCATCGTGCGAGCAACCAATAACCCAACTATTGCAACCCACGTAAATCGGGGGGACATTCCAGGTTAGAACTGTAAAAATTTCTTCACCGGGTTCTGCTATACGAGGCACAATGTTTTCACACTAAAATCTCACGATGTCATTCCCTTTGGCTTATCACGTTCAGTTTTGTCGCGATTACACCAATTATTGTTGGTGCTATTCATTGCTGATGGATTGTGGTTCAAACAAAACATAACTTTCTAGCGAAGGCCTCTCCTCTTTCCCCAGTGAACCGCCATGAACCCACACATTTGTCGGCGATTTTAATAACGCGCCTGCTCCACTTCACATATTGTGACGCATCCACCGTGGTTCACTTGCAAGGAGGTCAGATTTATCAGGATAAGTAAAGTTTCGCACAAATTGGGTTTTTTGGCACAAAACTACACCCATTCAAAGATACCACACACAACTTTGTGCATACATTAGTGTGATCACTTATACGGTTACGTATGGTTTGAAGAGCTTACCACAGGATTACTTACACTCTCCCTTAGAAAACGAACCGATTTAATTTGTACGCTCACTAGAATCTTTGAATTCTTATCATCTTAGCGAAATAAGTTGTCCAGGTAGGAGAAATATAGTTCGTGCTGAGACGTATAAACGGTTTTCGATTGCAGTTTGCTTTAATTCTCTTTAATAAACAATTTTTTTTTTCTCTTTCAATTACAAATGAAGTTTAGTCTTAGATGCCATTTGTGGCACATTGTTTACTATAAACAAAAAAAGGCAATAAAAATCTAATGGTCGGCGATATCGCTAACAGGATATACGAGCAGTGACATTTCAACTACAGCGATAACTACATATTCCTACTACCGCTAACGTATTTCTCCAAAAAAACGCTTCCAGCTGCAAATGGAATTTTTTATTTTATTGTCTTAAAAAAAAAAATGGATTCAATAAGCAAACTACAACGAATCTTTGATACTCTACTGCTTACATTGTAAGCTCAATTTAAGTTATTGTACCCCTACATATTTTCTATTGAAAATTTTGAAATTTGAAATTGAAATTGAAATTTTTATTGTGCTAGAGGAAAGGGATGACATCAAAAGCGTGCGGATAAAATAAATTTTCCTTCATCTCGAATAATTTAGTAAAATATTTGATCGGAAGTATTACTTGAAATAGTTGTTACCTGTAGACATGGATACGTTACATAGGATCTGCAAAATTTCAAATGAAGATCTGTAAGAGTCTTGATACGTATGATCCGATTAATACGGAACGATTCGAACAAAATATCAAAATAGTTGTAGCATTACCGATGAGCGCACTTGTTGAAAGGCTATAAAAAAAAAAGAAAGAAGATTAGAAAACTAATCTTAACAGCAAAGAGTACTAAACATATTTATAAAGTGTACTTTATCGGTACCCTACATATTTATGCTTACAACTACATCAAGTAACCAGTAAAATACCAATTTTTAATTCTTCTTTTGTTTATTTATTTAATTTTAAAACGAATCTCAAAATATTGTATTTAGCACAGATTGTCAGGAGCAAACTGCAATCCTATTTTTTTTTTTGTAAATATGAGCACCCACTTAGGGTATGCTCCCCATGCTTGTAACAGGATGATGATCATGAAAAAGTTTGGAAAGAGAAAGAGATAAGCAATAGACTGCAGGTTAGTGTCTGCCTGCCCTATGGGTAAATGTTATGCCTTTACTAACTGAGTACTCAGTTCACCTACGGCCAGAAATGTTCTACTGCACTGGGCTTGAGGGCATTTGAGGAAATCTAACTTCGATATTAATCTCTACAGATCAATATTCAAGTTGTGAAACACTGAAGACGCCTTTCCAAACTTAGTACCTCTATGTCCTTGACAAATGAAGGTCATTCTCCTTTCGAATTCAAATTCCAGGAGTACATATCGGAAGCTTTAGAAGATATACAAATTTTCGATTTAAGTAACTTATGAATCCATGTTAGTCTTTAGGTCTCTTTGTCGATTATCACTTTCTAAAAGTAGAGCGGATGAGAAGAAAAAAACTAAACTAACGATTGCAAAGAACTTGAAATCTTGTTAAATCTAGAAATAGATACGAAGGGCTAATAAGTTCACATCAACCAATAAGTAGAACAAAAAAGTTTTTCACTTAAATATGTCTAGGAAAAGCTATTTACTTTATATTCAATTATTTGTTTAGGTTCGTTGCAAAAACCATTCAGCCCGATTAGTAGAAGTATTACACATGCACGCACAAAGTGCCTTTGCATTTATTGAGTTGTTGGGTGTCCAAGATTCGCTTCAGGGCGAATATAAATTATTCGCTTGCTATTCTCTGCTTCCTAAAGTAATATTTTGAAACTTTTTGTTATAGTTTTTTTTTTTTTTTTTATTATTTTTTCTCACTGCACGCCTTAAAAATAATGCTCTAGTAAGTTGTCATTCATTTCTTATGTACATTATTATGTCAACAGTCGTTTGCCACATTGGTCTCTCTCTCTGAATGGTACAAAAAACTAAACCATCCAAAAAAAAAGACAAAATTGTCGTGTTGTGGGCATATTAACTAGTTTTCTAGCTTTAATTTTGTTCTTGCTTTGTTTAGATATATTTTTTTTTTTTTTTTTTTTTTTTTTTTTTTTTTTTTTTTTTTTTTTGTCAAGTTTTATGTTAGTTTACCCGCTCGTTTAGCTTTAAGTGTCATTCACAAAACTTCATTAACTTTACGAGAGAAATTTTATTATCAAAAATCTCATGCGCACACACACGCCCCATCTACGACTTAAGGTGAGCGGTGTGCTAATTTTAACAATGGATTTGTCACCACAATAACTCAGCAGATTCATCTTATTTGCCGGGAAGTTGCCTTAGAGTCCATTTTAAACGATGAAACAAGAAAACATTTTTTTACAAAAAGCTTGAGAGAGAATCGAAATTTAAAAAATTTGAGGCACTCAAGGATGATTGGAGCTTCCACAGAAGATTAAAGTTCCATTCATAAATTTAATTTTACGCTTCTATGCTAGGATAACCGTTGGAAGCTTAGGAACTATCACTCGATTAGAAAATTTTGTCCTTAATTTATATACGAACAAATCTTTTATAAGAAATTTATCTGATGTGAAGCAAAACAGAGATTCTGCCCAGTTCATTGGCCTCCTCTATTGTGAAAGTGTGCACTGTGCCCTGTTGAGTATTCAAAGTTTGCCTTAAATCCAGTATGGATTCATTATACGGTTTTTTTGTTTTTTTTTGGTTTTTGAATTTTCCCCACAATTGCTTTTAAGAGGCAAAACATCACCATCATCGTCATCATTGTTAAGTGACATTTCATCTCATAATATTTGTACAATTACAAAACGTTTTTTTTTTCTTTTTTCTTTTTTTTTTTGCTCTTCCTTTTTTTGTTAAGTATTTAAAAGTTAATGTTAAGAACGTGTAGATGAAGTATTATTAAAATTACTACTAATGCTGCTACAGTATTAAAGCTACACTCGACGTTTTTATGCAGACGTACTAAAATAAGAGGAGCACTTCAAATATTTTTGGGAATGGAACGAATTCTTTGGCATTCATAATTAGCTTGCATTGAAACCAGAAAGCTGTTCACGTAGCTTTTGAATGGTGGTTTAGATAATTAACCGTAACCGTAAGCCGTAACCGTCACTAGGATCGAGCTTGAGAGGTCTTCGATTTAACTACAAAAATTTTGAAAATTTTAAAAACAAAAAATTTGGAATCAAGTCAATCGCTGCTATCAAATTTTCTCAATGATAAATGAAAACAAAGAAAACAGTTATTAGTATTTTGCATAAATCGAGAATTTATTACATAAAATCTTGGCCACGTAATCGTGATTTCTACTAAGGGACAATGGGCATGAGACACTATCCGCAATAATCACGACCACCAAGTCGGTGCTCACGGGCTCAAATGTGTGTGCGGTGGAGTTCACTTGGGTCATGATTACAGTCAGTACCTATGTGCCGACTGGGCACACTAGACCGCAGCCACCAACAGCCTTTTTCTTTCTTTCTCTTTTCTCACTTCTTTCTGACCGTCAGAGCGTTACGCGAACAGGGGACATCCCCTGAGTGATTGTTCATCAAGTATTGCTACATCGAAGCTGTCACTTATAGATGTAGAAAACTTTGGATGTTTGGTCCTCTCTCTCTTCTCTTTTCTCACTTCTTTCTGACCGTCAGAGCGTTACGCGAACAGGGGGCATCCCCTGAGTGATTGGTCATCAAGTATTGCTACATCGAAGCTGTCACTTATAGATGTAGAAAACTTTTGATGTTTGGTCCTACATTTGGCAATTAATACGTAATGTTACAGAAAAAAACTTATATTCCGCTTAGAAAGAGTCTCTAAAGCTCATCGTTTCAATCTATAGCAACTTTCTTAACTGTGGTCGCTTGGCACCATACTGATGTAAAATTGAAGATGGCATTGTTTATGTATATTTTTCACCTTTCAGCTGTTGTGTTAGTGTGTATGAAAAGCCTTTGTATTTGTATATTTAGTCCATAGAAGTAAACTAAAAGAGCAGTTGCCAAGTCTTAGTGTTAGATATGAAGTTTTTCAAATGCTAGAGCGCTTGAGAGACACATTGCACGTACACACGGTTAGACAGAAGAACTAATTTGATGATGCATCAGTTTCACGCTATGTGCTCCGATGCATATATTTAAACGTTACAATTGCGTTGAAAAAATTAGCATGCTTTGGTATAAAAACCAAGCAAAATATAATAAATAAACAGAGAGAAGTAAATTGTGAAATAAAATATAGTTAAACAGGAAAGTTGTATGGAGAGGTCGTTAACATTAAAAAATAATGTAATTAATAAGAACTATAAGCAAAAAATGCACACAAGTAGAGATCTCCCTTCAACTTACTTATTAACTAAATTCAAGTATTTGTATATTTTTAAGCTCACCAGAGGTGGATCCTTAAATACATTAAAAGTTTGCATTGCTTGGTAATAAGTGCTGCAGATCTTATGAACCATATCCTTTAGGGAAGAAGAAGACAATTGAGTTGATTTGCTCATATTCACTTCGCGGTCAGACCATTTCAAGGATATTGTTTATGCACTTCAATACTTTCTCTTTGTTTAGATCGTTAAGTTGACAAACACACACATGTCTCTCTCTGGACCAATTTTGAAAAATCAGCTGAATTCGAGCAAGGCCGATGGGAGAAGATTATTTAAGAATCCTATGGTGTGTTGCAATCATATGGCCAAAGCGCATTCTCGCGAATATTTTGACCTTGATCTCGTTAATATTAGTTGCATATGCCGTCGAAACCAGGTAGGGCTAAACAAAAAGGTGTGCTGATGATCTTGTATTGTAGAGTTGCCTCCACAATTTTCTCTTAAGCTTTCCTTCCAGTGTATATTTAAAGGTCCAATCTTTTCATGATGCCGTCCGCAACTAGTCATGTAAAAATGGTAAATTTTGCCGCACGATCAGCTTATTCCTTTTGCAATAGACCGAGATGATTAGGTCTCCAAAGCTTTTTAACCCTGCCTCCGCATAATCCGATGGCATTCCTTAATTTTTTAATGCTTTTTGAGCTGAAAGCTGAGGGATTCCGGATAGCCTTTACAGCGAGGGGCTATCAGTTGAATTTGAAGGATATCTATGGCTCCACTTGTGAGAACTGAACCGCTTTCATCTGCAACGGAGTAATCAGGTGATAGAACGTGAGCTTTAGGAGATGCCTACAACCACTTTCCAGTATATGGATTTTTTTTTTTCAATAAGATTCCTAAAGACGTAAGGTGAAGCGTTCATTTTTTTGTATGTAGAGAAAGAAATGTCACAAGGGTAGCCTTTTAAAACCTACTAAAATTTCCGCAACATTTTTTGGGGAAATTTTCATTTCTTTTGCAACACGTAAACAGTAATCCACTGCGGATGGAGATCTTTTGGTTAACTTGGAAATGACAGTCTTTCCCACATCTACACAGAGAATAGGTCTGTTTGTGTTGCAAAACTCGGGGTCGATTTTAGCCTTTAATTCATAAAGTTTCTTTCCCAAAGCTGGGACACCAGTTTAAGTTATGATATAGTTGATGGGTGTTTTGCGAAAAGCAAAGGCTCCGTGATAGACCGATTTTCGATATTTAGAGTATGAGAAACATGTATGATTCTATGGGGCATGCGAGAGCAGTAAAAAGCTTATTAGCATTAACTATAACGATCAATTGGTAAAACATATATCCCATAATGTTAACGTTACATATTTTTAAGTTAAATATCATCGCAATAGTTTGATTTGTCCCATCACATATATCAGTCTTAACGAACTTGGAGTTCACCAGTATGGAACAATAAACCCTCTGTATGTTCAATACGGATCAACACGTTTGTGTTAAATATATTAAATGGCTTGTTTTAATAAACATTGTTATTAGTATATATTTTATATGAACACGACTGTGTACGCTTTAGGAAAACTTAAAAATTTGTTTATATTTTAAACTCATTTTCGTTATACTTCATTATAAATATTGACTTGATGGCACTACGCTTTTGTTTGTTTATTCTATCAATTTAAAATTTTGTTTATTTTTGTAAGGAAATTTTAAATAATTGTTCTTAAAAATGCAAATGCAAAACTTTGCATAAACAATTCCATCAGGCCCTCTGATAAACCAAGAGTCTGTACAAATAAAGATAAGACTTTTCAAGTCAATAGATATGGATGAATGTCAGTCAAGTGTTTCCTTAACTAAAAACTCTCTCAATTAGTTTTAAAGCAAGTGAAAGACGGGAAAGAATGAAAAATAAAGGCAAAAAAAAAAAAAATAGAAAAACAAAAACGAGTATTAATAATAATAATAATAATAATAATAATAACAACAACAACAACAACAACAACGATGAACACCTTACGCACACACTCACGTATTTACATATAAATGGTTCTTAACTCTAAATGCTATTTAACGTCCTGCTTGTTTAACCCAAAACATCATATCAACAAAACATTCTATTTTAGCATGCAAGACAGCAATGATCATCATACTCGCAATTATTATCGTCATCATTATTATTATCAGTAGCACAGACTAAGAACTTATAGGTATGCTTGCTTAAACATTTAGAGATATGTACAGAATATGTGTAAATATTTCTCTAAACAAATCCAACTTATGTCTTTATATCGTTATATACGTTCGTTTTCCTTCTATGGCCCCTATGGTGTTTGTCTGTTTTCCTCTTTCATTCTTTCTCTTTCCTTCCACAAATTCGAAATCTTTGTTCCTTACAATTTCCTTAACATAGGTAATATATATATAGGTGCGTGTGTTTATGGCTACAAATGTGCGTATTTGCATTTATACTCAATTCTCTCCCTTTCTCTTCAAACTGTCATAACAAATCTTCTAACAAATATGCAACAATCATGCAGAAAGTTTGCCTTAAGTTAATATGAACGCACAGCACATGGATGATGCATGCATTTATATTCTTGTACACCTACCTACCTACCTATCTACATTTATATATGGATTATAAAGTGCATTTATGCCTTTAAGGAAATTATTGCCTCTCTTCTGTACAACTTTGCTCTATTCAGCTCGGTTCAGCTCTCTTCATAGCTGTCTACTGCACAGTCACATGTATATATATACATATATATATATATATATGTATATATCTACATATTTCTATATATTTGTGTCATTTTATATATATATATATATATATATATGCAATTTTTCATATATATTTACGTAGATATTTATATAGGGATGTATGTCGAGCGTTTAGTATTATCTCTGATATAATATAAATTTGTCATTGTATTTAAAATAGTTTCAATCACAATTTATTATAGCATTTTGTTAACAACATTTTGTCTTACTTAAGTTTAAATTTGAAATGCTAACAAACAGAATCATTTCATTTTTATTATCTACTAAAGAACATAGAAAAGAGCTTAAAACTTTTATTTATTTATTTATTTATTTTTTTTTTTTCATTATTATATTTCTTGTTTATATGCATATTTAATGATGTATAAATTATGGTTTCAAGCAAAACAGTATAAGTACAAGCATGAGAAGAAGTCTTGGGGCGCAATTTGGGCACCTATCTCTTTAACTGAATATATATGGAAATCATAAAAATCTTTTTTATTAATTAGAGCAGAGTTAATAGATCTACCGCCTAACAAGAAGAATTTATTTATTTATCACAGAATTTCTATGTTTCTTTTATAAGATTTTTAAACGAAATTTTCGCTTCATGTCTTTTGCGCTTTTCAAAGCTTGATTTTCCAAAATAAAAAATTTTAGTCATATTCCAGCTCTGTCGATTAGCTGATATTTCGAATTGAAATAGGAATGCAGGGCCAACTCAAGGGAAAGCAAACAATACTTTAATATCTCTAACACATGTCCAATAGGTTTACTAAACTGGAAGGCAAACTATGGGTTCTGGGATACATAAGAAAAGAGGCAAATGAAATGTGTTTTGCTCAAGTTTTCTAAAGAGCAACTCTAAGATCAGCAGACAGTAAGGGAGACAGAAAATCCGTCAAGCAATCAGGAAGCTTAGGAAGAAGGCAGATGTGTGACAAGGGTTTTACGTGGTTTCCTGCCTATGTGGCTTAACCCTACGGTGCCGATGACGGGCTAATTTAACGTAACTCACGCCCCCCCAGTGAGTTGGACAGTCCCTATAAGCTGGAGGAAGAAGACAGTGACAAATAGAAAATAAGTGGAGGCGGAAGAAGAGAAGAATATGACCGTTGAAATATTATGCAAAAAAATTAGTTTTATCCTAAGCGGAGCAAATACAAGAATAATAATAACACTGTGTTTGTCAATTTATGTTTTCAGTACGTTTTTGCGTACTAGATAGTTATCACTGACATCACTGATATCGTCATTCGTCAAGTAAGCATCTGTACTACGGCGGAGCATTTTCTTTGATAATTGATTTGTAGTCATGTCCATAGTGAAGCTCTAGCTAAGCGATTTTTTTCATTCTTGCATGGGATAGAATGAGAGATAACATTAGGCGCTAAAAGTAAAGCCTTCTCTCATTTCTTCTCTTCATTTCTTTTTATAATTGATTTGATATAACAGCCAGTCAGTCAACTTCTTTGCGACTACTAGTCTCCTAAATTTTAATTTCAATTCAAAGGCTTTTCGATTTTATTTATTTATAATATTTACTACGAAACATCTGCGCTTACCGACTTCCCAGTTCACTTATATATTTCTTCATAACAACTTTGAATACGTTCGTCATCATCTACTGCGCATCTTCCTCTTCCACTTTCTGCTAAATAAAGTTGAAAGTCGGTTGGCAGTTAGTAATAATCTGCACATAAGAGTGTTGCTTCTAAAATTGCTGAAGTAATAATTCTTGCATCAAGTGGTTAATTGTGCTCTGTGGTGCATATTCTGCACAATGTGCACTAAACATACGAATAGCAGTAAATGCTAAACTTTGGATATTTTCTTGCTTCTTAAAATATTCTCTCTAATGGTCGATACAATAAGCATATGCTAAGATCAGCGATCGCTATAGTGTGGGTAATTTCAAAGAAAGAGAAGAATTTTCAAGGCATTAAATATTTGTCTGGCATAGAGAGATGGTAGCTATAATTAGATCTTCACACATCAAAATAATAAGAAACCATTAGGTGCCAAATTGGTACCTAAATCACGGACGGCGTCTTAGTTTCAATTTTTGAATGCTTCAGAAGACGGTGAAATAATCCGCACTGCCATAACGGACAATAGTTTGGGTAAACAATTTTTTAAATTTGGCCTGCATGGCCACTCATTACCATGTTCATCCACACATTTCGCGATGTTCTTCTAGATTGAAAAAATTTTGATTCAAACAATTAGAGAAAAGTTGTTGTGAGATCCGTAATGAAATATATATTAGGCGCACTGGAAATGATTTTTTTTTCACAGTTCCACGATCATGTTTTCCCAGGTTTCGTTGTTTATCGTCCACAATTCGAAGTGGAAGTTTTCCGCCAGAAGAGTATTCATTAGATAGGGACCCAGCATAGGTCTGTGGGATGTTTGATCGCGTAGCGCCGAAATGAATAGATCTAAGCATTGTTTCGAAACAACTATGTACGAGTTTGATGCGACCTATACTGAAAGATGAAGATCGGTCATATGGTCACCTTCTTATCGTTGTCACGTTAATTCAATTGAATCCATCCAAAAACAATTTCTGCTCTTTGCGCCACGAAATTTAGGTTAGGATTTATATATCCATCTTGTGCCGCATGGATAATAATGGAAATAGGTTCCTATTTATAGCCCTACTTTCAGTCGAGAAGGGTAGGTATGTCTTAGGCACTATATTCTCGGAGAAGTTATTAGTAAAGTTATTACCGAGTGGTCGATTTTACTTAACTTCAATGTTTCCATATGTTCATCTAATCATCGGGTTTTTATAATACTTAGTCAATGCGAATTCAACTATGAACTTTTCAACCCACTTAGGAAGCTACTCCCTTTAGCGAATCTTGTATGTTCCACTAAAGGTATTCTTCTTAACATTCGCCTACAGTAATACGTTAAACTAAAGTGATGGGCTTATTGTTGCCAAGTGATGGCATGTGCATGGTCTAATGTCAGTTGACTTATTCGGTTATGGGTGCACTAGTAGCGTCTTAACTTTCATTATTCGATCTACTATTTTTTATACTCATTAAGCTTTCAATATTAATGCGTAGTGTAAGCACAGCTGAATCCAACCACTAACTGGATTATGTATGCGGAGAAAATAAATAAATAAATGCATAACATAAAAAAGTGTTAAATCTTACCATGAAAGTGCGGGAGATAATATATTACACGGAGGTAAAGGTATACACACGTATGATATACAATTTTTACTGTTAAGCGAATTAAGTGATGAAAATGTTCCCTTCCTTTTAACTTAACCCAAAAATGAAGACTTTTTCTGTAAGAGAAATTTCTTCGTTGCAAATAGTGCCCCCCCCGACCATCAATCGATATGTTTTAAAACACAATCCTAAAGGATTTCAGCAAAATCCCACATTTGCAATTGTATTTTACGGGGGAGAAATAATTTGCATCGCTTGGACGTTTGCTGATATTGATTTAAAATAAAGTCATCTTTGTCGTAAAGTAAGTTTTTGTTCGTTAAAGTCATCGTTTTTTGTTATTCGTTGTATTTCCGCTTTTAAGTTGTTATTCCCATATGATAGATGGATGGCCTAGTCTTATAGGCGGCAGTTCATTATCTTTTTTCCATAAGAGTAAAGCCTTTTTGACAAACAAAAAAGCAATTTTAATCCCCTTTCTTTCTTTTTGTTGTTGTTGTTGTTGTTTTTTGACGTTAAAACTGAACGTTGAAGCATTCATAAAAATCAATGGATCAACACAAAATAAAATTTATATTTAACGGTCATTTTTTTTAATGGCCGTTGGCTTTTGTCATTCAGTCAGATTCTGTTGGTTTACAAGCGCAAGTGAGATCTTACTTATAAGGGAATGCAGTAAAAAGCAATAAACTATAAATTTTTACAATGGATGACAAAAGTAAAACTCATCACTTACCATTTATGAATGAATAAATTGCTAAAGGAATGAATAAACACGAGGAGTGGATTAAAAGCTTGAAATAGCGTAAAGCTAAAGCGCCAGAAAAACTCTACGCAATATGAACATACATTTAGAAGAATATATAAAAAAAAGCAAGCAAAGGTGTGATTATATGAAAATTGTTTTGTTAATAAAAAAAAAAAAAAAACACTGAAAAAAATTAATTAAAAATAAATCAGTAATGAAAACGTAAATTATTAGAAAAAAAAACAAACTCGTGAAGGAAACAAACAAAAAACTCCATAAGAAATTGCGTTCGTTTATCGATTTATAGCAGTAATAATTGTTGGCATTGTTGTTATTTTTATTATTAAGATATTGCTATATTGACACTCGGCACGACATAACGTCACAGTTGCATGGTAAATTATTACATATAGTCAACAATAATTTTGACACATTTATGAGTTACTAACTAAGTTGCGGAGACAATGCTGAAGATTATCATATGATTGGCAAGTGTACTCATGCATATCCATGCACGTTCGCCAAAGCAAACAGACAGTTGACGTCAACCGGTAGGAATGATGATTAACAATTATATTGCATGGCAAGCATACATGTGCGCATGTATGTGATAATATTTGAATTTTAAATGCTTCGCGTTCGGCCGATCGAAGGGAATCGAATAAGTAGTAACCAAGTAAATATTGATTAGCAGAGGATATACGGCAGACCACATAACAATTTCTTTAAAGAAGGAACACAACTGGCGAAGCATTCTCATTGCTATGGTAAATTATAAAGGAACAGTGTGCAGTTTATGGGTGCTCACGATTGTGCATAAAAAGTTAATAAATAACTAAGCGTTTGCAATGAGGTTTAAATACGAAAGAAAAGAAAAACCTTATAAGTAATTCCAATATTAATATTCCAACGATGTATTCACCGAGTTTCCTAATCTCTACAGACTGTCTAGTTAGCACTTGAAGGATTCCTTTAACCGATTTAGCGTCACTTGTTTCCTTTCTCTTATGTCTAATCAGTGACCTACACATTTAATCTTTTTTTTCCACTTCAACTTCAGTTTGCAGTTAAATCTTATAAGAATTTCTCAATCATTTTCTTGGCCTGTGAACTGAATTTCCAGAAGTCATTTGAAATACATATTTACGGCTTTAGTAATTTCTTAAAAAAGATGCAGACAAGAAAACAAGACTGGATATCTTGTAGGTGTTATGAAAATTCCCTCAGTTCATAATGTGACTGCTTCCGTTCATTTTTGTTGCAAAAGATCTCTTTCAACTAAATACTGAGTTGTCTACTAAACCGAACATTGGATTGAATATTGATTGAAATAAATATTGAATTAAATAATGATTTGAACGCTGAATCGAATTGTATGTTAAATGGAATATTGAATAGAAATTAAATCGAATATTAATCTAAATATTGTAAAGAACATTGGCTTGGATATTGAATACCCTTTTAAATCGAATCAAGTTGAATATTGAACTGCATGTTGAATAGAAATTTGAATTGAATTTTTTTTTCGAATAGAATACTGAATTGAATACGTTTTGATAGAAATTAGGTAAATTTTTTGGTTTTTTTCTTTAATAATATTCGACCAGACAGCTATTCGTGTGACACGCTGACGGTCAGAACGAAGGGAGGAAAGAGAAAGAAACAGGGGATGGTAGCCACAGTCCAGTGGGTGTGTGCTCAGTCGGCAAGCGCATAACCGTCGACTGAGCACTCACTACAGCTACGGCCAAAGTATAGATGTCTATGTATATGGCGGGACCTCAGAAAAATATCTAAATGGGGTCGAGTATTAGAGGGCGAGGTTCAAAACCCGAAATTGTCTCCTAGCGCGCAGAAACAATTCATCTCTTTTGATGATGTCAATGTGGAAGAATCACCAGCCTTTGACGTTCTGCGCATAAGAATACAAAACGAACTTGGGTTGACAGAACATGTGCTCGAAGTGTCGAAAGCCGCAGTCGAGGGCTTAGGTTTTTCAAAGCGGTGCAAAAAATACTTCACGGTAGCCGATAACCGTACTATTTACACCGTCTACATCCAGCCGAAATTAGAGTATAATCCGCACGTGTGAGCGATCCACCACGTATAGCCAAAGGGACAGGTGCTCCTGGGCGACGAAAGTATCTACTCGATACCATTGAACATCGGCGTATGTGGGCTGTGTTGAGCTTATGTGAAGGTACATCCAGCGTTCCATACGTTCTACAGAGATAAGAGAAATTTATCCACTAATTAAGCCGTTTAACAGGACTACGCGGATTTCTCACGTCCTGGGGTTCCTAGCATACTACACGACATACTGCTGCGACTCGTCATTTTTGAACCGTACTAGTCGCCGTTGGAACAACCTACAAGCAGGGGTCTTTGCTGCCGGACCTGATGTCTCCATTTTCAAAACAACGCTACTGACCTCCTTCACCCCGCTCTTTCTGTAGCCATTCCTGATAGCCACCATGTCCGCACGTATAGGGGACATCCAATGGCTGGCCATGAAAAAAAAGCGCATATGCACATATGTGGGCGTCATTCGTACTTTTGTTTGTTGTTTCAAAGTCGTATTCTGGCGATCTGTTCTCGCGACTGACAATTGCGCATTAGTGTCCGCCTAATTATCAACATTGAGTTGATTTGCGTATTCATCTTAAGATAATTCCAATTCTTTAGAGGAGCGTCGAAAATTTAAAGTTAATGCTTGTGTTTATAAACAAAACTTCCCAGTTATCTGGGATAGCAAGCAAATGTTTGACTTTCTTTTTCACCAAGCGGAGCTCCACTAGTCAGCATTTCAAAAACATTACAAAATTGTGATAAACGAGCACTTGGACTCATCATTTTCCAAATATTTACTGGAAGCTTGATATGTAAATGAGGTGAAAACAAAAGCGACTTAGAAAGTATAAGCAGAGAACAATGGATATAATTAAGAAACACAAAAAAAAAAAGAAAACAAAAACAACTTTTGTTACAACTCTACAAAAGTTTGATGTTTCACATTATTTTGTTTGGCTTTGATAAGAAATTCGATGACGAGGAGTCTATCGAAGAGAGAAGCGCCTGCTGTTGCGATGCCAGAAGTTAAGCAAATAAAAGTTAAATATGAGTAGATTAAGGCAGTTGGCGTTGCTTTCGCTTTGTTTTTTATTTTTTTTTTTTTTAGTTTTGAAAAGTAATTAAAAGCCTTCGTTTAACAGCAGATTGAACTAATTTCAAATATTTTTAAATAAATTCATTTATATGTTAATTTTTTTCTCAAGATTTTTCATTTCTCTTCAACTTGAGACTCCATCCAGCAGCAGCGAGAAAAATGTTAATAACTTTATTAAAATGTAATTTAAACACAAATTCCTTTTTCATGTTTATTATCTGATTATCGCAGCCATCATCGCAGTTAACGCAATCGTGAGTGCTGGTGTTTTTGTTGCCTGTGTCTGAAATTTCATGATTTGTGGGTTAAAGCAAAAAAGTTAAATGAAAAAAAAAAAAAGAAAAAAAAGTTTATGTACAAAATGAAAAACGTAATGACTGACTGACTGGCCAGTTTTGCCGAAAGTATAATGAAGTCAATGAATTTTTGTTTATTTCAAGTATGCTGTTGATTTTTAACTTCAAGTGTTAAATAACATGCTCTTGATTTTGGTTTTTTTTTGTTTTTTGTTCTTGTTAGGCCAGCAAAGCCCTTTAAAATTGTTAAACGCAAATTACTTTAGTCTTGAAAATTCAGAGCATATTTATCGGAACCTGCAACGAAAGCGTTTTGTGGCAACAATGTTTTGCATTTTAGCAACCCATTAATTCATCCTCTGAACTACGTCATTACTTAAATATCCCATAGAAAGTTACCATTTTATATCTCTATTCGATAGTTAACTTATACGCACAGCCTTAAACCCTTTGCAAGTATCAAAGGATCTATCAAGAAGTGCTTACGCTATAAAAGCGTTTCCTCAAGAAATTTATGGCAAGGAGCATAGTTCCGCCGAAAATAAAGTTAAGGTCAGAAAAGGCCATTATGCGTCCGGGGTCCAATCAGTAGCAATTCCCAAAAACCTGTGGACCAATTAAAAGCAGCTCAAGCTCAGCTTTTCCGCCAAACTATCATTTATGGTGGTTAGAGAACCTACTCTGCTATTTTTCTTGAAATTTCCGGGATTCAACTGTGACAGCTTCGATTGTTTATGAGCCGAGGTAGGCTGAAGGTAAGCTTCTTCACTCAGCATAGTTTTGTTTAAGAAACCATAATCTTGTCGATACGTTGCCAATATCTGATCAGCGAATATAGCTCGTTTTTATTTTTCAAGTCTCATCGCAATGAAATTTATATCTTGACTGTTCAAAAATGACGCCTCTTGTCGAAAGGCAACATCCAGTATATATATATAGTAGTATAGTAAACTAAAATTTATATATTTGTTGTTATTATCACACATGTCATACACATGTTGATGTGTTATATATATATGTACCAACTAAGGGCATAATATAAAAGCCTCTGTTAACGATCAGGCCAACTGATGTTGATGTGTATTTTTAGTTTTTCTATTGGGATTAATCAAAGCATGATACGCGAGGTAACCAGCGATTTCTGGGATGCCAAGAGCCGCTTCATATGCCACAATATATGTTGGCATAATGTACTGCAAATCATGTCAATGTAAAAGTTTTTAGATGCCTGCCGAAGCTTTCGTCCATGAAACTGGTTATGAAACTTTGGGGTTGAAATAAAAATGTGTGCACAGAGTTCTGCGAAGGACTGGTCTTGTGTTGTCGCTTTATAATAGAGTAACACTAGGTATTGTCGCTAAACAAAATTTTATGAAAAGCAATACCGCTGTGAACATGGGCTAAGCTTCGTTTCGTTTCGTTTTTTTTTTTTTTTTTTTTTTATATGAATAATCGATCACTTAGAGGGAATGTCCCTAAATCTGCACAATGATAATGATCTGAAAGCAATAGGAAGAGAGAGAGAGAGGAGGAGAGTTAGGAAGAAACCGCATATGTGTGTCGGATGAGCGATAGCTTGGCGACCTGTCACTAACTGTTTCTACCACCACACGCCGATCGCGATTAAATTCCGATCTACCGCACGAGAAATTGAATCCAAGTATTGTTGACTTCGTTGTCGACGGCGTTTCGTAACTACTTGACTATTCGTTACGCCCTCAATAAAGGCATTAGTTATTGTCAGATGAGCTATTTTAAAGTATTTGAATCGATGCATGTACAGACTGATTCTTTATTGAAATTTTCCTTTGGGTAGATCGTAGATTTTTCCTCAACTGCTCTATGCCACTATGTACATGATGCTAGCTTAACAAGACTAATGTAGTTAACAATGCTCTCATTAGTGTTCTGAGACCGAATCTATGAATCATTCGTGAACGTTTTTTTGTAGGCGAATACTTTAGCAGGAAGCGACCTAGCAGTTGTTTGAAAGACTGCTTCTACAGCAAACATGAGTTGTATGCAACAACTCAGCAAGAATCCATAAGAAACGAATAGATTTTTGTATAGGCCTTGAAATCATAATTGGCTTAAAACTTTTTATATAAAAAATCTTTTCACTTAAAAACCTCAGCCTCAAAGCTTGGTTAACTTTGATTTTTCGATCGCAATTTGCAATCGTTGCATTTTGACTGAGAAACTCATCGAGCTTAAGAATATGAGAAGTTTTGATTTGAACTTAAAAAGAGAATTCTTTGGAAAATTCCGTCATATAATCAACAGTCAAATAATTCATTCAGAGAGAAACTTATTTTAATTATGGAAAACGCTGTGAAAAGTTTTTTCTCCATTTGTGCCCACAATTCCCATTTTTATATCGTTTAACATTTTACCGGTATAAACTGTTAAATTATTAACTGATTTTTTGCATTTGTATTTGTAACATTTTCACTGTTCCGTTGATATAAATTTTATACAACGGAAGCCAAGGTAACAATAATGAGAAAAACAACAAAGGAAATACAATAAAAAAGACGAAAAAAAAAAAAAAAAAAAGAAAGTAAATAAATAAACAGAGAAAGACAATCACACCGAGTTATCCCGAACACACACTGGGATATGTATGCAATAGTAATATATTTGTGTGTATTATAGCATAAAATATTCATATGAAATGAACGTTATGTTATGCCATTCACACAGGCACAGAAACACACACACACACACACACACACACACACGTACACTGATAGATGACCAGAAAAGATGAAAGAAAAAATAAAAA
>KK502476.1:950885-976685 GCA_000688735.1 Glossina austeni | reverse complement strand
CGAGATCAAGTTGGGTGTACTGACATATGTCTCTCCGTCTGTTCGCTTTCTTTTCTTGGGTTCGTAAATTTCGAGATCAAGTTGGGTGTACTGACATATGTCTCTCCGTCTGTTCGCTTTCTTTTCTTGGGTTCGTAAATTTCGAGATCAAGTTGGGTGTACTGACATATGTTCGCCCAAGTGCGAATGGTATTGAAAATGGTTCGGATTGAACCACTTTCTCGACAACTTCCAATATAAGAATCTACTTTAACAAATGGTTATATAAGTAAGTGTTTTAAATGAAGTGGTTTAGTGTGTTTGAGAGTGGGCCTGAGCCTACTATAGTGTTTTCGCTGCTTTTTTTCGGTTTTTACAAAAAAAATGTAATAAACTTTTTCAAGATGAGATCTTATTATCAAAGTCTAAGTCCCTTAAGTAAAAAGTACTGTGCTATCTACACGTCATATGTTCATAACTGAACAAAAGGAGTCTTTATACTGGTCACCGTTATGCAGCGAAGCATATTTGCACTCATGATATGGTTTCTGTTAACGCAAATGTTCATGTGTTCATGTGTGTGGGCTTCTGGATATCTGTTTCCTATGGCAGCATAAGACTGCCACTCAACATGTCAAACAGTTTTTAAGCATCCTTCCTGCGAAAAGCAAAAATTTATTTGTTCAATATAAATCCCACCACCACACACTGGCGACCATATTTAACTCCTTTTTAATTTTCAATAAATCAGTTGCAATTATTATTTTTTTGTAAGGCTTTTGTGTTTTTTACGCAGTTTCCCTTTTCGTACGTTTCGTTCCGGTTGGGGTATTGCTGCAGCAGCTCATCAAGCTCGCTATTGTCATACATAAACCTCACGATGCGTTAATGTTGAATATTTTCTTTGTACTTTGATCACAAGCGGTAGTGCGGTGAGATTGATAAGACAATGTTAACATTAATGTTAATATTCCTTTATTTCGTGTTTGAGCTCTTTAAAATTGAAGATGGAGAAGAAGAATAAAGGACCGTAGTGCGGCCACATCGAACAATACGAGCGAATTAAATGCTTGAATGTTAACAAGGAGTTAAATTACGCTTTCATTTCAAAACTTTCTTTTGCGATTTTCTGCGTTATATTTACAGACGTTATGAGATAAGAGAATAGATTTTCAAAAGCTGTGAATTTTTGGTTTCTAATTAAATTGTTGTATTTTGGGTAAGCCATTGTGTAGGAGATTTCATATCTGATGAATTTTTCCCTTGAGGGCAAAGTACCTTTTTCATATTCTCACTCGTCAGATATTATCAGTTATGGACTGATTGTCCTGTAATTATAAAACTTGATATTTATGAACTCAATGCTCTGTCCTTGTTATGAACCTATGCGAAGTGTCAGTTGTTTGTTTAAGTTTTTGAGTATATGAGGGTTTCAGCAACAGACAACAGACAGATGCAATGTAGTAAACGGAGGGTAGCCTATTTCGAAGTTCTAAAGATGAGCATAAAAATTGAAATAATCACTCATAGGATTTGTACGAACGTATAATTAAGTAGCGACAACGGCATTGCTGTTTAATATTTTCACGAAGTTCTACTCGTTTCAATTGATAATCAGCGATATTTCATGAATTAGTTCAGTTCTTTGCTTCAGATAGACACCTTCAGGGATATAAATATTTGCTGGAATTTTTTTCTGTTAATTATTAAGAAACTTTGCTAAGTGTCTTAATAGGGGCGTAACAAATAAAAACATGACCCACCATTAAATATCCCGCATCAGTTCGTTTAATACCGTTATTCATATAAGAAACTTTCAAAGTAAATGCATTAAATGGGAGACAGTCGAAAAAGCGGTCCGATGCGAACCACGTTTAATGACGTTCTTGGTTGAGCCAAAGAATGCCGGTGTATATAAATTTCATCAAAAATCTGAAAAATTGTGGTCTGCAGATTGAACACCAGAAAACAGAACTGGCAGACAAGCTTGAATCGATTCAGAAAATAACTCTAATAAAAGGCGGGTCCATCTCAACTCCTTCTAGGTGTTGAGTACATCCACACAAACTTAATACTTCTTTATAGCATAAGCGGTGTAGAGTATAAAAATAGGTTAAAATCAAAGTGCTTTAAAAATTTTGTTGATGTTTCATGAGAAAATTGCTTTCCATTGCTTCTATAAATTTTTCAAAGACAAAGTTTTTATTCTTATTGAACGACAAGCTTTGTATGTTCTCAGAAAGTTATTAGGAAAAAATATTCCCATGAAATTTCGAGCTTTTGCGCAAGCTCTGCGAAAGAAATGCTTGTGGTAAATGAATGCCGGCTGGGAGGTTGCAGCCTAACTCACCCATTTAGTCTACTAACAGCTGTCTTTACAAAGTATTTATGTTCATTTAAAAAAGTTTGGAAAGGAAAAATACTTCAGCAGGGTACCTTGAGACGACTGTTGAGTAAGTGTGAGGTTTAAAACTAGAAACGAGAAAGACTTCTTCTGAGAAAGTGCTTCTTCTGAGAACTTGCAACTTTGGGACAAAGGTCTTTAGAATGGATTATGAACACACATTTTCCGTTGCCTTTTTTCTGTCGTTTCGTAACGCGTAGAGTGCAATCCATACGTTTCCGTCTTCGAGATATGCACCGAGTCGGGCACTTCCGATGGGGAAAGAGGCTAAGGAAGAACATTTGAACATGGGCGGGAATACTTAGCAACCCTATTGAAATAAAAAACATGTCTATAACATTTATAAAAATTTCTAATCCCTTTTTTCTCTCTACGTTTTTGCAATACTATTAAGACCACAGTATCCAGCAGAATAGTTGGGCTATTTTCGGTAAACTAATTTAATCATTCTCTCCATTGATAAAAAGTTTGCGGTTTTTTGGCCAAAGACTAACATTTTTGGTTCAAACAAAAATCGATAACTTTAAAATACTCTGCCCATTCTGCTAGCTATTGGTATTAAGATTAAATGGATTTTTTCTCAAATTTTTTAATATTTTTCAAATTAAGTTTCTTTTTAATACTTCAATATACGCTTAACAAGTCCCTTGAGTATTATTCTTCTATTATCTTTGCTTACGTCCCAAAAGGCTTGCCCAAAAAACAATGTTTTCTAAGTTGCGCCTTAAAGCACAAAGACTAGTCGAATTAATAATATAAAGCCAGATCGAATATCTCACTTTCTATACTACATAAACCCAGAGATATATTATTGCTCATGCCGGTCTTCCATAAATAACTTAGTACGAATTATTATCATGTAAATTGACTCCACTGTCTATAGCCTAAAGATGAATCTATCTTCACACAAAAAATTGTTTAAAAAATTGAACAAAAACAAAGCAAAAACAACAAATAGGACGTTATGCTAGCAAAAAAAGAAAATTAAAAAATAAAAGCGTATTGTTATTATTTAACGTGGCGCTTGTGTGTGGTTGTAGTAAGATTACCGTATACGAAGTGCATTTTAAACAAGTGGAAACGTTACGCTTGGGCAAGACCGGCGGTCAAATGAACTTCACATTCCGTAATTGAATTCTTTGTTTTCGTGATGCAAACATTAAATTTTGTTTCCATCCAAAGGGTTACTTTGCATGCTAACTTACCAAAGTTAATTTTCTTATTATTCTTCACTAGTTTTCATCATAAAGTACTAAAAATGAGACTTTATTGGCATAGAATGGTGCGTTTTCACGGAAATCCTTATATGATATAATGTCGAGTAGATAGTTCTACTTGGTCCAAATTTAAGTTTTATATCAAAGTACGGTCGGGGGTCAGTTTTCTTCACAAAATGCTGAAAATTAGCGATCTTCTCCACACAAGGGCTTAGGTGGTACAAAAAACACACTTCCATAGTCCAGATTCGCTCAGGCTAACTTCCGGTGACTTCCGGTCAGCTCATCCAGTCCATATATTTCCCATCAATTTAGTATGCAAAGAAGCTATTACTGGGTGATTTTTGCCTCAGAATTTTTAAAAATGATGAGAAATGCGGGCATTGTATATAATGAGGTGGCGTAATAGTGGTTCTACCCAATCCGTTCTCAACTTGTCCTTGGACTAAAGCATGCCAATATAACAAAATTGCACAAAATCCTAAAATCGCGACGTGCAAGTTAAAGAAAGAAATACATGAACAGACATAAGACAGAATTAATTTTGAAAATCCTTCTGAACCGATCGGTATAACAATACGTGAGCTCTTTCTGGGTGTTACGTACCATTTACTTAATATACCCTATACTGTAAGTGGCATACGGTACAAAAATGTGTTTGATGACGTTGGGCGCATTTCTCAACCACATCAATTACTAATAACGTTGCTTCGATTGCGAATTAAACAGACAGAGTACGAAATTTGCGTTTCAAGCTTAAACTCTTATTTCATTTTACTTAACTTGTGTGTCATTTAGAGAAGTTGCAGACTCTTGATTGTCAGACAGGTGCAGTCAATCATTAAACGATGCGCTGTTAGTTTGAATCATCTGGACAAACTTTATTTTCATTGCCGATTTTTGTGAATTATTTCTCAATCACACGCATTCTTCAAATTCTTTCTTTCTTTATTTCTGCAAATGTTTTGTTTTTGTTTCACGATCGATGCACACTAATAAAGTATTACACTTTACTTATTATTTATGTTTAGTAGTAAGCAACTGTTGCTCAATATTAAATTCAATTTCTCTCTAACAAAATCCCATATCGAAAACCTTACGACATCGATGTCCATCTATGCCTTTGTAACTCGCTTATTTATTTACGTATCCAGATTTACCATATGGAACTTTTGTTGCTTTAAAGTAACGTATGATGTGAATATAAATTTTCCCATTTGTGTCTATATGGCTTCATATTCATATTCGATCAAGTTTTCTGAATTATTCCTATGATGAAAAGCTTAAAAAGTTTTTTCGTTACACATAATGAAACCGAAGAGATGTAAAAGAGGAAAGTAATCTCGCAATAATTTAATTTTTCAATTCAATTACGTTTATCCATGCAATGTGATGATGCGTTATCCCATTATTATCATTTCAATGGATTCATCGATAAATCTTTTTGTCTGCTTCTCTAGTTTTGTTTGATTGTTTTTATAAGTTAACATTGGAAAGAGCAAAGACTATAAAAAGATAACTAACCGTTACTTAGTTGGTCAGTTAGTTTATAACCCTATAAATTTCATACTATTACCAACGATTTTGTTTACTTTTCATTTCTATATATATGTGCATTTCATCTCCTCACCATATAAATAACAATTTATTATTTGAATAACTGTCTGCTCAACGGAAGGATGAATTTAATGTTGATTTATTTTTCCAGTGTGTACAGTACTTTTCGTTTGTGCGCAATTAGCTCGTATTAAGGACAAAAGAAATGCTAATTCCATAAAGAAAGATAACACATTGTTACTTCTGCCATTTATTTAGGTATTAATAAAATGCTCTACACCACTTCGCTCAACGTATAACGACTTTTCAATCCTATTTTTTATATGCAAAGTGGTCGAAAAATTTGTCCGATTCAAACCATTTCCAATAACGTTCGTCCTTGGGCCAAAATATGTTGACGTGCCACATGTCATCAAAATATCTCCCAAAAACAGTGACCTGTAGGTTGAACTCAAAAAGACAATACGGACGGATGGACAGACAAACTTCGTAGCAGACCGTAGCATAGTATATGACGTATAGATAATAGAATTTGGGTCTATCTCGCGTTCTTCTAGATATATATAGCAACTGTAGGTTTGAATCTTGATGAAAATGCAATCTTCTCTCACTGAACAGAGATTCAATCTGTAGAACACAATTGTGTTCTTGAACACAAGAAAACAACGTAGACAGGCGGATAGACCTCGAAATAAAAAAGAGTAGGTCTACCTCAAGTCCTTCGGGTTGTTGAATATATCCGCGCAACTTAAGAAATCCTTGTACCGCAAGTAGTGTGGAGGCAAAATACGAATTAAGTCTATTATGGTACTTATGGTCTTTTGTGGTACGTGCAACCATGTGCCATTGGAATTCAACAATCTATTTACTTATCAAAATACTATACCACTAAAAGGTTTCACTTTAGAACTGGAGAACTTTTAAGCCTTTTAAGCGATATTATATGAAAAACACTATATGTTTATACTACGTACGTGTAAGCGTGTTTTAATATATTACTGTCTGGCTATGCAAATATTTTTATTGATTCAACTCATATATATTGATGTAAAAAACAAATAAAAAGAAAACAAATAAAAAAAAAGAAACAAAACGACTGAAAAGCCAATGATATAAAAGTTAGAGCAGATGAGAGAGGAATTTTAAGCGGAAATTTAAACAACATGTTGTTTAATATTTCATATGACTACATATGAAAGATTTGCTGGTAGTATTTGCAATGACTAACTGTTTTTTTTTCGGTTAGTGTTAGCAACAAAGCTGAATTTCATGGTCAATCATTAAAGGCTGGTGTCAATTTTCAAAGGGATTAAAAATGAATCGTTAATAAGAAGTACGCAACAGATTATGATTTCATGGCAATGCAAAGTTGTTAACGCACATACATATACATAAGAGGCGAGGGTTGCACGTCATGGACTTATAAATAACTGCAGTTTAAAGTAATCGTGAAATAATTGTTAGAAACCAGTTAAGGGTTGGTGTTCGAAAGGTATTGGGGAAGTGTTAAATAGAAAATTTTCAATTATATGTAATTTTACTTTCATGTAAGAGCGAAAGATTCCTTGCGCTATTAGTGGGTGTACGAACAAGTTCTCTGTGTTGAAATCGGTTGCTTTATGAAACCTAACTACCGCGTTGCCTTCTTCCGAAATTTAAATTGTAGATAATTTTGACATTGATGTTTGTATAGGTAGGGTTTAAGCTTCGGCTGTTTATCGTTCACTGTGTAGGAAAGTGTTAAGAGATAGATGTTCTTTAGTCTCTTGCGATCAGCTCAGTTATCGTTCAGTCGAAGTTCAATCAAATTGTAAGGAGATAGAAGTCATTCCCGACATCGATGCTTTTTTTGCTTTTTAGCGGATTACACTGGAAAAAAAAAACAGCTGAAAGTTTGTCCAGTATGCAGTAATTTATGAAACAGTTAGCAAGTGGTTGGCGAGAATTCGTGCAAAAAATTGCAGTTATGAAGGCGATGAAAGTTCGCTTAAGTGCGTCCACCTCCACCAAAGGCAATCCAGAAAATGATCTTCAACTTGAACTGAGAATTTCTTCTGATTGCGGAATTGTTCCGTAGCTCTATCTCCTTACGCTCAGGACTGCTTTAGATCGTTTCACTCATATTTAGTGGAGCAGCACCACACAAACGCTGAAGAAGTGCAAAAATGCGTGGATGACTATTTTGCTTCGAAATCATGAAATTTCTACCGCAAAGGTATTCGCAAGCGACTAAGAGGCAAAGCTTTACTTACACTAATTTACACACATACAAATACATTTTTTGATTAAATTTGAATTTTATTAAAAGAATGCAGAGAAAGGTAGGTATTTGTACACCTAATAATTATGAAAAAACTCACCCACAATAGCAAAGGATTATGCAAGATTTCTAGGTATGTGCTTAAAGCTTCATCTGTATGGTATTCATTAGGAGGATTGCTCACATTTTTGTCTCCATTAAGCGTGTGCATCAAGAGGTTTGTAATACACATTGGAGACCTCATAAATTATAATATTCTGTTTCAGATTTAAGGTTGAAATCAAAGCATTTAATTACTGATTCCTTTACATACTAAAGACAGAGTTACTTTTTTTGAACAATGGGTTCAGTTTCAAATACCGCTTGTTCGACGGTATTGAAGAAACTGAAAATTTGAAACCGAGTATTATTCTGCATGTTTGAATTTAATTAAAGACAAATGAACGACTTTCTTATCTACCCAGAATTAAGAAAAATTATTTAGCTTTGAATTCGGTAGAGGCTTTTCTTTGATTTTCCGTCCATGCGGCTTATTTTAATAGATGGCATTAAGGAAACTTTAATTTTTCGATTAGGTTTTGTAATTTTTCACGCATACATGCTTATGCAAAAGTGCGTGGCCTTAAAATTTATCCAAAAAGCCCCCTTAACTTTTGATTTTTGATTTTACTACTGTTTTAGGGGGTCATAAAAGTAAAATACAACAAAGAGAGAACTCTACAAATATGTCTGTACGGTATGTTTATTACGTCTGCTGCGGCTAAACTCAGTCCAATACAGTTTATAAAGATGTGTATGTGTACCCATAATTCACAGCAAAAAAAGCAAAACACATACATGCATATATATAGCAAACAAAAAGCAAACCGAATAAGTGTTTGGGCTACCCTTAGATCGAGAAAGATACGCACATACAAAAACAACCCTCATTTTTTGTGGCAAACATGTACAAAAGAAAGGAATGCCGGCAACAAATAGCAAAACAAGGCTACTGTTTGTAAACAACCGAGAAACCAAGGCACAAATGCAATAAGTAATCATGCTCTCTCTCTGTCTCCTTGACAGACCACACAAATTTTGCATTCCCGATGGGGCATCATGTGAAGCGAGCAAGTAAAACCGGCTCCAATGGATGAGATGTAGAGCTTTAGTTACAAACAAAATATTTAAATTCAAAACCATTAACAGTATCACAACCTCCTGTACATTGCACAGATGTGCCGTTAGGCGGATGGTAGAAGAAGGGAAATACTGATGACAATTTTTATGGAGCCCTAAAAAATTACTATTGTTATGACTGTAAACTTTCACTTGTTTTCGCTACATAGAGTAGAAAAAGAGTCAGAAAGAAAAACGCTAATAATTGTTTTCTGGCTATATAAACTTTTTTGGTTCTTTCCTTTTTTTTTTCTGTTCTATATTAAATCGCCTGGATTTGTAAATTTAAACTCGATCTACTTTCAAACGCGCATTCAAAAAATTTTCATGAATTTCATTTGCAGTCAATCTGTTGTAGTTTTCGCAGACAATGTTTTGTTCTTAGGGTAGAACATCCTTTTTTATATTAGAGGTATATAATTAAATCGCTGCTTATTCACCGTCTCTTTGTTACGCAAAGTAGCTAATTAATAAGCAATTAATGAGAAATTGCGAGCAAATTGAACTAAGCAGAATTATTTTGATGCTGAAGTTGAATAAGAATTTAATGCGGTTCCAGGGGAAATAAAATTTCTTTAATATTTCAGTAGAAATATCAGAAGAAATAAGATTTGTGACGTATTGCACGTGATATACTCTGTGTGAAGCCTTAAGTCACAACATAATCTAAAATGACCAAACAAAACACTATAGTGGGCCAAGGTCCAACATTAAACATCCTCTAGCACTTTTTCGGATAATGATTTTTCGCAATAAGGCATTATGTGAGAAATGGTTGATCCGAGCGATTTTCATTGGGGTTCGTTCTTGAGCCAAAACATGTCGGTCCACCAAATTTTATCGAAATGTCTGAAAAATTTCGACTTGTAGATTAAATGCAAAAAACAGGACAGGCAGACGTACAGACAACCTTGGAATGTTTGCTTTCAGCTCGCTGTTCAACGCCTGGCATTAAGGTTTTGGATTAAACATCAAACAGACAACCTTGGAATCACTTCCAAATTGATCGGTATAATAAAGGTTGGGTCTATCACAGGTACTTCTGGCCGGTCCATACCATCGCTCAAACTTAATAAAAATACTTGTTCGCCTTCTCCGCCTAATAAATAACTGGATAAATATTAGAGCTAAGCTTTCAGAATGTGAGAACACAATTCCTATCTTGAATAGGGCCCAGGCTAACTTTGCCACTTAGCGTCGATTAGGTTTTTTTAGTAAAAAAAAATTCTAGTTTCTACCGCCGGCTGGGCTTAGGATGTCTTTAGAAGAAAACGATTTTTTTTTTCTGCCAAAAACTGTGGACATGTTGGACTTTTTGTGCCACTGACAACATATGTTGTTAGATGTTTTTGTGCATTTAATGGAAATCCCGGGTCAAGTCATTTTTAAAAGCAGAAGACCAACCTCTTTATTTCGTCCTGAAATGCTTTTATCTATCGATCTCTCTTATATTTCACAGTCAGTTGTTTTCAATTCTACATCGATAAGCTGTCGTCTCTGTCAGTATATTTTTACGTACTTCTGCACTTAGTAGTTACTAATACCCAACAACGTGTAGAAGGGCGTAAGATAGATCCATTTTTTATTATATCGATCAATTTAGAAAGTGATTCTGAGCTTGTCTTTCCATCTATCTGGCTTTTGTTTTTCTTTTCAACCTATAGGCTGCCATTTCGAAAACATTTTGATGAAATTTGATATAGCAGCCTGTTTTTGCCTAGGCACGAATGCCATAAAAGATGGTTCGAGGCCGATCACTTTTTCGACCAATTTCTCTATAACGTCTTATTTTGAAAATATAAATAATTGCACAGTAGTGTAGGGTGTTTAATAGTGGACTGTGACTCAGTACAGTGTTCTCACTCGTTTTGGTTGCTGAATGTTATATAACAAATTATTATCCTTTATTTTAACTGCATTCATTAGTTCTAATTTAAATTTCCAACCAGCGATTTGTCCTCCCAAGGAGAAGTGGCTTAAAAAGATAAGCAATTACTCCATAAAGTCTCTTCACATTCCACTTTAGGTTTTCTTCATTTTAGGCAAATAATACTTGGGCGAAGAGAAATTACGCATTTTTCGGTATAAGTTTAAGTTCAAGTTCCTTACTCGTTAAACTTCAAAATTAATATTAAATCAATTTTTATTTATTAATTCCACACATTACTGAACCGAATTGTTTAACGTAAGGGGGAAATTCTGTAGGAAAACCACTGATTACAGTTAACGTTTTAAAAAAGACCACTTGAAGAGTCTTCGTAGACTTTGACTCTTTCTAGTCTTGATTTTTGCATCTCGTTTAAGCCATCCAGTTAGTCAAATCATCAGACAGAAATGGATGGGAGAAGACAATATGTTGCCATATAGTTGACAACATCAATATGCAACATATTTATTGAGGCAATAACCGTATGAAAGCATTCCCTCGCGCATATGCTAGTATAAGCAAATATATGGGCTTTAGCTTGTAGTTAAAGTCTATAAGTATAACATCGAGTTAAATGTAAGTGTACTTGATTACCACTCCATAAACTACAAGTAATCATACTCCTCTCTAAAGCGAAGCATATAGCGCACCAAGGGAAACATCTATAAGTTTGTATACAATTTATAGAAGTCGTGATAGACCACTCGAGACGTAGAGGGGAATATACGATTGCCTGAAGTGTACATAACAGAAGAACGGAAGGCATTTATACAATCACACTTACACACTTATTAAAAACATAGCAATAACTGAAGAAAATTCCTATGCATACGAACGAAGTAATTTACTGTTTACTGCGAACTACGTAACGCGTTTCAAGTGTGAATGGGAAACGAGGCGAACGCAGGGGCCATAAAGTTCTTCATCGTTCCTATGCAGTTGCGTTTAGTGGCTGTGTGTCAAAAATTTCTATTGAAATTTCTTCTTATACAAGATGTGCTCCTAATTGATGTGAATTTAGAATTCTATAAATGTATTACTCATACGTGTAAACAGCATAAATGCAATGTCGTAACTATTGTCGTACTAATCAACGTCGTAATCATCTATTTTGAAACATTAGAACTTAACAAGTGTTTATATACCATTAAGTATATTGTTGGGTGGGTCCACCTTTAAAAACCTCAAATCCTACTGAATGCGGTAAATTATTTAACTTTTCAACTTTCTTCTCCGTTACCGCAAGATTTATAAACGACAAGGATTCATGTAATATGCATGAAAGTCCTGTCTGTTAGCAGCTTAACATTCACTAGCCTGAGGTTATTTTTTCTTGTGCTCTCCCAACAATAATTGTGTATTTGGTATGCAAGACATATGGATGCGAATGTTATTCTGCCTTTAATTTGTTTAAATGCAAATTTAATTCATTTCATTTGGCATATGAAAGGATTCCCCATCGGCTTAATGCAAAACTTTTTCGTAAATTATCAAATTGCTTGAATGACAACGGCGCTCTTGATATGGAAATTTCCATGCCAACGGCGTCCTTGCATATGTATTGAAACAATTTCGAACTCAAAAAAAAAATGTAAAGTCTTTGCAAAAAAAGGTACAGTTTTTTAGAACTTACATGAGCTTCCAGTACGAATAAAGCAGTTAAGCATTACTTTAATTTTCAACTGTAAACCAAAGTTTAATAGATGCGACTAGGTGTGTAAACATGAAATCGGAATTCGAACGTGTGGAGAACTTAAATGCTTGAAGTTGAGTTTCCGCTATTCCGCAGGCATCTGAGGACCATGCGCGCTCACAATACCAACATAAAAACAATTTTTCTAACAGCGAAAATGTCGAATTTTGTGGCGAATAAGCAGTATTTGGGGGAACATATCTTCCCCATACTGTATCTACAAAAGAAAGTTATGGGTAATACGGATGTTCACTGATGTTAAATACACTTCGAAAAGTTGGAATTTAAACTACTTTGCCTGGTTTATAGATTGGGAGTAAGAATGGAGAAAACCTTAGCTGATCGTATTGCGTTTTATTCCTTATTTCAAACGCATCAATACTTTATACGTATGCGTTTATCCAAAAGTCATATTGCTTCGTGAATAGTGCCGGCATCGACGCGGTATCCTACGATCTTATTGAGTGATGTTCTGTTAATACATTGCTTCGCCGTGTTTGCTTTCAGCTCGCTGTTCAACGTCTGGCATTAAGGTTTTGGATTAAACTTCTTTTGGAAACATTTTCCCCATCTGTTGCCGCTACATTAACATATTCTGCCGGGTAAATGTATTCACTAAGCGAAGTACCGCCTTCGGCTGTTCTTCTTTCCATGTCAGCAGCAACCAAAATGGGCAACATTCCTACCACGGCTACAGCAACTATTGTTAAAGCTACGCGGTAGGCTCGCGGTAGTTTTGCAAAGCCTTTTAACTATTTCTAGCTTAGATAGAAAATGTTTGTTCTCCAATGCGATCAGCGCTCAGATGGGCACGATGCACATCATTTGCATGTAGCCTATGCTGCATATACCATTTCCTGCTTTGCCCTGTTCATAATTTGGCCCAAATTTGTACAAGAAGTGGTTGCGGGTGCCAGCGCTTTATCCGTGACCTGCACTCTAGGACGTCTAAGGTTAGTAGTAAATTCAAATGCTTCTTTCGTACCTTATTGAACTCTAAGATATCTAAATTTGGTGGCAAATTCAAAACACCAGCAAAATTCCAGCACTTGGAACGACCTTCAGTCCGTCACTAATCTTGCTTCGTCGTGCAAAAGCGTATATTCATATGTGTACAGATATGGATATGTACAACAATATGTTTCCCACATATATTGATAATCGGCGCAAACTTTTGTTGTATAAACGTTCAATATTAATAAACTAAAGAAAACTTTTAAAGCAACATTTTATGAACTATTAAAATATTCGGATAAGTTGTGTTTCCAGGCAAAAGCATCTTATTCTAGTAAGCTATTAGTTTTCTGTGTAAATACACTGAGCCAAAGACAATTTGGAAAAAGTCTTTTCCAATAGTTTTTTAGCTTTTAAAGAACAACTTTTCTACTACTTTTTCTTTTTCCGATTGTTGTATTCATCTCTAAACAACTTTCACTTTCAGAAAACCTAATCAAATCACTTAAGAAAATTTGCCGTAAAATCTGTTTTTGCTTTTCTTGTTAAAGTATCGAAATCGTTTGCTTCGCCTGGCATTTATCAAATAAAGTTTAATATAATTTACGGCATTGTTTAACGGAAATTAAGTTATGTACTGAAAATCTACTTCCATTCACTCGACTGACAGTAACAACAATATTCCTCCTATAAAATATGCTTCATCAGTTCTGAGATGTATTCTTGGCCGGAATCAACATTACGTTCGTAGGATGTGCGCACATGTGCAAATTTACTAAAGCGTTTGAATTTTTAAGTATAGCCAGGCGTAAGAGCAAAGAAAATAAAACGGAAAAGGACGAAAGAAAACGAGAAAAAAAAGATAAAGTTTTTCTTTGTCAGCATGTAAACAGTTGGGGCTCTTGTTGCTGTAAAATTAGAAAACTTGTTCTTTTGTAAAAAGCCATCCCCCAAAATGGTGTTTATGTAAAGAAATCCCCACAGACAGGAACAGGAAGTTGTTGTTACGGTTTCATACAACAGTTGGTTGGGACCTTACGAGGAAAGGCAAAGAAGGAGATGAACATTTTGGTTTGATTTGAATGTGGTCGTTAAAAGCAGAAACGCTTAACTTTCATTTTCCGTATAGCAATGGCGGCGGGCAGAGAAGTAGGGGGAATCAAAAATAAACATTCGTTGACAATAAGCAAGTGATGGTGACTTTTTATCTAAAAGTGTGCTTAAAAATGTAAATGTGTAACGGAAATCTAAGGCAGTTTCATCATCTATAAGTGTTTACTTTTACTTTACATAAACGAAATACTAACTCATAAAAACCATTCTTGCCAGGAAATGAAAGAAAACATTTAAAATGAATAATAAAAAAAAAAAAAAAATGATTTATGGTATCTTAGAATTATTTAATATCGACGAAGTAAATTTAAGGGGTTTAAAAGTTTTTTCGCCTATGATTTAGTAAAATTAGACGAAATTTAATTAGGCGAAAATTCACACATGCGGTGCGATTTTCTACGATACACTAATATATACTTCGCTTTCATTTCAGCCCTGGAACTACCGAGTACGTCATTTTGATCCTTTTTTATTTTCGATCGACGGTTTTTATATTTCGATCGACGTTTGTTTATTTGATAAGACCTAAAACACCTTTTTTCTTGCCTAATCTAGTTTTCGACATGTCGATGGCATACATCTATCCATCTATCAAAAGACGTCATTTTAATTCGCTATCTTGATCGAATTGCCACAGTCGCAAAAGTGAAGATAGGAAACTGAAGTTTGGCACAAATATTTCTTAGTAGCTTAAGTATCCAATGCTAAAAAATGGTTGCATTCTGTCCAAAATTGCAAACCATAGTTTGAATACAAGAAAAGATGACGGACAGACAGAGGAGCAAACTTCGATAGACTCAGAAAGTGATCTTTGTGATAAAGTGATCGGGAAAACAAAAGGAGGGTCTATCGCAAGTGCTTCTGGGTGTTGCATACACCCGCACGTATTTAGTATGCCCTTGTACCACAATTGGTGTAGGGTATAATAAAAAAAAAAAAAAAAATAGATTTGTACATTGATGAAAACGCAATTGTCTCTTTCTGAACAACGAATCAGTTCTCGCGCAGAGACCGGAAAGTGCCTAAATGATGGGATCGCCTGCAAAGACGAAGATTTTTTCAGAGATGGTAGCCCTAAACTGCCTGAAAGCAGCGCCAGGTGGGGCATATAGTTTCAGTAAACAGTACTTTCATTTTCTAAACAGGCAAACGTGTTTTCTTTCAGACATAAAGGGCGCATTTATATTCACATAGCCAGTACATATGCAAATTATTCCTAAAATATACATTTTTTTAAAGGAAACGTTCTCAATATTATGTGCGTATGGCTGTACATTTCTCTAACGCAAACAAACATCGAGTTCGAGTAGCAAATAGCAATCAAAGCCGTGAAAAACATATCTCAGGGTTCCTAACGCAGTTATTCACTCGTGTTGGTAATGATGCACCAAAAAGTGCATATTATTTTCATCCAAGGCCATAATTTTCATGAAAGGCCGCATATTGAAAGACCTCCATATAAGAATTTTCAACACAAAATATTCTTCTAAGAATTTAACGATTTTTTCTTTTATATTCCAACAGTTGGTCGAACTCATTTCTCATTTATATTTTAGTTTGATAGAAAACCCAAAATTTCTATTTAAGTTTGACATAAAAACCAAAACTTCTATATAAGTTTGGCGTAAAAGCCGAAATTTCTATTTAAGTTTGAGGTAAAACCCAAAATTATTTCTTTTATATTCCAACAGTTGATCGAACACATTTCTCAGTTATATTTTAGTTTGATAAAAAACCCAAAATTTCTATTTAAGTTTGACGTAAAACCCAAAATTCCTATTAAAGTTTGACATAAAAACCAAAACTTCTATTTAAGTTTGGCGTAAAAGCCGAAATTTCTATTTAAGTTTGAGGTAAAACCCAAAATTATTTCTTTTATATTCCAAGAGTTGGTCGAACTCATTTCTCATTTATATTTCAGTTTGATAAAAAACCCAAAATTTCTATTTAAGTTTGACGTAAAACCCAAAATTCCTATTAAAGTTTGACATAAAAACCAAAAGTTCTATTTAAGTTTGGCGTAAAAGCCGAAATTTCTATTTAAGTTTGAGGTATAACCCAAAATTATTTCTTTTATATTCCAAGAGTTGGTCGAACTCATTTCTCATTTATATTTCAGTTTGATAAAAAACCCAAGATTTCTACTTAAAACCCAAAATTTCTATTTAAGTTTGACGTAAAATCCAAAATTCTTTCTTTTATATTCCAACAGGTAGTCGAACTCATTTCTCATTTACATTTCAGTTTGATAAAAAACCCAACAAGCTAAAGCATAGTAGTGAAGAATTTAATTCAATTGCAAATCAAGAGATGGCGTAAGTGCTTGTTACTTGTCTAGTCATGAATGTTTCTTCAGCGAGACAAACTTGTTTGATTTTCTGTACATATACACTGCTTTGTTATATACGTTCATGTCGTTAGCAAAAACGCAAAGTTTTCTTTGAGTAGAAGAACAAGAGAAACTCACCTATTCACCATTGTTGTGTCGTTTCCGTTTTGCATGGATTGCGCTAATAACGCTGTGGCTGAACTGTTGCTTACTTTCTCGCCAACTCCGCCACCCACACTAACGCTTAAGGTATTTGTCTGGGGTTGTTGGTGTATTTCAGCTTTTATCGAAAATCCATTCGTATTGTTGACACACTTCGATTGCTTCGACTGTTGCTTGTAACGACTTAAAGCAAAGAACAAAGCCAAAACTGCCTTCAAACGTCCACAGCAGATGTCGTTCGTGGTGATATTATCCAAGCCAGCAACCGCATGCGAACGTAATTGGCTCAAGCATGAATTTATGTTATCGTACTGTAAACAACAAAAAAAAATTGAAAATGAAAATTTTGGTTCAAGTTGTTTACCGCTACATTTATTCAGCGTAGTAATATCGTAAAACATACGTACGATGTGAAGAGTAAAAGAATATATTTTGCATAGCTATGTTTTAATGCAATAATGTTGCATTCATAAGTGTGCACCCACATTTTTACCAGTACACGCACGCACATAGGTACACATACAGTAAAATACAACGTTAACCTATATCAAGAGTTACATATGTATTCCAAGGAATTGTCTAATGGCACTAGAATGGTCTTAAGCAAAAATCCTTTTTGAACAGAACGCTTACTGCACTCGTGCAATACTCATTTTGATAGACTATTAATCATATATTATAAAAGGATAGGATTCTCTCACGTATGGTAAACGATGGTTCCGCGTAGTGTCTATTTATTAAAATAACCTACAAACATGTCCGGCAGGATGTCATCTACACTTTTACTTTTGAAAATTAGAAACTCCACTGTACACTAACAAACCAAAGACTTTGGCGAAATCGGCTTAGAATATAATGCTAAGCACGTAATGTACACATTTTTAGGATGCGGTGGTACACTTTCAATTTGCATACACAACATAATCAAATATTGAGCAGCTTCTACCGTTCCGCTTTTTCGTACAGCATTTTGCAAACTAACGTAGATAAGCGGTTTAAAAATTGCAAAATTTTTGTGAAATGATGGAAACTGTATGGATAACTCATCTTAAATACAGTCTATAAGAACGAAATATCAACAAAGCAGACGTGAAAGCCTCCAGGCTGTTTTCAAAATCATATTTTTCGATGCGAGTGGAAACAAACCAAAGGTTTGTGTGAGTGACACTATGTTGCCGAAAAAAAGAAGAAAATCTCCGAAATCATTGATTGCCCGTTAATGCTGTTAATTACTTGGGAGGAGGAAATGAAGTTATCGATTACGACATGGCCAGGCATTATGAATAAAGGATGTGAACACAAAACTCTTGACTATTTGTTGAAGCAAACATAGAGGTTGAAGAGTATTTCATCTCGATTTGTTATATGCTGAAATTAATTCCAAAATTTCAAAACTTGACGTTATATGCTCAAACCTCTTTACTTTGTCTTACTCCCCTTTTTCTGCAAATTTTTTTAATCCATACACGCCACCGCAAGTCGCAGCTAATACATTAAAATACAATTAAATTTCTGTTCACTTCTTTTACGATTTGCTTACACGAATTGTTTTTCAATGAAAATTTCGAGACAATATGTAAAATTATTTTTTAGAATTTGTCCAAACCAAAGACAGACGTCACTTATTTTTCATAAATCAATATTTTTTATATTTACTATCATTTTGGGGCTGTACAATGAAGCTTTAAAGTTGGATGGCGTAGACTTCTTTGGAAGAAGGAAGTAATTCTCGATTTCGCCTAACCAAGATGAAAAAATGCAAATTCTTTACATACATAATAACTAAGAAAGTCGTATTCGACTGGGGCTGAGTCGCGGCTTGCCCCACCTTTCCAATCTTTGACGCCCAATGCTTTCGGCTGTTGTCATGAAAAAGTGAATGGGATAAATTTTTATCTTTCACCTTTTGCTTTGCTAAAAGACATTAACCTACCAAGTCGTGATACCCATATGGACGGTATTTTTAAAAAATTTAGCCACCATGTCGTGACGTCCACCACAATTAACTCGGAATTAACACACTTAGCTCTACTCTCTTAATCCTTCCATTTGACTGGAAATAGATCCAGCTGGTCGTGGTAGTGGCTTCGGTAGAGTTTCTCGTTAAGTAATCGTCGAAAATTTCAGCCTTCTATTTTTTATAACTTGTGAGGCTTGTGCTCTGACCAATTTAACCCATTTTCAATACCAATCTTCGAATCTTCTCACCAAATTCGAAGTTGATATCTTCATGTTTGCCACGAGGAGATTGTCAAAAGCACGCACCTCATAGACGGACAAGCTTGGCTTAATCAGTTCCGAATTTCATGCTGATCAAGAACATGCACACTTCGTAGGGTCTACGAAGCTTCCTTTTGGGTGTTGCAAACATTGTGACGAAATGAGTATACTCTCCTTTCTTCAGTGGTGAGTATGAAAGCTCTTTATATTTAAAGTGAAGATTTGTTTAATTTTTTGTGGTTTAAAATGACTTTTGCAAAAAATGTTTATTTTTCTACACTACTCTACATTCTTGATGAATGAATACGACCGCATTTTAGGAAATGAAAACTGTCTAACATCCTTTCCAATAAAAGTTTTAGGAGAAACGGAATTATAACTTCCGGGATTTCGCAGTTCATTTCCTCTCAAATTTGTAACGAATACTAAATGAGTGATTGGCTTTGTATATCTATGTAACGAATACTTAGCGAGTAATTGAATTTGTATATCAATCCTTCCCGTGAATCAATTCAAGGTATTAGGATAAGGGGGAGATGCAGTTAGTGATCTTGTGGGGGGAGATAGAATTCGTTATCTGATTTTTGGTTAAAACTCGACATATTACAAACCATTTGAAATTGATGTCGAGATATAGTCATCATGTAACGGGTAGAGTTATCGTCTAAGAATTAAAACTCATTTGAAACTGAATGAAATCTTAACTGAATTCACTTTCTATTAAACTATTAGGTGTTTGCAAACAATTTTGATCACTTTTTCACTTAAAAAGAACATTTATTGTGGAAAGTTGGTACAATATTAATGAAAATAGTTTCCATCACTGTCTACAAAATTTTGCAACACTTTTGGCAACATGGCGATATCATGTCAAAAGAGTTTATATTGGTTTGGCAGGGATACGCCTATGGACCCATTTTCGCACTTCTTCAACTTTGCGGACCCGCGTACCAACCAAGCCATGTTGCAGGGATATGAATGTGGATTTTAGTCGAGCTCCAACAGTGTACCCTGGACAACTCTTGCAACAAGTGCCCAACACATGGCATTTTCAGTCAATTCGTGTCGCTACGTTTCAACCGTTGAAACCAAAACCTACAACTGGGATATGATGGAACAGCATCACCATAATCCGTCTTCGGCAGCACATTTCTTCGAATACACATTAAAAGGTAATGAATTTGGAAGAAGAAGAAATTTGGGCGGTTCAATAATATTAAATGGAAAACTATTATTTTATTTTAGATGAGATGGTCAAGACCATCGAATTCAACCGTTATATACAGTGCTCTTTCCCATCTCTTTACCATTTTTACCTGCAAAAGTCGCTGATTAAAATTTTTGCATACACCTAATATATAAGTTCAACCCGAGTTTCAGATTAACAAATAAAGTCTATCATCTCTGCTAGTTCCTGCGAATAAAACAATTTATCTTTGTAGAAGATATTATAAAAAAAAAAACAAATATTTTTAGAAAAAAGATAATTTTGGTTTCAAGCAGATTGCGTTGTTCAAGCGTAAAATAAAAAACAACATTTTACATTTTTGATATTGATTAATAATCCCTGGAACAAAACTTAAGAAAGAAAAAGAAAAAGAGTAAAAAGAAATATTAAAATATTTATGATAAACAAATAAATGGTTTTATGTAATAGTTTGTTACACACAACAATGAGAGAAAGTTTTGAAATAGATTTAAGGGAAAAGTAGTAAATGAAAAGGTTCTTTTCGTTTATGCGATTTTTGATCCAAATCTTAGCAAAGATATTTTTTCAATTGTGGCGTCTGGCAGCAACCAAGCAGGAAGAGTGTAAGAAAATATTTTCTTATGAAATTCATTTCTTTCAGTAGCTGAATTACAGTTTGCGTATCAAACTTGATTTGTACCGGGTAAATGAAACCGTAAATGCGAAAATTCGATTTTCAACTTTTACTGTTCCGAGACCAAGCACAAATGGGCGGACAGATGGATTTACTACTCTAGGCTAGTAGTCTGTGAGCAAAAACTAAGGTGAAAGTGAAAACATTTTATTTATTCTTCGAATTCTTTCAATTTTATGCCCTTCATCATCTTCTTAACCTTCAAATAATGTTTCTGGTTAAGAGCACGGCCTGGCGGAAGATTTTCATAATGAAACAACACAGCGATAATGGAACAAAGTAGTAACGGCTTTGGTGTAGTTTTTCTTGGCACTTGGTTCACTTTTTACGCGATATTCGCTCGATTGCTATATTTTTTTCGGGTCATATGTCTGAATGTATGTCTTATCTGTCGCAATAACGTGTTTCATGATGTCTTGGTAGTCAGAAGTCATATTTTCACAGAGACAGTAAAAATCGAAAATGTCACTTTTGTACGCTTAAAATAAGTAAAATCACTACAATCGTCCACGACCAACTATTGGAGACCTTACACCACTTTGCTTAATGCAGTTGTTCCCTTTTCCCATGGTCCAATCTGAATCATTTTCAACAGCGTACTATTCTAACGGTATATCAAGTAATACCAACTTTTACCTTTTGTCGAAAATATCAGGAACGAAGCGCTTGGCAAGGCTGCTATAAAGAGGTTACCATGAAATTTTTTATCGGTCTCTTTTAATATTTATGTAAAGACTATGAAAAGTAGAACGACTAGATCGGGATATAACCTTAAAACCACTTTGGATGGTGAATGCAATCCGAATTATAGCTTAAATGGCCTTAATAGCGAAAATAAGCCATTGGGGCACAGCCCACCATAAAACACGCTACACTACTTCGCACTGGGCGCACGGATAAACTCATAATGAAGGGTGAACCTATCTCAGATCCTTCCGGATGTTGCATATATTCGCACAAACTTAATATACCCTCGTATCAAAAGTGGTATGCGGCATAAAACCGCAAATGAATATATAGACATGAAACTCTATATAGATGTCAAAAGCAGCACTACCCCGACCTACAAAAAAATATCATAATTTCATAGTTCTTGCGTAGTTTAAATGAAAAATTCTCCTTTTTTTTTTATCCACGACATTATACGAATTTTAAAGCCATTAACGCGTGCAAAAAGATGCATAAGGCTCAAATGGATATGAACGTCAATCTCATTGTATGTGTGTGGCGTCCCCTTGTACAAGCACCAGAAAGGGCATATATGCAGTTCATGATTTTTTTGCATATTTTCTTTTTTATGAAAATGACAAATCTTTCATCGCGCAATGATTGTAAACTGAAAAAAAAAATTGATTGAAATTTCTTTGCAAACTTTAAGCGTCAGTTTATGCGATTTTTCCCATTTCTCCCATGAAATTTTTGTAAAAAGTAAACACCGTTATCTGAATAGTGTCTGTACGTTTACAGACCTCTTAGCATTAGCTCAGTAAAGTGCATGGTTTCCTGTTAAAGTGTCTTATGTAAGTCGAAAATTTTGGAAAAAATTTGGAGAATGCATACGAAACGACAAAGTTATTATATTTTCTCGTATATAGGTGAATATTTATTTGCAATATCATAAAATAAATATAAATAAATGTGCTTAAGAAAATATATGAAAATAATTCCTGCAGCTAGCCGTTCAGGCAAACAATATGCACTCAATCCGATAATAATGAAACAATGCGAAAACGCATTGGAATTGTGTTGATTTGAATGGTTGAATGGTTGGCCAAGTTTACGACACATCTTCTTTCTTTTTTGTATGCAACAACAACAACAACAACAGCAGCAGCAGCAGCAATAATAACAGATGTTTAAAGTTCACTGTCATTTATGCCGTTTGCAATAATTCTTATCACGTTGGTGGTCATACGGAGGGAGTGACAGCGACAGAAGAGTACGACGGCAGAGCTACAATGTGCATCAGACAAAAACCGTATCAAACGCCCGAAAGCAATAATCTCCGTACAATGGTAATGGTAGCACAAATATATACACACAGTCAGCCGTACAATTCTCACGCTTCTTATTGAACATTAAGCAAAAAAAGAAACAAGGAATGTCTCAATTCTTGATGACCCTATAGAACAAATCCTGCAACCAGCCCGGCAGCTCGCCAACGAACCAGTAAGCTAGTCATTCAGATATTTATAAACCATAGTATTGAATTGACCGCATGTATAAGCCGTAGAAGAATAGTTGAAAAGACTTTATAAAGAAGCGGAGGCGAAAGAGATAATTTTCCCCACACGTACCTCTATAAGTTGATCTTGTGATTGGAATTCGTTTTACGATTTGCAACGTGTTTAAAAACAGAAGATATGACCAGTGGTTCAGTGGTTTTGGAATGTCGCTACTTTGCTTTGCTTTTATTTAGACGTTCGAGACATTAATACATTCGTATTAGACATACACATATACAAACTATGTCTAAAGATTGTATGAGTTTTTCAAGTTATTTTTTTTATGACATTTTGTGGCGTTTAAGTGTATTTTTTGTCGTTTGCGTTCGACATTCGTTTGCGTGGTATGTTTTTGTATTTTATTTCAAATACACGTACAAACACACTTTCTTGTCTCTCCATATTACTTTTTTAGACCAATTTCTAATATGCGAGCGAGAGTTGGGTTTAATAAAAATCACAACAATCTTCGAACATGATTACATATATATATATATAGCGACTGAGAAGAAAGTGATGATAAGTTTTTCAGAATTCTTAACGTAGCAAGTGTTGACATTAACATCTTTGCACATCTCTTTTAACTTTTCTTTTTACCTACCCATAGTTCCTTAATTACTAATATGTAATGTAATAAAACGGATCTAAATGGATATAGGAATTACAATATCTACCTATAGTCGACATAGTCGACACAGGACTGCAAAAGGTTAACGATAGAAATTCTTACGGGTATGAACTTTTTGATGCCCTAAAAACATAGAGAGATATAAAGAGATTTTAATGAAATTTTTAATCTACACCCAAGCCTTGATTTACGACATTGATTCAAAATAGCGAAAAAAAGCGCAATTTATTTTATATATTGTCAACCTGTCAATGCGAAATATTGAAATTATTGTTGACATTAACAACATAAAGATAAAGTGTAAGTATACATATTATGTTTAGTGCAACGACAACTTTTCAATTAAAAATTCCAAAATTTTATAAAATAAATTAACATAAAAGTCGCCTAATATTTGTCGAGAATGCAAAGTAATTAAGTTATGACTTTCGATGCTTTTCCCAGTTCATAAAATGAAGGCGCATTATGCAAGGGAAGTGGAAGGAAAATTGCTTAGTAACCAATATTAGTGGAAATACTGCATGCAAGAATAAAATGTGGTATTCGTAACATCGAAGGCTTTGAAACCGGTGTATATCGGGCCTTATTACAGTAGGCAGGGAACATAAGGTATAGGGTAGTTCGAGGATAGTGGGTGGATGAACAAAGTTACGGTGGTTATACCTCCCTCTGACTCTTTCTCTATCTCTCTCTCTCTCTCTCTCTCTCTCTGTCTCTCCTTGTCTCTATCCCCTATCAATCGACGCTTACACTGAGAGGGCCGGCATATCCCGCATCCTATTACTCAAAACGCTCAGCTCACAGATAGCTAGGAAGTAGGAAAGAAATAGACGGCGAACTCATTCACGGCCAAGATATCCTAGTGGCGTGCAGCAGACAGCTGTAGGTAGGTATTCTAAGTGCGATATCCTATATGTATTCGCGGCACTGTAAACTCGCAAGGAGTGTTTCTCTCTCGTCTGAATCTATTAACTGACTTTAACGTTAACCCGGGGGAAGCCACTTTCGGCAGCGCAATAAGGCGTATTGAAAGACTACGTTACGGTCGCGTCCATGCAGCATTTTGCAGATTTTAAAGCAGAGAAATTAATCGACGTACAAGAGCCGAATTACGGCCTTCAGGCGAAGGGCGCGTTCTCCATTGGAGTGGAGTGAAGTGTTGTAGAATGACTAATCTTCGAAAATTTTTAAATTTATTCAAATTTTATGAAGCAACTTAAACTGAAATTGACGCAAATAGCAGCCTGAGTACCTCTAGGCTCGTGTCACTTATTCTTCTTTGATTGTTTTAAATGTAATAGAAGGTTGATATTGATTTGGATGCCTCCTATAAAAGTTCAGAATAAGCACGGTTTCGGGATCCCATTCGCAAAATTAATGAAACGACTGTTCCGTTGAACCTTTTCTCGCATAGCGATCACATGTTTCCTCGGCACTTTTCGGACCTTATCCGAACTAGTTATCATTGCATTGGATGCTTTACCATTCTTGAAATGATGTTGAGTTTTACACTCACCACTAGAGGTGTTCTTCTGTTTGCAGCATTCAGAAGTATGTATAATTTGGAATAGTGGAACGACTTTGCGAATGGTGCGTTTACGACATTGTGTTCCTTTTTATCTCCAATAGTTCACTGTTGGTGGATACGGTACGACTACACAAATTGTTATAGAAAATTGAGAGTTTTTATTTGGCAAGCACAGGCTTGCAAATGGCCATACTTTACAAAAAAGCAGTAGCTTAGTGTTCACAAAAGATGTTTACCTAAAATTCTTTCTTAGCATATTTGGCAAGGCCGAGACAAGGCTACGTTAATGTGTAAACAAATATTGAGTAAAGCTCATTGCGACTTTTATGCATTAATTTGGAAAAGCATCAAAGATTTACCAGAGGGTAAATATAATTCTCTTACTTTCTTTACGTTTTTTTATCATCAATTTTTCTTCCATTACGCAACTACATCCCGTTGATATGCATTAAACACTTACTTATGTTTGAAATTTTTATTATATTTGTTTTTTTTTTTTTTTTTTTTGTTACTTTTGTTAATTTATTTCTATCATATCATTTCATAGTGAAGTGCGGTTTTGT
>KK502476.1:859527-950419 GCA_000688735.1 Glossina austeni | reverse complement strand
TTTTTTTTTTTTTTTTTTTTTTTGCTTTCTATATCAATCGAAGTGTTCAAGTTGGTAAAATAAGTGGGTGAAGTAAGAACAAAAAATACATCTGAACCGACTTGTATGTTAATTTTTTCATTCAAATGATTGACTTTGAATGTCAATCGCATTGAAAGACGATAAATCGCGACTATTATACAATAGATGAATAAAAGAGGCTTTACTGAATCTCTCAGAGAGTTTATGTTAGAGAAGTTGTAACACGTATAAGCCAATATTTTTACGAACTAGAAATCGTAATAAAGTTTCCATTAGAAATTATTTAACGAACTGTAAAATTCAACGACATTACATTTCCAAATTAATTAGGCTTTGCTTTGCATACACCAAAACCGTTTATCAACATTATCTTGACAAAAATATCCCCCCTCTGTATTCTCCTTCCGCTGTCTACATGATAACTCTCTTGTTCACTTATTGGACTCTTCATAATTTAACAACTTGGCTCTTCCATCATTGGAAACCTTCAGCATCCTTCGATTATAATAAAATAATAGTCGGGCAAGGCCGGCCATTGAGTGACCATTGTCTGACACAATTCTTATTTTAATTGGAACAAAAAAATTGTATCTTGCTTGGGGAGCGGGCCCAAAACTCAACCTAATGTAAGAGGTCCGCTCAAAAATTGCCCCAGCCGGCCCAAAGTTTTCATACCAATTTAGTATGCCGAAATACTACTACTTAGACACTTTTGCCGAGAATTTTTGAAAATTACAATTTTTTTCCATATAACGAATATTAAGAATAGGACGTTATATGGGGAGTGGTGGAAAAAGTAGACTGGTCCGAACGATTTTCAATAGCGTTTGTTCTTGGGTTAAAACACGTCACTGTACCAAATTTCTTCAAACCATCTTAAAAATTTGCGGCCTGTAGCTTGAACAAAAATATTCATGGACTGACATCAGACGGATAGACAGGCTTAGATAAATTCGATCGGTATAATAAAAGGCGAGTCATTCTTAAGCCTTTCTGCGTGTTGCATAAATGCTTGCACTAACTTAATATACCTTTTACCACAAGTGGTGTAGGGTATAAGCATATTTAAATTTTCGGAATTGTAAATCCCCTATATTTATACACACTCGAAGAAGCACTTATAAGCATACTAAGAGCAATACTTAATTCGTAAAAGAGACTCAAGAGCTTTGTAGCTACAGCCTTTCTTTTTTATATCAACGCTACTTGTGTGGTACAAGGGGATATTAAGTTTGAGTAAAAAACTGTAATATGTATGTAAGTATATATAAGTGACCCGTCGTAACGCCAGAATGTACTGTTTTATGTAATTTATTCCCGCATTTTGCTTCAATTCCTGCGATCTAAGAAAACGCTCAACCAAAAGACAGTGCATCTACATAAAGCACCATGAAAAAGAAAAAATATAATAACGTACCCCTCTCTAAAAGAAGAAAAAAAACAACAACAAAAAGTATATGTAATGTATAGGAAAAGTTCATAATATACAACTCTCTAGAGGCAATTTCTTTGTCAGCTCGTAAACATTTTCTATTTAAAGGTATATATGTAACCCCGTATGAGTTCTAATGGACATGAAGCACCAAAAAAAAAAAAAAAAAGACTCAAATCTTTGATTTTCGTAAATTTGTTTTTTTTTTTCTTTTTTGTAGTCTCGCATTGTTTTATTCATAATGCAATGCTTGCAAATGTTGTTGTATGAATTTTGTGATATTAACTTTTATAACAATCTGTGCGTAAAGTCAACTGGATGATGTTCTGGACATCTGGTAAACCACATCAAAGTCAAATATAACGTACAAATTGCGGTCGAAAATGCTTTTCACAAGCTTGATAACCAAAGAAATAAGTAGAGTAGCAATAATAACCAATGCACAAGTGGTTAAGCACTTGCCAGCATATAATGAATACATGTTCATACACATGTTATGTATGACATAAAATAGATCAAGAGAGCGAAAGAGTTAAAAGAGAGTGAGACAGTAATAAACTTTTCTTTAAGCAATGATATCTAGTTCCTCTGGTCTCCCATAACATTTCAATTACAATACGAAATATTTTTGCTTGTTTTTTTTTCCATTGCCGTCTTTGGTAGACCATGTGGATATAACTCCATAACTCCATATGTTCGTGCTAGTAAGCGTTTAAGATGACTTCTGCTTTACGTATTTTTTTTTTTTTTGCTTTCTTTAATCTAAACGAATCCAAAAAGTTAAATCGTCGAGTTTGGCAAATTGACCGCATTCTTAGTTTGTGGAATGTTTTCAATTGAAAATTGATTTTTGGTTTTCTCTTTCCTCTTCCCTTTCGAGTATTTAGTTTAGGGCATTATTTCATTTCTTTTTTAATCTTTCTCCTTCTGCTTAGTATTTCCTTTCTATCGAAGGATATACATTATTACAGCTACACTTTGAGGTCGTCTTATGGTCTTTTCATTTTTATTTTATTTATTTCTCTGACTTTTCACATGCACTTATGTATCTGCGTGGAAAGGCAAAAAACATGCGGTATAGCAGTGACGTAGTTCGATATAGTCCAAGCAACAGTGTGATGCGTTTTATTCCTTCTTTTTCTTATATTTTCTTTTCCTTTTTTTTTTTTTTTTTTTTATTAACACTTATCTTAACTTTTCACTTTATTCTATCAAGTTAGAGGCACTGATACAATTTTTCTTGCCGTCTACTCTTTCACTTATTTCATTCTTAATTTTTCTCCCCCTTTTCGTATACGCTTTATTGTGAATTTAGTGCAATAACAAGAATTTCCGTTCCAGTGCAAATTATTGCCGATACATTCAATTTTGATGATTGCTGAGTGCTACTACTTCCATATAAATGTGCACACACGCGTTTGTCTCGCAGTGCGTCTTCACGATGCATATTTATGCTCTGGCATAGAAAATTCCATTAGTAAGAGGAGCATATTGTCAATGAAATCTTGAGGATCGATGGCTTTTAATTTAATCAAATTTCCATCAGACGCATTTTTTAAGGAATGCTATCAAAATCATTGCTAAGTACTTTTAGCGCAGTCTGCGTAGGTGCTTAGCAATGAAAATTTGAAATTGTAATTAGAAATCAAGTCTAAAAGATTCAGTCTTCCAGCTCGATACAAATGAGTGGATGGTTATATTTGCTAAGTCTCGATGTTTAGCTAAAATCTTTAAAGTTAAAGAAAGTCTTTCCTCCTCGCTGAGTAATGATGCAAAACACTTTTGAATCGTATTGAGTCAAAAAATTCCCTTAAGAGTCATATTTAACTATTTCGCGACGATTCCCGTCTATACACGGCAATCACTGCGTGCATTGTCGCGGCTGACATGGCTCTGGTGCGCCATGGCGAAAAGCTTAAGAACACCGTCTTATGAAATTTTAATTTTTGATATTTTTAGGCACAATTGGAAGGGTATGCGGACCAACATACAACTTACTGTACTTTTCACAGTGCTGCTCGCAGTTTCCAGTTCAAAAAAAGCGTTTAGTTGGATCTTCGACAACCTACTTAAAGCTTACTAACGGTTAAGTAAGCTGATCTTACGTCCAATTTTTGCAATGTCGCTGCTATCGACTAACAACATAGCGGTTATAAGCGTTGGTTTCTGACATATAATTTCTTACAGAGTCTTCGATTTTAAGGTTCGATAATGATTGAAAAGGTCGACCCTTTAAATCATTTTCATTGTCTTTACTAAACATATGAGATTTTTATTTATATGAGAGCAAATTTTAAAAACCATTGCTGAACCTTATCGATCAACATTGAGTTGAGAGTGGACTTTATTCAGAAATACGAGCAACCTTCTGACGCTTTGACCAAAAATTTCAGTTTGCTCGACGAACAGTTCGACAAAGTTAACGTACTCTCGTATTTTTACAAAAAATTTGTGAACGGTATCTAATCTTTTATTCTCCTCACATCTATTCGTGGGTGTTAAGTACCAAAGCCTCTACAGCGTAAATTTCAATTAAAAACGATTTTAAACGATATCTAATCTTTTACTTTTGTCATATGTCGTAACAGATATTAAGTAGCAGGGTTGTCTCTTTCGAAAATCGTTATGACTACAATTAATCAATTTTATCTAAAGTGCATCTTATTGGAATCATTGGAGCCAGCCTATAAAAACCAACGATTAGTGCGGAAATCTTCAGTAGTTCGGTATAATGTACAAGTTCATAGCTTTATTGTCGCTAGTCAATTGTCTTCTCGTCGGTAGCATACCACCGTGGAAACTAGAACCGCGAATTGTCGGTGGAAGTGATAGCGACATCAAGTCATTCCCTTATCAAGTTTCTGTGCAATGCAATGGCGAACATCGGTGCGGTGGTGTTATCTATAATAGAAATATTATAATAACAGCTGCTCACTGCCTTTTCGATGACCCTCGTGATATAAGAATTCGTGCTGGTTCTTCTCAATGGCAATCAGGGGGGGTAAAAATTAAAGTTAGAAATTTTGAAATACATAACGGCTACAGCTCGCAAACTGTAGTTAATGATATTGCTCTTCTTCGTTTATCTTCTCCGTTACGCTTCAGCTCCAAGATTCAGCCTATTAAACTCGCTAGCAAGGTGCCTGATGACGGTGCTACTGCTATTGTCTCTGGATGGGGCACCACTTATGATGGCGCCCCTGATATTCCCAATCAATTGAAATCGGCTGAGGTGGCAATTATTAGTCGCACTAACTGTGCCTCCTCTGCATATAGTTATGGCTCGGGAATCAAACCATCAATGATTTGCGCCGCTGGCCCGGGGAAAAGTGCTTGTCAACGAGATTCTGGTGGCCCGTTGGTATCTCGCGGCCTTCTGGTTGGTATAGTGTCTTGGGGAGAGGGTTGTGCTGATCCTAAATATCCGGGTGTCTATGCTGATGTTGCCGAACTACACCCGTGGATTATAAAGACATCCAACCTCTTGACGTCACCTAAACCTACATAGTTTAATACAGCCTTCGTCGAATGCCATCATTTTTTTTAAACTTGTCGACGGAGTTGGTTGGAGAAGTGACACACAAAGTTTTATTTAAATACGATTTCAAATATTAAAACAGAAGAAGAAGAAAATAATAGAATTAGTACCTCTTTATTTTATCTCGCTTTAATTTATATAAATATGACTTACGGTGGAAATTTATTAAGCAAAGAGTTAATAAAAGAGCTCGCAATGCTCATCTTAAGTGGCCTGTAATAGCTGTTTAAGACTTCTAGTTATAATTATTAAGTTCTAGAGTAAAGCTGATAACACTGAAGGTGGATGAAGAACTCTTAAAATATTATGTTTATCTTTTCTTTCTTTTTTTTTTTTTTATTAAATTTTCCTTTTAACTTAATTTTGTTGAACGCCTACCCAATAAAGCACGTGCTGTTCGCCGTCTATTTACCTTAAGTAAACCTTTTGAAAATTGCACTTATTGATGCGACGATAGCTCGTAAAGTTTTTTTCCGCAAAATTTTTCTTGCTTCAATAATAACGGTAAACTGTGTTAGAGAAATCATAAAAGTGGAAAGACAGAGGCATACAGCCAGGCAGGCAGAAAGGCACTTAAACATGAACTTGTACACAGGATGTGCAAGCAGCATGAAGTTTTACATATTCAAACAACGCCAGCATTGAAAATAGTGCCAACTACACTCCCATACATAATATGGGGCATACACAATAAGTAGTGAAGTAAATCTGTCAGTTAGTCTTTCAGCCGACTCGAATTCTTTCTTTTCCTTCTTCTTCTTTTTTTTTATTAGCATGATTGTACTTCCTGCATGTTTCTGTTAAACACATATTTGTAAAGGCAATTTTCTGTAATTTTATTTGTCTTCATTGAATTATTATTTCCAGTTTTCTTTTTTTCCTCTACTATCATGTTCATCTCTTTTTCAATTCTTATGTGTCTTTTGGAATTTAGAATGCAACGTTTATGAGGGATGATAAAATTTACATTTTCTTCTGGTTAAGGAATATTATTAGTTACTGTCTCAAGGTTATTTAAATATATAAATTTTTAAAAGTATTATGAAAATTTAAATGAAATGCTATTTTAATATCATTGGAGTTAACCGGCATTTTAACTCTGTCACATTTAATCTTTAAAAAGTGGATGTGTATTAACAACTTTCCATACAATATTCCTTTAATAACCGGAATAATTTTATAAATAATTATACAGTAATTACGATAAAAATCATTGGCAATCCTCTCCTTTATCATATGATAAGACTTAATAGGCAATAGCCAACAACAACAAAATAGCCAGAAATAGTCTTATCAGTAGATATTGTAAAAACAGGGCTCATTTATTTTTAATAACAGTAAAATTGATAATATCTCACATGTAGACATTTTAATGATAAAACAAAAGCACTGTGCTATATAATGACATTTAAATTTACATACGTAACATACACACACAATTACATACGCAAACTTATATAATAGATTGGTGGGAAAGTTGTGACATATCTTACTACATACAGGTAATTTTACTGGTCAGATCAAGGCAAACAGATAAAATGACTCACGTGGACTCTTATTACTTGGCGTACCTCTGGCGAGATACAAGGGCTTCACTTTCAATACCCTTCATCACTTAATTAAGAAGTGGAAAGTGAATAAAATGCAGCGGACAAAATGGGTTAAAGCATTGCATTTGCTATGAATTTCACAAAGGAAGCAATGCGTCGCATTGTTTGTAAAGACTTTTGTGACACATTGGAAACGGCAGCTGTAAGTATTCGGACCTGTCAAGGACAAATTCCGAATTTCTTTCGTAAAATTTCAGTCCAAAAGAAGATCGCCGATCTGGGCGATAATCACATTTGGCGGTCCATGTTGAATAGTAATCCGAATTTAACCACATTCAGATATTATGTTTCGTTTAAAATACGACAGAACTTTACCGCCAACCTAATATAATGCACATCCATTCAAAAAAGTATATCATAAAGTTCAATGAAAGAAAAAAGAACTGTTCACAAATATATAATTTTAAGGAAGAAAGAAATTTTAATCAATTGAAAAATGCCTTTGAATTTATGGTATTCATTATGTACGTTTTTGGTTTTAAAAATATAAAAAAGCTTTAATCGATCTGAGCGATAATTACCGCCGCATGTAATTTTATGTTGATTACGATAATGTGGTGATTACTTTATACGATCCTAAGTAATGTTTGAGAAAAATTTAAAAATCAATGCTTTATTTACTTCTTCAAGCATTATAAACCTGTTTGCGGTAGGCGACTTGTGCTACGGACGCAAACTGAAGCAACAAATTATCAACTTATCCTACTGTTAGTTCTAGAACTTATTTCTTCAGTCTGCCTATACTGTGATAATAATAATGGTGTCAGCTTTCCTTATGTATTTTTGTAAGGCTGTACGTTGCAGCACCAAAGGCTGTAGGAACAGACGGACATTTCCAAATTGAGTTCAAAATTCATCTTAATCGAGAATAATTAAGCTATATGACGAGATATTGAGGTTACCACCTTTGAAGTTCAGATTGACTGGATGAAAGTAGTAGGTCCGAATTGTCGTGCAACCCTTTTTGTGTAGTTGCGTTTTAATTCCTTTTCGCGAATTTTTGATTAGCTCGATGTTATTAATCTTCTTGCGCGACTTTTCTGATCCAAGCTTCACATTGCGACCGTGGTAGGTACAATTCAAGAGCCCAAGTTAAGGAAAGGACTTACAGCTAACTTAATGATAAGGAAGACCACGTGAATTAAACTTAGCTTGCGAAAGCAAGAATAACTATGTCATCGTATAGGCACCTGGAGTACAACCAACAGTCAATTAGATCTCTCAGCGATATTTTTGACTAACTAACTTTCTTCCTGAGTAATTTTTAAGGAAGAAAATATATTCGTTTACGAAGACGCGGAACTAATAGTAAGTTTTAGTCAGTCGTAGCATTAGAAGTGACTACCTTAAGTTCTGCTATTAGCGCATGGCGATGCCTTAACAAAAGTATCTTCCATTTTCTTATGGTATGACATCTCCTTTACATGTTGATGTTAATCTAACTCAATCGTCATGACATTTCACGCTTCCTTCGCGACTTACTTTAATCAGCATCAAGGTTGGTTAAATAAGCTAGGGCTGCGGTAAATACAAGTGAAATAATAGTGAAACAAGACCAATCAATTGTTAGCAGTTTCCAATCTCTGGACAAGCAACTTCTAAATACATAAGTACATTATTTTCTAGAATACATTTTTCCCCTATATAAGCACAGAAAATTTAATATATCTTCGATATCTAGGTGCAGATGGGCAAAAGTCTCCCAGTTAGCCAGTCACTCTTTTTGTGCTGGAATTTCAAACGCGCTGGTAAATATTTCTACTACGTTGTGGATAGTGTACTGTGTGCGTTTCATACTATATTTCTTTGTTTCTTTTGGGCTTGGTTATGGACACATCAAAATCAATTTTTAAACTCGGGCTAGGAGGATGAAAATGGAGCAAAATGTACGCAAAGTTGCAGATTTCTATTTTAAGTTTTCTACATCGGCCGACAGATGCACGGACAGGCAAAAAGACGGGCGAGAACTTCCGTATACCACTATCCTTTAGAAAGTGATTGTTGAAAATATTTTTATTAGAATTAAAAAAAAAAACAAACAAATTGAAATTCTATACATAACTGCAAAATAGAATTTTTTTTGTAAATTGATGCAAAATGTAAAGCATACTTTTTGTTGCTTTCCCATTGTTTTTATTAAAACATAGCCTCCGCTGTTTTACAATTTGAAAAAGTTTTCATTTTATATTCAATACAATTTTTAAATTTATTCAACTGTATTTTTAGTCTTTTTATAAATCTACTACTAATTGCATTGTTTATTTGTACGTGTGTACGTGTGTACGTGTGTGTGACACATAAGTTGTGCTCACAAGTTCGTTTTTATGGTTACAGTCCGCTGCTTAATTGAATTTTGTTACAAATTTATTCTACAATGACGCGGAATTATGACTGCTTCGTATTAGAAAACACTGCAAACACCGTTAATTAGTATACTAAACTTTAGGGAGAATGAACGCACAATTTTAATTTATATGTATTATTATTTTTTCATATTTTGTAATATTAATATGCTTTGCAATAAATACTGTTTTTTGCATCGAGGTGTTTAATTAGTTACTGTCGCATTTTAAATTATTAATGCATTTTAAATATTAACAGAATGTAGAAAAAAAACGATGATTGGAAAATTTAATAAATACACGCCACGGAAAACTTAATAATCTAATAGCCAGCTAAGCTACTATCTGAAACGCTTTAAGGTATGAAGAGAAAGGAAAATGAGAAAATTTCAGTTTTTATTGAAAAGTCCGTGAAAAACACTTATTAAGCATTAATCTCTCTAAATCATAGTACGTTAAGTCTAGCAAACATCCATTTTCTTCAAAATTAAACGCTTCTTTCTGAGGCTATCACTCTTCCAGTCTTCATTCTTTTCATTTGAATTTTTTACAGTGCCTTTAAAACAATATTCCACAAAGCAGTATATAAGATATTTTGGATAAGTTAATCTAAACATTTTTTATTAATAAAAAAATGTCTTTTTTAAAATTCAAATTTGCACTAAAATAGACGCGGGCCGCAGAATTCCTTTAACTATAAATGCCTCGCGAGAATGGTTTCGGTATTGCCATTTTTTAATATTTTTTAAAATCTATATATATATATCTATATATATATATGTTTTTGTTAGTACATAAAGGTATGCTTTATAACTCCCTTCGATATTATTATTCTATTGTCGTTCCTTCTATCCTAAAAAGGTTGTCAAAACACCTCCCCCTTCGTTAAGTTGTTAGTGTAGTGTTACCACTTAAATCATAGATAGATATGTACTTCAAATTAGGATCGTCGATTTATAACTATTTAAGGTTTCCTTTATCATAGGTTTATAAGATCGTAGTCAGCTTTTGCTCAGATAAATATCTTTGGATTTCAATACTTTATAATATGATTACATTTATAAAGATGTCCTCTGAGTTGACATTGATTGTCTTGTAAAACTTATACAAAAAATTGATTATTTCATAATACGTACACGACAGATTCATTTCTTTCAAAATGTTGGGCACAGATTAACATTTGTTATGGCACAGTGTAAGTTTTAGTTGCATACAAGCTGTCGTTCAATGTTTCTCAAAGTGTGAGAAAATAGTCGTCATTTAGGACGTTGCATGTTTTTCTGCTCTTAAAGTGGATGACACTGGAACAAAATGCAGCCGAAGCCATGGAAATGATTAAGTTGGCTGGGAGTGAAAGTTCAGTAAAGTATGAAACAGTTAAGTTGCGAAACAGTGGTTTGCGATATTTCATGCAAGAAATTGTAGTCTTCAAAGTGATGAACAAAACTCAAGACCAAAAGCAATCCAACTTCGCCAACTTCCCCCGACTACAGCGGATTCCTCAGATCCTTCTCGTTATCACTGATTCAGGCAATTGCAGTCATATTTAGCAGAGCAGCAGTTCGTAAAAGTGAAAGATGTGCGTTTCTACGGCACCGGCGTTTTTAAGTTCTAGATGATGATGACATACATCACAATTATTAAGCTGCAAGTTTCATTATATATTTCAAATACATTTCAATTTGATGACAAAATACAGAGAATTCCTTTATAAAGGTAATAAATGGATGGAAAATAATCTTAATTTGTGAGTAGATTAAAGTTATGATATAGGTTTGAAAAAATTTCTGTCGAGAAATTATTCCTTCCTAAATTCAGTTACAGTTATTGTGCAAACAACTAAGACGTAGAAATGTCTATTTAAATATGATAAAAGCAATCAAATATTGATTGCTTGCATTTTTGGCATAACTTAGCTTTCAAAGTTCTTGCATACTTTCTATATACATCTGCAATCTGAATTCTATTTAAAATTACCATAAAAAAGCAAACGATTCAAGTTTAATAATAATGAAAGAAAAGAATAATTGTGTGTAGCACAATGCGTACAGCAATTATGCGTTGAAAAACAAGCTATTATATGTGCGTTTATATGATACATATATAAATTTCACTTCTTCTCACCTAATATAGAAAATATTATTTCTATTGTATTTACAATACAATTCTTTATCATCTATTATGCATTATTATTGTTCTGCGACCAATCGGATGTGACTTCAAAATAGTGAAAAAAACATCCTTCATAAAAGAGTTCCTACATATAGATTCATATAATCCAAACAACATTACATAGAGATAAGTAAGAAGATTATATTCGTTCCTCACCGAATCTTGTATACCCGTCCCTGTTATCCTAAAAAAGGAAAAGCATTAAATTTTCATAATTTTCATACTAGACGGTATCTTCATTCTTGCGAACAGAGAAATGTTTACCACAGACACTGCATAATTAGGCGGATGGATAGATGGACAGATAGACATGCTTAGGCGGATTTTGAATTTGAAACTGGCCAAGACTTTATACACATAATGAGGTTTTTGGAGTTTCTTTCTGCGCCTCACTAAGGTATTGAAAATAAATTAAATTTTGCTATACCATAATAATGGGTAAACATGGTCAACTTTTCCCATATTTGCACAGGTATTAGAGCATTGCCCATAGAACATATTCTCAAAGTTTTGTTCATTTATCTGTCATAATGAGCAAATCTTCTTTTAAAACACAGAAGTATTCGCAGTCTACGTAGTACCATAGGCGTCTTCTTCAACCGATCTGGATCATTTGTCAATGCCAAGCTTCGTGCAAGAACTTGCAATGTTTCTGTCAAATTTGTAGTCGATAACTTCATTTTTGCGGCCAGGAGAGCGTTTACAACCGATGATTTACAGACGGACATGCTTAAATCGATTCAGAATATGATGCTAATCTAGAATATACGTACATACGTGTCGAAATCTGGGCGTTGTAAACATTTTGACAAAACGAATATACCCCTTTATCCTTCGGTAATGGGTATAAAAAATATCACGCATGATTTACGAGACCGGAATACCCTGCACATGTAAAATTTATCATTTTGTTTATTTGAAAAAGTTCAAGCCTCATAAAGCAAAAAAAAAAAGAAAATTGAAATATTAAAAAAGCACAAACTATTGAACACACAAAGATACATAAAATATCGCGTACTTTGAGTGACATGTATATATATAAATATGTCAGGATTTTATTGACATTTTAAATTTCACATCTTTTTGTTTCACTAAAGCGACCTTTCGAAGTTTTTTTTTTAATTCGCATGTGTTTACTATCGAAGCAAGAGGACATGTTCGTTTTTCTCTTTACTCGTAACAGACATAAAATTCCTTGATAATCTCTTTACTGCTTTATTAGAGTAAATCTCATTGAAAACTATAGAAATTGTAGCTGAGAAACTTTTCAATTAGAGGAGAAAAAAACTTTTTTTTATTAGACATTTTTAAAAAAAATTATTTGCCAAATATTACTAAAGTAATTTTTCAAAAGCTTGTTATTCCAGTGAGAAGATAAACCTCCGATAGCCAGGCAATTACCATAGGTAGACGAACATATATATCTCCCGTTAATCAACAGAAGCTCTTGGAATCCTTTGCAAATTAAGCGAAAATGCCTTTGGATATTTTGAGGATATGTCTGTAAACACAAGTGATTGGTGCGAGCGTTTTTAGAAATGTCAATTTCCTAGTCGTTGATCTCAACTCAACCATGAACTTTGTTATTTCACTCGAAACACTCGCAAACTCACACATAGCTATGCGCTGTATAAATATTGCTTTCAATGACATGCTCGCATAGCCGCTCATCACAAATAATCGAAATCCAAACCCACATGAAAAAATTTTTAAAATTTTAATATTTCAAGTATAACGATCTTGAGCACGATTTATTTTTCTTCGATAGAAAACGCATAGAGACAAAATGATTCGACCTAAATCGAAAATATTTTTTCTCTTTGGCTTTTGCATGGACGTTGAAAAATTTATATGTGGATATTATATTGAATAATTGATATTCTATAGCAATTTATTATAAAGTCATTTACTTTTACTATTCCACTACTCTTTTCCGAAATTTAGCCGGTAAATGGTGGAAAATGAAATCATAGAAAAAAGCGAAAATATATAAAAAACTGATTTATCTTCAATTAACGGTTTGCACAAAATACGATGCATACATGGATATATGCGTGTGTATGTGCGTGTGTGTGTATGCAAGACAATCTTCTTTTTTTTCTATATGATTTACTTGAAGTCGTACCTTGTCTAGAGAGTATGGGATGTTTTTCGCGTGGACACTCTCAGGCGAACTTCTGTAACTTATATAAGGAAAACTTAGTGATTGAAGAAAAAATTTGCCCCATTGACAAGTCTGCCGAGTTATACATAAAAAACTTGGCAGTGGCTTACTGAATTTAAACGACGTCTTACAGATACCGTTAACGCGGAAAGTGATGCACGACCAAAAGAGGTTTTTGCAAGAGAAAACGTCAAAAAATTTCCGAAAATTATTCGCTATATTCAAAAAACAAAGTTGCATGCGATAACTGACATCCCAAATATATCAGAAACTAAGTATTCATTGTTATACCTTACGCCACTTGTGATGCAAGGGTACGTCAAACTTGTACGGGTGTATGCAAAGCGCAGAAGAACTTGAGAAAACCCACGTTTTTATTATACCTACCGGTTCAGAATCATTTTCCAGGTCGGTTTCGGCTTATCTGTCCATTTGTCCATCTTGCTTTCTTGTGATTTCTGGAGAACGAATGCTATTAACATAGTTTCGGATAGAACCACTTTTTCGAGCCTTCCTACACAATGCATTATTTTTAAAAGTTGTTGAACACCGCGCCAGCCCACAGTGGAATAAATGCAAAGGGTCACAAATGGATGGCTGCTATGGAATTGAGCTTTCAATTTCTGACGCATCAATCAATCGTATTTTCCTGATTTGGACACCAGTGATCATTATGTGTTTGTAAATATTAAATGGATGCTTCAAGGAAACAGGTATTTATCACCACTGCGAGGGCGGAAGCGTATTTTCGCGGTCTTGACAAATCGTTCTATAAAAGAGCATTGAAATGATCGAAGAACTAATTGGACACATTCTATCACCCATGAGCGGCCGAGAGGAATCGGCACTTAGTAAGGCGGTGGCCGCATGATTCAAAACTCAAGTGCGGTAGCTATGTATCTGGTCGGTAAAGACGCCTCGCCAACTCTTTTTTTTAAATTTATCTAATTTATTAACTAACTAAAGTGTCAGATGATTAATTAAGGTATACTTGGATCGGAGTTTGATCAATCGAAAATGATTCAATTGATTTTTTTAGTTTGCTTTTCTTTGAAAAATTCTCAATTTATTAAAATCTACAAGAAATTATAATTTAATCGCATATTTCATCGTTTACTTGAACGCGGTTCTATTATTTATTTGCTATTAAATTTCTTCGAATTTCTAATTTCTCAAAACGGTTATAAGTTCTTGCATGTTGCTGTTCCTTTTTGGTTTTCTAATTTTTCAACAAACTTCTTTTTCTTTTTTTTTTGTTCAATTGTTCAGTCTTATCACGTTTTCTTAGTCGTCGAACATATTCGTTATCATATATATTCAGTTAAGTATGTAGTCACGTTCGAATTTATGCAAAATATTTCATTGAATAATAGATTTTATCAAAAAATAAGCTGAAATATTTTCAATGAAAGTAATGATAAACTAATAAGAAACTCATATCCATGGGTTGATGCGAATTCTTATCTCTCTCCCCTATGCACAGTCTTTCTTGTTAAAAGACTTTCCACTACAACCAGTTCTTTGTATTAAACATATGTTGAACATTCTCCACTATAGACAGTTTTTCATATTAAAAGAACTTTAAACTCTCTCCACTACAAACAATTTCTCGTATATCATTAGTACGATGTATAAGTGATTGATGAAAATATTATGAAATTTGTGAGAGGAGGTGAGAGGATCACACCCTTTTTCCAACTCTGTCTAAGAATGCTTGTGCTAGATTTAAAATTATAAATAAATTTTTAATTATTCAAAGGTTCCGTGTAGTTGATTAGCATATACATTCAAACTCACATCGAACCAAATTTATACTCTCACATTAAACCAATTTCCAAATTCATACTCTCACCACATTGCACCAATTTCCAAAAACATATACATTCAAACTCTCTCACATGGCACCAAATTCAGAGTCGCATTTTCAATGCAACAAGTTATGAGTTTAATGGCATAATATTACGAATCTTTTGAATTACTTACGTGAAAAATTACTAAAAAAATGCACAAATTCACTTATTTATATTAGAAAGATGATAAGAAAACTGACCAAGTCACTAAGCATTACTATAACGCAGATGCATTTTCAAATCTTAGCCTACTATAATTCACATCAAATAGTGATGAGCCATCCAGAGCTGTGTTTGCTTATTTTGTGACTTATGGATGGGGTAACAAATCACTCAGTAAGCTCTTAGGATTATATACAAATGTAGGATAGTTGTTGATAATAGTGGCCTCATCTGTATATCCACGTACGAACTTATTGAGTGACGTGTTGGAGATTAAAGAAAAGGCGGAAAAGGTTTTGCACTGTTCTTCTACCATTATTAACATGCTGCGTAAGTAAAGAGATGAAACAACGAATTTTATTCAAAATATTGATCTAAGAAGTGTTTCTTCGTAGGGATACCAAAATAGAGGGATATACGTATTATGTATGCATTATATGTATGAAGCTGCTTGAATGTGTTTATAGGCGTGAAACAGAAACGATCGTTACAGAATCCGTACGAAGGATCTTATAGAGTAGTCGAAAAGGGTAAGACATTTTTCAGAGTTGATATTTATGGTGTAGTGAAAGTTATATGAATTGACCAGCTTGTACAGCAAATAACTGACCACATAATATTTCGGTTGACGGTAAGAGAGGAAAAAGGTTTACATTTAATTTTGTAAATAAAACGAGAAAGGGTTGCATTTTATTCACTAAGCATTCTTCTTCAGGAGGAACAGTGTTGCATTTTATGTCAAAATCACACAGTTCGCTTAGCTTTTTCCTATTTTTCTTGAAGTTTACTGAAAATTAATAAATTCATTTTTATTATTTAATCAATAAAGATTTGAATTTGTTTATATATTATGTGAATTTAAAATCGAAATGCATATAAAACAAAAATATTACATTTCACTGGGAAAGGAAAACAAATAATTTCCGCCAATCATTCAAAAATATGCAATGTAAACTGATATTTTTAGCTCATTTTAATTACTTCGTTTGCACTGACTGCACTCAATCAACACCTGTTCAACCAAAAAAAAAAATTTATTTATTTATTTATTTTTTTTTTTAGGTTAACTAAAAAAAGTCAAATAATACTTTAAATGAGTGCTTACCTTTGCGTTTGTTATTTTGGTTGTCTGTATTTGTTATTGCGGTTTCAAGTGTCAATGCATTTCGCTGCCTCAGTTAAAGGCGTGAACAGACGTACACGCACATACAAACGTTATATAGCTGTTTAACGCACTTAGTACCCATAATTGAACTTGAAACTGGTCACCACTACTTGTTAGCAATTTTGTTTACTTGTTTTGTTTTGTTTTATTTTTTTTGTTTTTTGTTTTTTTTTTTTTGTTTTAGCACTGACCGTAATTTTATTTTGATTTTTTATATAGCTAGCATTTTCCCTTAAAAATAGTTTGAGTGCTATAAACGTGTCTGCAATTTATAATAATTTCATTTCGTTTTAATAGTCACGATAGTTATTCTATTATAGTTTGAATGATAATTAAGGCACAAATTAGTTTAGAAATTGCTAGAAATATATAGTTTGCAAGGTGAGGGCAATAGCATCTAGTATACTGTTGTACCGTATCTATATATGGCGCTCACAGAGTTCTCGTTCTATCAATCGTATTAATACGTTCCGAATAAATGAATGTATCCTAACGGTATTTGAGGTCACAATTTTCGTCGGAACTATCCAAAATTAAGTGCTTCGGAGTACTACTATGAAGGGGTAAAAAAGCGTGAAAGTTTTTATTGATCTCGTTATACCCTACACCACTTGTTGCACAAAAACACATGGTCAGTTTAATCCGCATGAGTAGACGCGGAGGCAAAGGATCGCGACTAAGAACATTAGATGTTGCTTATCCAATAAAAGTTTATGTTTCATGTCTGGATATATTCTATTTATTTTAGAGAACCATTGTCTTAATTGTATTTAAGTTTCCCTGGCGGTCCGCCCGTCTGTCCGTCTCGTTTTCTTATGTTCATCCAACAGATCGCAATTGTCGAGGTATTTTGGTTAGGTACGGCTAACATGTTTTGGTCCAAAGACGAATGCTATTGAAAATGTTTCGGATCGAACCGCTTTTTCAATCACTTCCAATACAAGGCCCTATTTTGAAAAGTCGTTGTATGAATAACTTTATTAACCAGTCAACTGTGTATGACGAATACATTCGTCATGGAAAAAAGTACAAAATGTTGTGTTATGAGAAATATATACGTCATGATCCGCCCATCCGTCCTTGTCGGGTTTTCTCATAAAATTTTATAATTACGAATATTTATTTGCGTGTATGTCATTTTATTAAGTTATTTCATTACAATCTAATTTCATTTTACACATACCCTCAGTATGACGACTACACTCGTCATCGCTAATTTATGCGACGCAATTTAAATGCGCGTTTTCCAAAGTGGTCAATACAGTTAACTGGTTAAGCGGAGTGGTGGGTGGTATGATGAGCCTTGGCTCACTGTAATCTTTTATATATATGCTCTGAAAAGTAGTACGCCTGACAGCGAATGTAAATTTAAATCCACTTTAGATGTTAAATGCAAATCGAATTATAGCTTAGTGGGCCTTAGTAGCGAAATGAAAAATTTTTTTTAAATCAGATAAAAATGTTCCAACTTTAGGAACTAAATCAAATTAGCTACGGTTTCAATAACACACACATAAAGAATACGTTATAGTTATAAATTTAAGTCGGCAAGAAATTTATTTATTTGTTAACTAAATTCCACCACAGATTACATCGTTAGCTGCATATAAAATGGAATGACAACTTTATTGAAAATATAAAACAGGATCAGTCGAAACAATTCTTCGAGTTACAAGCATACATACGGATGTGTGTATATAAACAATTATAGTAAATAAGAAAGAAAAAACTAAGGGTGCTTATAATACGAACAAACGTCGTAAGATATCTATGCAAAGGCCACAATACCTACATTACTGTATAAACTATTTTAATACATATTTCTTTCCATACTAAGAGAAAAAGTGAATAACAAACAAGTAAAAGTTTGATTATGTCAAGTAAATACACATTTGAGACGTAAGTAATTTAAAGAAATTGTTATGAACGGATTTGTCTGTCTTTGACAAGGTACGAAAAATTAGGGAGTTAGTTATGTAATAAAATGTTTTTAATCATACTAAGGGAGGGGATCAAAATATCGAGTAAGTCGTAAGTGAAAGTGTTAACGTTAATCAGTCACCCGCATAAAGGTAACCCTCAAAGATTTTTTAAGCAAAGTCAAATTCAGTGCAATGGCAAAAAAAAAAAAAAATCGAAGAAAATAATGAAAGTAATATTATATTAATAAGGGGTAATGTGCCCAAAAGTTAATTGACTAACAAAATACATGCACGATGCCAACGAATAAAGCCATCTAATCAGCCAAGTCATTATTATAATGTAAAGAAAAGCGTAGAAGGAGTAAATTTTAAATGCAAACCATGTGCGAGAAACGAAAAAAGGTTAAAATCGTTGATGACTTCACAATATGATGTCCAAATGCTGCTCGGAATCGATTAAAATGTTGACTTAATCCGCATCGGTAATGCGAAAATGGCCAAGCGAGAAATATTTTCCTTATTAACATCTTCAGTAAAAAATTTTGAAACTACTTTCGGCGTAAACTTTGCATTACGGTATTCTTTCCGCGGACAGGGCATAAAACTGCCTGATGCTTTTCGATTCTTCAAACAGTAAAAAAAGAAGTAAAATGTGTAGAATGGATCGAAATTATGCTTTTTCTTCTTTAAGTTTGGCGCAAAAATTAAATTTTGTATTTGTAACGAATATCTTCGAAGAAATTTTCATTTAGCGGTGATCCAAAGAGCTCGAAAATCCGTACTTTACAAAAAGATGTGTGATGGGACCTACACTTGCTTGTCAATAGAATCTATTCAGAAGTAATTCCTTAGGGTTTCGTTCGTTTCGTTGCCTCCTTATGAAAGTAGATCGCTTTTATTAGTGTAACGCAACGTACAAAGGCAGATTTATCCTTAACTAACTTAAACAATGTATCCTTAATGCGCCGGCGGTGAAGAGATAGCTACGAGGTAAGCTACAAGGCTCTTACCTGTTTTTCTACGAACTTTGTTTTCATAAGACTCAGCCTCTGTAGAGGTTGAGAGAGAAATTACGAGTTTTTAAAATCATTCAAAGTCTTTTGCAAAAATCCACACGATATTTATAATTTAATCTCAATATCCAATTGTTTCAATTCGGTTAACTCAACTCTTTAATGCGCGCGCTTTGTCTATGTCTTGTTGAAGTACATTTTTAATGTCGAAAACTTCGTATGGTTCGTAAAATGAGTTGAATATGTTCACACTGAGATTTGAATTCGCCACCATCGACTTGCCCTTCGCAGCTATGCCGTGGGAAAAGCATGAGCAAAAGGAAAGATTGATTCGATATCTATTCAAACTGACTGATATTCATTCCTCTCGATCTTCGTGTATTCGCCGAACTTCGTTACGCAATAATCGCTGCACCAAAATATATTCCACAAACACTACCCCCTTGTGTGACCCGACTCTTTGTATAACGCATCTTGATCACCATTCCTGATCAGGGACATTCCCTGAGTTCCTGAGGCTGGTCAAAGAAAAAAAAAAAAATTTGCTGATGAAGCGTAGGAGTGTCTCTGTTACAGGATATTAGACGTCCATTAAAGTCCAATAAATTATCTAATTATATGTGACAATAGTTGGAGCATAACAATGCTTTATAATGTGGCTTTCAAGTTTTCTCACATTTAGTCATTAAGTTATTGCTCACATATAAAATTCTTATAAAATATGTAAATAAAACAATTTACGATGTCTTGTGTGATTTAAACAACTTCAAGTACTGTATGTAATAACTCAGAACAGCAATAACTCAGGCAATTTAATGAATGAATGAATGAGTGAACTAACGAACGAACGAACGAACGAACGAACAGTTGACTGACTACGAAGAAAAACAAGTCAACAAGTGTCGAGTGATATATAAAGGACAAGTACACAATAATATACAATAAAAATTGTTGCATTGACGTTGTTCTTGTTGTTGTTGTTGTTGTTGTCGTTTCAATCAAGCATAAAATCGTTTAACGTAACAGCACGTACTTATGTCAAATACGAATGAAAACTTACATATATTGAATTTTTTTAATATTATTTTTTTTCTGTCTTTTTTTTTTTTTTATAATGAATGTAAGAATTAATAGCAACTGACATAAAGAAATGTTTATACAATACGCCGTTCAAAATATAATGAATTCCATAAACAATTTCTTTTCTGAACACAATGACATTCGTAAGAATGTAAAGATTTGAACGACTTTGAGAAAATTTCAAACTTTTTCTAATTGCATAATAAATCAAAATACGGGACATTTGTGCGAAATTTATAAAAATTAATAAGTTTTTCTTTTCCTTTTTCTTTTCTTTTTCAGTTACAAGCAAACAAGCTTTGCCTAAGCATATCTTTATTTCATAGATTTACGTTTTACTTGGAATTGAAAAGAAAAGAAAACAAGAGAAAAAAGACCCGAGTCATCGAGAATTTAGCATAAGGTGCGTGGTTTACGGCAAACTCAAGTTGCGCCTATACACTAATGTTATTAACAGCAAATCACTCGCATATATATATATATATATATATATATCTATATATATAAATATGCGTGACTTTTAAACATAATTTGCAATTGTATATATTTTTAAACTGACGTACGTGCCAAACCACGAATGAAATGTTGAACTGGTTGATGTAAGCTAATAAAAGGCGCCGATATGCTGTGAGATTATGTGGCGTTAGTCGTTTTTAGCAAACATAACACTTGAAAATAAACAGGAGCTATGGAATATCGTCTGAGTCTAACTTACTTTCCGTCTTTCAAAACAAAACATTCAAATGATGAGAACTTTTGTTTATGACAACAACAAAAAGAAAGGATACACGCTTAAAATACTTTTACGTTTATAGCAACCACAAGTGCACTACAGGTTCCATGCTCGATCTTCGATTTAAGTAGATCTTGACGTTTGTCCTTTTATTCTAAGCGTCCTCAAGATTGGAACGTCGAATTTACGGAGTTTAGTAGACATCAGCCAGATATCACAGACTTTAAAAACATTGAGTGGCTATGTCTGTCTGCGTGTTGCTTAAACGGCCGCGATTGCGCTTTCAAAAATATTTCAGAAATAAATTTATGCAGAAAAGCCAACAATTTTTACTTGGTTAGAAATGTTTCCATAAATGCTCATTGAACGTTTTAGAACATTTTGGGAAACCATGACATTGTTGTGCAAACTGAAAAACTCACATTAATATGCGAATTTTATATAATTGATCGTTACAAAAATTCAATGACTTGTGCATATATTTTTGGTGAAATTCAAACATTAGCCAAACCGACGCAAGGATTTGCTCATCAAAGTGTGCATAACTAAAATGGATCATTTACATATGGTTCTTAGTTTTCATGCTTACGACGCCGCTGCCTCTTTTTAAATAATGATAACGGATTGAATGTGCCAGTAGCAATATTCCGGCATGCATTACATGTGTCAAATCTATCGTACATTTAGTGAAAGCTGCAATGTGTGCTCAAATTTTTTTATTTTATATTTATTTTCGCAAGGAATTCAGTTAAAATAATTAGCAGACGAATTCGATTGTCGCTTGGAAATAAATCGTATGCTTCGCTTAGTACAGTTGTTTACATAACGACTTTTCAAAATGAGGCATTAGGTTGAAAGAGTTGTCTGATTCGAACCATTTTCAATAGCTTTCTTAGGCGGAGTGAAAAACTTCATTAACATGTCTCGAAAAGTTGCGACCCGTAAGTTGAATGCAAGAAGACGGACAGACGGACAGAAAAGCTTCAATCGATTCTGAAAGTGATTCGGATCCGACTCGAGCTAACAAAAGACTCATCTATCTCAAGTCCTTATGGGTGTTGCATATATCTGCAAAAACTTAGCGAAACCTTGTACCACAAGTCGTGTACGGTATAAATATGACGCGAAACAAGTAAGAGCATTGGATTCGGTCGTGATTCGGAAAGAGTAAAATAACGAAAAGAACTAAATTTTTATATTCTACAATATTGGATGTGTGCGATTGATTTTTTCTATTTTCAAAATAAAAAGTGGAAATTTATATAGTGTGTGTGTTGTATTTTGTGCTGAGTAATGAGCAAAAAACCATTTTTTTTATTCCTCTTCAAAAACAGATCGACAGACCGTCGGACAGATGGACATGCTTAAATCAATTTATAATTAGATGCCCTCATCCTTCGGTGATGTGTACAGAAAATGTGAAGCAAAAATAAGAGAAACAACATTCGTGCAAAAAAAAAAATGGGAGAAAATAAAAACATCTAACACAGAGTCCCACTCGCTGTCGGCATAGATCCGAGCAGCGGGTGGAAGAAGTTTATATAAGTTTCATGATATTCCGACTCTTAGAGTATAAGTTACAGTAGCATTAGTGGCACTACAAACGAAATCGAAAAGAACAAAACAAACATAACTTGGTCGAAATACCATAAAGTTTTAATTCGTTTCTACGCATTTATTATATCGATTGAATAATTAAAGGTAATTGAAAACGATAATAAGCTAGTAAAAAATTACTAAAGGCAGTATTTTCTAATAAGTGACATTTTTATGATTCGGAAAAAGTGTGTCATAATGTTCGCTTTGATCTACAAAAAGATAAAAAGAGTACGATCCCCATTCGAGACCGAACTGAATCCTCTCTTAGTATCCAAACAATTCGCTACTACGGCATTTACTTTACATTTATTAGAGATAAAATAACGGTATTGAGTGAGACCGACTTTCCCGTTCTGCGACTTTTGGAAATTCGACACGTTTCCTTTTATGCCTAAATTAATGATTCGAAATGTCAAGAATATGCGAATATATCATGTTTTTCTAACGCATACCGTCTCTTTAATGATACAAAATTATCATACCTCCTCCTCGAGGGATAGGCATAAAAATTTTTTATCATTTCCTGTTGTTAGCGAAAGCTGCATACAAAAATTAAAAAAAAAAAAAAAAATGATGTGGCGCCCTAATGTTCTAAATTTTATTTCAGAGATTTGTTTTTAATAACTAATCAAAACAGTTTGTAAACTATTGTGTGTGGGTAGCGAGAACCTACGCATAATATCATGCTACTCATGCACAGGTACGAACACGTTACGAAATATCGTAAATTATTAAAACAAAAAGTGCGATGACTAAAAACAGCCAAAAATTATTTACACATAAACGTTTATATTACAAAACACGGAGCTTCGCACATGTTCTATGCGCAACTCGCCACGAATGCACGAACGTGTGCGCACACAATATCCATTATTGTTCTTTAATTTATGTGTGTGGTGAATACACACAGCAGGCGTTAATAACAACATGTAAACGAGACGCAACCCATCATCATCATCATCATCACACACACAATACGTAAAATACGTAAAGAGTAGAAAACACACCTCTATAAAAGAAGTCTAATTAAAGTGTTCTTTGTTGTTGCCTTTTTTATTGTGATGTTTACGTAAAGCGGATAGAAAAATAAATTACGAAAATTTATTTTAACACTACACTGACGTATAAGTTTTTTTATACAATGTAATGTAATTTTTAAGGTGACGTATTAGTTGCGTAAATAATGAATAAGTAAATCTAACGCAATTTACGTTGCACATAAAGAGCTCGCTTTTGATTTGATGAAATTAAGAAAATCACAATTGGGTTGAGTTGTTAAACAAATATTTCCGCTTTGAATTCACTGGACAGCATCGTCAAGAACAACAACAACAATGATGTATGAGTGAATGGTATAGAGATGTATGTTATTTGTGCACAAATTGTTCCGAATTCCAAGAAAAGTAAACATTGACATTAATTACGGTACCGTATATGTGCATAAGAGCGCATTTATTCATCGGATAATTGTATCAAAGTATAAAAAAATTTAATACAATTACTGCAACAAATAGCTTTATTTTGTTAATATTATTATTATTAAGCTTTTTTTTGCATTTTTTAATTTCGCTTAGTACGAACGAACAAAAAAGTTCGCTTGGCCTTCGCCAACGAACATTTGCGTATCCATCATTGGAAGTCAAGCAATTATTGATAATTTAGTCAATTATGGCATTTGCGAGGTAGACATTGCTTCCAGACTGAGTTCAACTTCATCTGAAAGTCCAAGGGAGTAGTGGTCGTGATCGCATGAGTAAAGTTAATTTACCTATAAATACAAATTGCAGCTAATCGGCGGATTCTTAAATTCGGTTCATGAATTAAAGCAAAGCATATTATTTTTCCCCGATTTAATTTTGTACTGAGTAGTAGTATGTAAATACCAAACCCGAATTCACCCACAGTTGACCTCAACACCCCCTATGTCTGAAGGTTTTGTTCTTTTCATTGCTTTGACATCTGGTGATAATAAAAAATCGGAATACCGGAATCGGAATCATGCACCGCCCAAATCCTTTTTCCAACACTACAAATACGGTATAAACAAAAATCTCTTTCACATCTTGTCGTAACTAAGACATGAAAACTAAGTCCATTTTAAGAATCTCATGCGTAAAAGTTTGTTTTCAGTAAAGTATTGCACTTCGGACATATAAGCCACAAATTTATTGGCTTAGTCCAACTTTACTCAACAACCCAAAAAAAAAAACAAAGTTTGTTTTCCATTGACTGCTAATTATGTGTAATGGGAAACCGGAATTTGCCATAGATGGCCCTAATGCTGCGTGTAGGGGATGTAAATATCTGGAAGTTGTGTTCCTTTTATGGCTCGAACATTGGAGAACGATAAGCAATCGGAATGGCAGTATCAAATTCACATTTCAAATTCACATATGACGTGAGAATAAGCATCAAAAATGTGAATTATGTGAGAATAAGCATCAAGCCAGTGCATTACGCAATGCACAAAACCTCGAACGAAACTGGCGAGTTTTCTGCCAATAGAGAGCGACGGAATGTTTTCGTTGCTTGAACGAAAGGGCCTACAAAAGTAAGCCCTTCTTGCATTGTATCCGAATTTGGAATGAAAAATACGCCTTTTCGAGAATCTTAGGCATAAAAATTTGTCGTGCTTTGTCTGCGTTTGGTGGGACCAGAGGAGTGCGATCTGCTATAAGCTGTTGCAGTCTAATGAAATGGTTGATACCACACCTTGCCAACAGCAACTAATCGATTTGAAAGGTTTGCTGTCCAAAAAATTAGGTATTCATGTCTATTCACTCAAGCATACAGCAAAACCGGTTCGCGAAGAAGAAGAAAGTACTAGTTCTCGCAGCTCACTTGCTAGACTAGTGTTCTTTCGATTACCACTTGCTTGCATCGATGGGATCTGCACTTGCTGAGCTGTTTTTCACTTCTTGAGAAAACCTACGAAAAGAGTTCAACGACTGGTTCGCCTAAAAAGTGCAACCGTTTTTTCTTTTTTCAAACTTTTTCTTTTTTCTTTTTTGTCAAACAGGTGGAGTAAAATTATTTTTATTATTTTCATACAATAAAAAAGTATTTTTTATAAAAAAATTCCGTTTTCTTATATACGCGCTTGAGAAAACACTTAATGGCTTCCAGCAAATTTATGGTTATTTTGTCTTATAAAAGTAAACTTGAACATAAATATTTTCTATCATATTTCATGCAAATGCTAATAACGGTTTAAGGCTGTATTTGGACTTTTTATTGTGTCATATAACTATAACTATATTTTTAATGACACGATATTTATACGTGATTTAATCCAGATGTTTTGTAATGTAAAATATTTCGCTTAATTAATATAGAATATATTAATTTTAATGTTAATCCGTGCTCGCGCGTCCATAATAATCAGCGTTTGCTTTGGTATATACAGTAGACCCTCCCATAATAAAGCAGCCTTCATCCGTGTTATGTAAGTCCGTCATGTACTAGTCACATAGATTGTAAAATATTGCATACATGAGGCCCAAGTCAACTAACTTACTTAGGCGACTCTCTACAATAGCCCTCGCTTAAGCTGTTAGATAACAAACGTTTTTCGTCACAAGAGAGAGAGAGAGAAGTGTACAAAAATTTGTCAAAGCATATTTTCATTCTTTTTGCGCGTTATACGAAGAAGGTTATAATTTTTTCGTCGTGTTCTCCGAACCCGTTTTGTAAGAATTTGTGTTATAAGAGAGTTCACTGTATACGCATCATTTATATTTATGCTATTCCTAAAGACTATACTTTTCTTTTACAAAGTAAGCAGTAAGGGACGTTTGACATTTGCTTTGAAATGAAATGAGTCAACACTTGAATATGTTGAAATAAATCTTTTTTATTCTTATTAATGCCGAAAAATTTCTTATGAATCATTTATAAGGAGATAAATTAATATATATAGCAAAATGTACTTTGTAAAGGTCTTCGCATTTGTCACTCTCTCTTTCTTTATCTTATTCTTCGCCAATGTACAATTGCTTCCATTTTGCAAAATTATATCATATTATAATCTTTCCCGATTCCTGAAAGAAGAAGAGAAGATAAAAGTAAGTCTCACTTCCAGATTCTCAGTTTTCTTCCTTTGCAAGTACGAGGTTGAGAGAGGGATGAAATTTTCGATTAACGCATAAAATCTTATTTCTTCATTCTCAAGCTGCATTGGCAATGAAAATTGAATGTTGTGCCTCTCCTCTTATTCCCTTCTCTACTTTTTTGTATCACATTTCTAAGTCATTTTTCTGCCTTGGCTTGCTCAGGAAATTTGATATTTTTCTAAATGGAATGCTTTAATAAACATTGCGTTTACGGCCTGAGCATCTCCCTCCCATACAAACATGATGTGAAGGACGAAACATGAAAATGGACAGTTGGAAAGTTTTACCATTACTAACTTAACTTATGTGTACCAAAATAACGCGTTTTTTTTTTTTTTTTTTAATTTTTAACCCTCAACGTAGGGCTAAGGGCTTTTGTAATGAAACATACCAGGGTATGACTCTTAGTTAGTTATGAGAATCAGAGTAATTTCATTCATTTATATATCCAAACAACCTATAAATATAAACCTAAACTATTTCGCGAACGTTCTACATGTTTCCGCAATGCAGTGCATATTTCATATATAAAAAAATTTCAATTCAAAGTTTCATTGTGCCACAAAGAGATATCGTGGTCCGACTGGTGTTAATTGATTTGTTTTTTTTTTTTGATATTTCAAATTGTATTAAAGCAGGTAAAACAATAGTCGGGCACGACCTACCATGAAATACTCTACACCGCTCTACAGTTATTTATATACACGCGTGACATGGGAAGCGGTCGAAAAGGTGCTCTGGTCCGATCCATTTTTAATCGAGTTCGTCTGTGGGACAAAACACGTCAGTAAATACACGAAAACAAGAAATACAGGCGGACTACCGGATAGACGGACAGACAAGTTTACATCGATTTAGAAAATGACTCAGAATCGATCCTTGAGTCTATCTCAAGTCCTTCTACCTATTGCATACATCTGCACAGACTTAATATATCCTTGTACCAGAAGCAGTGTAGGTTATGAAAATTGCAATTCCAACAATTTAATAATTTTTGTAACTAAAATTTTTGAAAAATTTTATGCAAGTAATGTTTAAATGCTTAGAAAACGCAATACTATTACGTTTACGGTGAATTCACTATGCATTTACCGCTTGTAAAGTAGTGTCATTTAATAAATGTCAAATTAATGTTGAAAATTATATTTTTAAACCAAACAATTTGCAGTTATTGCCGTATGCCTGGAGTTTCCCCTCTTCACAACGCTAACAAATTTAGTCATTTATTTAACAAATTTGTGCTGAATTTTGCTAAAAGCAGAGGCGAAGAATATAAACGATAAACGAACTCAATTCTATCTACCAGCTGTCATTTGAAAGTTTTAAGCATTGAATGTTTGAATGTTGAACACATATATAAGCCTGTGTATATAGTTTAGTTTTGCTAGTGTCTAGATATTAAATACGCAAAACAAATAGGCATAGATAGACAAATATAGCAATATAACGAAAATAGCAACAACAAGAACGGTTAACCACTGACGCCAACTTGCTTGTCAACACAAAGTGTACAATATATACATATATACATATATAAACAACATAACAAACTCGAAGACGTTTTAATACAATTGCGAAGAGTTGTATAGGTACTCGTAAGTGTACACTGGAAAAAAATCGTTCCTATTAAAAAGAGGAGTAGCGTTAATATGTGAAAGCCTCAACAGACGACTTCTTTTAACATCAAAACTAACTGAGTTAAGTGTTGTAAGGATCAAAGTTGCTCTCTTGATTTGGTCGCGCACTTAGTTATAACTTAGTTGTACGTACTTACAGTACGTTAAGCTTACGTAGGAGTCTCATGGAAACGACAGGGTTATTGCTTTCGAAGTAAACCAACTGACGTGCTACGGATGCGATTATCTTGGTAATGGGCAGTGCCAACTTTTCGAAAGGGAAATTGGATGGAAAAAGCTATCGTCCTTTCTTCGCCATCGAACTGTCAGAGAGCAGGGACATTATAGCAGATAAAATACATCCGGGTCACCGTAAGTGTGGGAATTTAAGGAGCTCAACTTATTGGAATGCCATAAAGCCCACAAGCTACTGGATCTAAGAAGGAGCGACCTACGCTTGGTCATAGGCTGCCATAGCGGTCATACTTCCCTTAGGTAGCATCTAAAAAACATTTGTTTTTTCGATGCCGATTCATGCAGGTTTTGTCAAGGGACGAATGAGATGTCTTGCAGAATTACGCCGGACGCTATATGCTGCTCCGAACCAAAGAAAGTGGGGCGATTGATGAGAATCGTAAAACTGAAGAGCTGATGACACGGGCGAGTACAGTAGATCTTTTAGGTTACGGTACGGATTGATTACATAATTAATAATAATAATAATAATAATATAGACTAACGAACTCGCAAGCGTGTTTGGGGGAAGCAGAGTTCATATTCTATACATTTAATTAAGAATCATCGCTAGAGCCCAAGTGATGATAGGATAATGATTAGCATTAATTTATCAGAAAAACCATAGGGATTATAACAGTGATCGCAGATAAGACCAGTTAACCAGTTGCAGTTGAATTTTGGAAGATGACTGAAGTCGGAGAAATTGGTTGAATAATGAAATAGAACAACGGGAATTGAACTCATTTCATTACATGATGAATAGGAAGGGATGTCAGTGTTAGACATGAGATATTATTGCTGCCCAATAGTTTAAATAAGCAAAATTACGACGTAAACGCTGAATAGGAGCTCCTGGAAAAGGCGGACGGTCTATCTCAGCACCTAGCTGGTTGTACGAATTTATAATTTTACACATTCGTACATATATATAAAATTCCTAGCAAGCGTATCATCAAATTAAAAAGGATCCTAGTTGCACAATTGCTTGCAATTGCATGTGCCAACCGTCTTGGCGAACCAAGTCACCAACTTTTTCTAATTTAGGTTGTTTCGCAAAAAAAAAAGAAAAAGAAACCTGTGACATAATGTATTCATACCTCATATACTGTACGCCCGTTTCCACAACGTCTCGTAACCTTTTTTGAACTTTTAGATAAAGTCCCTAAGTTTTCAAAGTAATTAAAAATCCTCTCGTTTTTTCCTTTGTTGGTTGAACGAATTATTTTCTTTAAGTGTTTGTATATCATCTTTCTGTTGACTGCGTTGCTTATGTTTTTCATAGCAAAGTGAAGTATTAGCTTTATAGCAGTTTTATGCTTATAGTAAATGAATAATACTTTGTTATGCAACTGGAAAATACTAAGGAGTTTAATTTTGTCTGATCTTCGTAGACTTAACCATTTAACTGCAAATTAAACTTAATGGGGCATTAAAAGGCGTTCGACTAGGAAGTAACAAATGTTAAATACGCACTTCATTTTTATTTATTTGATGATTGATTGTAATTATAATAGCGCCCTGCGCTTCATTAATTTTGAAAATGAATTAAAATCTGGAGAAAGTTAATTATTGTTCACCCTACGTATGTTACTAATTTTGACAAGAAAATTCTACTAAATATTTTTGTATCATGTATAACCAATCAATTGTCTTCTTCGTTCACATTCGGCTCATATTTTTACATCGGATACTGAGATATGGCCACAGTTGCCAGCGCAAAAGCAATAGAAATGGAAAATTAATTCTGAAAGAATAATCATTTCATGGACAAATTTTGTAATTGTAAAACCTGTAGTCAATCATTAAAGGGAAACAATAAAAACTTACGGTTCATTTTGCTTAAAATATATTTGATGTCACATATCCTAAAGAATATATAATTTATATAATTTATTGGCTGGCCGTAAGTGGAAAGAAGTACGGAAAATTTATGAATGCTTTAGCAACACACAACAAAACACAATATCACAAATCTGTGCCCAATTATACTCAATTTAGTTCATTTTTGTTGTTAACTTGAATCCTTCAACAATATCCGTTTGTAATCCATCATCGATTTGAATAATCCCTTTAAAAATGTGCGTGATGCCTTAACAAGTTTATGCGTAATAAAAGTAAGTTTTACACAATCGCAAATATTTCAAAATATTGATACGAAACATTTAATATAATGAAATATTAAAATTCTATCAAAACCGAAAATGAATTTGTTTGAACCGCTTCTAAGCCGATAGCTTAGAAAAAGTCTTTATAATATGCGTTTATTTCAGGTAGTAAGTGTGTATGATTTGTTCGTGTGTGTATGAGAATAACTATTGCAAATTTTATTTCATTATGTTGGTGTGTTGATAGGTTTAACTCCGTCGTTTAGATGTTTTGTAAAAATTGTTTCCATACGAATTTTTAGGTTAATTACGAACGTGTGCACCTATTGCGTAAGATACGACAAATTCCATAAAACATTCGCTGATGCATTTAGCATAAATAATAATAACAAGTGATAACAAGTTAGAGAATTATACTCGTCTATAGCCACCTTTCTAGTACTCGATCTTCCCCAAAAGAAATGTTGGGTGGGAGTGCATATGTTGGAGAGTGTGTACGCAAACTTTGATCGCTATGTTTCTTGTAGTTTAGAGACAATAAGCAAACACTACCCTTTTTTTTTGCTTTTGATAACAGAATTATTCTCAGTTGATATTGCACCTTGGGCTTGACCTTCACCTGATTTTATTCATTTTCAGTACCCACCTGCTTGCAATAACTTGAAAAATTTCTCAATATTTAAGAACGATATCTTAACCTTTGCAAACGGGAGAAGGTCTAAAAGTCTACAGGCAAACGGAAGGATGTGCGCGCCTACATGGATTCAGTATTCGACATTGATCACGGAGTAGCCGAATAGGTAAGAATCGCGACCACCAAATTAGGGTTCGCGAGTTCAAATCCCATGCGATGGAGTTTACGTCGACGTCGTAGCTATAGTGTGCGATCAGTCGGCAATGGCAGAACACTCACCGATTGGCCTCGTCCACTAGGCTGCGGCTACCTCCGTATCTCTTTTCGTTTGTTCACTACTCTCTGACCCTATTACACGAATAGGGGATATACTCTGAGTGTTTGGTCGTATTACAAAAAAAAAGAGAGTATGTTTACTGGCCGATTTCTTCCCCTTTTTTACTGCGGGGTCATCCAAAGAATGTGGAAACCTGTATCGTTGTATCTGCTGCACTTACTTACAAGAAGAAAGCAAAAAGGAAACACTTTTTTATTGAATCAGAAATCTACCTGCAAGAATTTGACAAACTTCAAATCAGTAACTGAATGTTTGCGACCGGGAGAGTGCTTACTTCAGACAGACGGACGGGAATTTTGAGATCTATTCCGAGAATTTTTGAATCTGATGAAGAATATGTATGCCATGTAAAGCACTTGGCGCTTCCTTCTTCGTGTTGCAAACGTTTTGATAAAATGAATATATTTCGTTGTTTCGATGTTGTCAAGTCAGACATTAATTGTATCACATTTACAAACTAAACATGATTTGTTAAATCGCTTTGAATATTCCTCTAGAAGATGTCTATCTTTAAAGACATCTAATCTGTTCCTAATAATTTACAAGACAAAAACGTTAGCAAAGAATTTTTAAGATTTTATCGTAATTAATTTAATTTACCGAAAATCTCACTCCAGAAAATATATGGCTCATGCTTTTGTCTCGTCGGTTAAGCTTTTGTTCTACATAAACAAACTTCAATGAAATAATTGAAATTCCTACCGCCAGCCGCAACATATTTTTGTAGAATAAATAAACTGCGATTTTATTTATTTATTTTTTTTTTGTTTTTTGTAAATTTTTATTTCCAACTGTTTATTGACTGCTGCTCGATCCAGTCGTTTGCTTCCTCTCAGTTCATTACTTTACATAGTCTCGTTGTCTGGGATAGTCATCGTTTCATTTTAACACATGTCTGAAGCTGTCAATTTTAATAAACTTAACTCTACGTCTTTTTGTTGTTGTTGTTGCTGTTGTTTCGTTCTTACATGTGATTCACTGAAATCGCCTATAAAAAGTGTGCAAGTGTTTAGCACACGCACAAGCACACTTCATCCGTTCCTTCTATGCTTGAACAAAAAATTCTTCATTATGACATTTTTGCTTGAGATCTTTTAGTTCAAGGATGTCAATAAATAAACTAATAAATAGGACTGGTCCGCATACATTTGTCTATATTAAAGGGTTAATATAATATAATATACAAATAATACTTTATGGTTTATGATTCTACTAAAAAGAGCTGAAAAGAGAAAACAAATTTTACTAAAGCAAAACCGTTCAAGGGAGCTTTCCTATTAGTAATCTAACTAATGAAAAATTTTAGAAGAGAATCTTCTAAATTAATAAGCTTTAGAAAGACTGGGTGAGCAATAAATACTCCTCGCTACAAACGAGGCAGTTTTCAGCCGCGTGCAGCAGTGTGGGTTCTTTTTTTTTTTTAGATTTATAACAGTAGATGGGGAGAGTGACATGCGGGTGAAACAGTCGACTTTACGTCGTGGAGTAATAAACAAAAAAGCTTTGAACGCATTCCTTTCCCATCCAAAGCTGCTGCCTTCTATTGAAATCTCCTGAACCGCTTAAAATCACTGACTGAAATATGCGGTCGGTAGGACAGAGGAAAGCACGACATCTGCGAAGCGAGTCGAAAAGTGACGAACCAGAAAAGTGAAATGTTTAATAAGCTAACTTTTTTCTAATAGAAATCACTCTGCAATCCCCCCGCAAAACTTTAAGGACTTCTCCTGTTCATGTCATGCTACTATGATTTCAAAAATAATAAACTTTAGCTCAAAAGTGGTTTTTAACCCAACACCTACCAACACACACACATTGGCAGAAAATCCAATATCGATCGCTAGCAGTAATATTTCTTTAGATTCTTTGGCGCATTAAACTTTCTCGTCTATAGTAGTAGTAATAGACGTTAAACGTAGAAGAACATTAGCACTCTCGTTTATTTCATATATTTTATGGCCTAAGTGGATAATATACCATTTTGTAAATCAAATTCTCTTTTTATTTGCATAGTTGCCTTTATTTGGAGTAACGATAATGAATGCTAACAGTACAACTTGGTAACAAACAAATTATTGATTTGTTTGACATTATTGACCACATAGGGCAAAACATTTTATAAAACCATTACAATGGCAATAGTGAATAACGCATTATGCTATTTCTTCGGCGTAGCTTTTACTTTGAAATGTACGCAATTTGTGTCAATTGGGTAAACGGCAGAAGAGAAAATTAGAAATATATGTAAATTTTCTACTTACACTAATAAAAGTGGTCTGTGAAATTTCACAGATGGCCACCTAAATTGCAGTGCTTTCAATTTAGGAGCTTCAGTTGGATTTTATTTTTTTATTTTTTTTTTTTATGCAATAATCTCTACATTAAGCTTGAAAATCAGCTAGTCAAGGGTCCACAAGGACCGACAATTTATATTTGCCCGATTCCATATAAATGTAATCTAAAATCACAGGTTTAGAGAAAATCATATTTCGTAATACTAACACTATAAGCCATGCTAGAGCGCGAATGTTATTCAACAACTAACAGTCTGGCCAAACTATTGATTCCATTCTCTACTGTCAATAGCAACTGAGATAAAGATTTCAAAATTAATCCGTCATCCATGTCGACAATGCCAAAGTGCACACATCTTCGCCAAGAAAGCTTGGCTAGAAAGGTTTGATGCAATGTTGTTGTCCGCCTACTCTTTGTTGCGCTCTCCGCAGAATTCTTTTAATGATGCAAACCTGGCTTCAGCGAAGTTTCTCGTCCAAAAGTCTTAGAAGTACCAATGATACTTACACGATTTCATAAAGTTGATAGAAAGTACACAGAAATGTCAATTTTAAGGAAAACACGCCACAATTTTTTTTCCTTTGCGTGGTAAGTACGGTATGCAATATATTCAATGAGATATGATTTCCATATCGGGAGAATGGGTTTTACAATTAAACAATGGCTGTTATGAGTCGTCATACTCATCCTACACTTCTCATACACTCGTGTACTTGTCATAAAGATACAAAAGTCTGATTCATATTAACATTCGACAAATCATATGCAATTTTTTTTTCTTTAAGAAAGACAACTAAGGACTTTTCGGCGGAAGACACGTCTGCATTACAGAAAAACGTCTATTTTCAAAAGTAAAAACGTGCTTAGTAGTCATAAACTAGAGCAGTTTCAACGATAAAAATTCTATAGTATCTGCACAAAAATAGGGCCAATCCCTCTTACTGCAATAGGCTTTGAAATGTCATTCTTTTGTCTGAACCTTTGCAACCCCAAAAAGGAGTTACAGCGACTCTGTAAGATACATGCAGCATTTTCTTGATTAGTATCAAATTTTGAATTAATTTAAGGCCGTTTGTCTGTCTGCTTTTCCTTTTTTCGTCTATCTGTATGTCTGTTTGCATGTTTGCCTAACGAAAACATTCTCAATCGAGCTGAGCATCGATGAATTGCACCTGATCCTAAACAGTAATTTTTTAATTGAAAGTTTCAATTGTGTAACAAAAATGTCGTCATGCGTTTGTTCTTTAAAAAAAAAAAAAATTTTTTTTATTTGTCAACAAACAAAAAGCATAGCCGTCATAGCCGAAAAAAAATTGAACAATTAAAGTGTTAAATGGACCAAATATTCGTGGTCTTCTTTTCGCACTATATCCTGTAGAGAATCCTTTTAATTCCGCATGGTCGTGCAAACGATGTCCAGTGTATGCTCTACGGATAAAAGCAATCTTGCCAATAATAAATAAAAAACGTGTGCTAGGATAAAAGAAAGAGCAAAACAAAGTTATGTAAGATAAGAAAAAGCTCATGGAAAGAAGACTAAAATACAACAGACGGAAAACTTTCCTCACTAAAAACATTTTTGAAACAAAAAAACAAAACAAAAAAAGGAAAGAAAAAAAATCAAACGAAAATATTTATATTAAAAACTGTTTTAGTGAATTTAATTTTTTTATTAAGAAAATCAGATTTTTTTTTAAAATAATCTAATATTCTCCATATAATCCCCTAAAGAAGCAAAGACGAGTAAAGCGTAAAAGTTGAAAGTAAATTAGGAAAAAATTTAACTTTTTTTTTAAACTAATATATAATAAAAGTTTGTCACCTTAATCTGTATTAACTTTGTCAGCTTATTTTTTATTTGGCCTTACATCACTTGCGATAGTTTGTGCGGATGGGTGTAACATCCAGTAGATAGCTTAAGACGGTCATGCTTTTTATTATACTGATTGATTTAAAAAAACTCTTTCTGAATCGATTTGTGTCTGTCTGTCCGTCTGAGGTTTATCTATACATTGTTGTGCTCCTTTTTGAGACATTTTGTCGAAATTTTGTACGCGGACACAACTTAGCTCAAATATAAAGGTTATTGAGTCTAGGTCGGATCGAACCGTCCCTATGACCACAGCTTATTTTGAAAAATTAGTCATATTAAAAAAGTTGCAATCTTTCGATAAATATCACCGAATACTAGTAGTTTGACATATTAAGTTGATATGATATATTTGAACCGTACAGGGCGATGTTTCGAAACCCGTGTTAAATCTTGGAAAACCGTTCAATTTTAAAGAAAGTAATTTCACCAAATTTGCACTAAATACGTCTGTTTTTCAGCTCTCATCCCCTATAAGCCCTATAAGAAACTAAACGAATATTAATGAAGTCCATAAGAAGAAGATTTATCTCTCTACCTTCACATCAATTCGCTTTTTTGGGCCGTCTTTCCTATAGGGCTCCCATGAAAATTACACTGTAGATGGGTACAAGGCATAACTTTTGCTATTCTTTTAAAGAAATAGAAAAAGTGTTATACACGATGAAGTAGTGTAGGGTGTTCAATAGCCCGACAATAATGTTTGTATTTGTGTCTTTAAAGAGATGATAAAAAATAATTTTATAGACATCCTTTAAAACAAAAATTTACTATTTACGGGTGCATGAGCATGCATGAGCATCTATGAAAATGTTAGTTAGTGTAAGCTTGTGGCTTTTATGAATATTGCATAAACAACGAGTGTTCTTCTGGTTTTGAAAATCTTCTTCGTAATCATTTGCATAGTCATCATAATGATGACAATTGTTAATTGAATTTTAATTATGCACATTACGGTAATCATCTGTAGGTGTGAACGTAACTTTCATGTCATCATAACTTCATGTTTTATGATGTTTCGTCTTATCGGAGCAAACATTAAGATTGAAACATTCTAACGTTTGCCCTGGATGGATTTATTATAACGACTTCACAATAATATTTAAATAATTTTATGAGGACAACATTATTACGTATGCATTTTGATTATAATAATTTTTCGATACACAAAGTTTTGCTGAAGAGGAAGAGGAAGAGGAAGAAGCACTTATATGCCTTGTATAACAATGAATTAATTTTGTTATTGAATTTTATATAATTCCTTTTAATCGCGCTATAAGTCGCACGCAAATTAAATTACTTTAAACTTTGGAGTTATTCACTAATCTTAAATTAACGATTCCTCAAAATTGCATAAATTTAGTAAAGAGGAGCGACAGAGACATCGAAACTCATGAAGCTCTGAATGTTGTTCTAAACGTTATAAAGCGAAAGATTGTTTATTTACGTAGCTTTAGCATCTGACAGTTCATGGTAAACAAGCCTTTGCCTTTAATATTCCTCAATTAGGTGATTAATGATTAATTATGTGTTAAGGTCACCTAAGCAAACTTTTTTTTTCTTCTATCAAAATACATTTATTTTCATTTATCTCAAATATATTTTCAATTCCATTACAAAGAAGTTTAGCTGAATTTATGATACTAAGTATTATGATTAACATATGGTAATAACACTTGAGATCAGATAAAGGCACAAGGATTAACCGAAAAGAGGTTGGCTTACATCTACGTATATATAAGCGATTATTTGCGACTACGATAAATGAGAAAATAAAAGTATGCCTATGGCTGGCTAGAGAATCGTCGTAAAATTCATCATTCTCGTGAAATGAAATACATGAGCGGATTACCAATAAATATTTATTACCATTCGAACTTTTGCATTTTGATAAAGGACTATTGCCGGACGGAAGGATAAACAAATATAGGACCTCCTCACAATTAATGTAAATGTCTTCTTTACTCAAAAATCTCAGCCAATCAGGATCTTTCATGTGAAACTATTAAGTGTGAGTGCTTTCTTCGGCAAGACATGTAGTGGAAAAATAGAAAAGTGAAGCCAGGAGAAGAAAAAGCACAAGGATTTATTAAAAAATTGAGCTTTCAGGAACCTTTGTCGTCCATTAAGCTACGCCAACACATTTCGCAAAATTCTTTCATGGTCGACTTGCTTGTCCCGTACCATTTTGTATCGATCGTGGAGGCTAGAGAATAACATAAATTCCCATGAGTGGCTTTTGTAACCTCAAACAGTCACGAAGTAATTCTCACTCATCAATTTTTAAACTACGCAGATGCTTGTTATGAATTTCTTGTGCTATTTTTCGCGTTCTACTTTTTATTAAGTTATGAATTATTTCCCATAGCGTAATTGAATTGAATTTAATTTAAGAAAACCAAAAAAGAATAAACCCACAACGGTTCATATTTACAAATTGTATTTATTGACTTTTAATTTTCATATCATTATTCTGATATTTATTATGGCATGACGGACGGTCAATGTATGTGTATTTCGCTTGAAACTCTTTGTTTACTGTAAAACAACCTTTAAATACATACTTTTTAAATTTTTTTTGAAATGTAAACAATACTCAAACGGAAAAAATGTTGTTCGAAACAATATTTAAGTGATGTGGACTCATAACACATACACACCCACACGCACACCCTTAAACACAAGCACTGACATGTGCACGCATAGGTATGAGTGTATTTCATAAACAAAGAACTTTGGTTGTACATTACCGACCGCATGCAGGACCATTGAATTTAAGAATAACTTAATGAAATTCAGTTTCGTGCATTCATTCCTTTATTGATTGTTGAATGGTGTGAAAAATAAAATAAAAGTAAAAACTGAAACAAATAAAAACCGTAACGGAAATTGCTGTATTGCAAATTAACACTCTACATACGCTTGCTCGAATTGTTGAATACACTTTTTATTATTGCTGCTTCTTTTTTGCCATAAGTGAGCCAATTTTATTAAAATTAGCTTGAAGGATGACGGTATACTGATTTTGGTTAACTGTTTGTTTCTCTTCTCTCTCTTTCTTGGCAATATAACAGCGAAGTGAGGATAGCTCACCAAGATGGCCAACAATTTTTGTTATTAAGAATCCACAAACTTGCGTGTTTGTTAAACAATCATCTGTTGCGAAGCAGACGTAAACCCGCAAAATAATTTTTGATAAATTTAGATAATTACAGACAATACACATATATGTATATAATATATTGTGTTTTATGTTATATTATAAACGCAAACCCCAAAAAAGAAAATAAAAAAATTATATTCGCCTTTGGCGAATCTGTTATATTGATAAGCATCATCATTCCGCTAACTAAGATTGGAAAAGAAACAATTAAGAACATTGTGGTAATCGCCACCGAATCGTTGACGTCCATCACCGTTGTCCTAAAAATGAATAAAAAAAGGGAAAAGAGCTACATTTTCATACTCTATAACATTGGATGGGCGAGGCTGAGTTTTTCTATTTTCAGAATAAAGATGGAAATTGATATGGTGTGTCCCTTATACTCTACGACTAAAAAGCAAAAAACGTGGAAAGCAGAGGAGTTAACAGTTTTTTGTCATATAAGCTTGTGGTCGTACTGGGCGTGCCCTTCAACCGGTTTAGGTCATTTTCACTTCCTTTTGCATATTTGAAATCGATAGCTTCATTTTTGTGACCAGGACAATGGCATTACAAAGGCGGACAGAAGGACATGCATAAATCGATTCAGAATTTGATACTGATCAAGCAGATATATGCTTTGTAAGGCCTCGGAAGCTTCGTTTGGCCGTGAAAGGTAAGTGGAAATTTCACAAAAACCACAGAAAGCAGAAATGTTACCGACTTAGGTTGCACTGTAGATTCCCCGATCCCTTCACCGATTTAAATCATTTTCAATATCAAACTGCGTGCAAGAACTTGCAACTATTTCGTCAAGTTTAACCATAATATCTGTGTTTTTGCGGATAGGAAAATGTTTACGTTGATGGACAGATAGACATGCTTATGTCAATTCCATCTATCACTCAAATAAATATACTTTATAGCGTCTCCGAAGCTTCCTTTTGGATGTTGCACCATCCTGCGAGGGTGTATATAAAAACCAATTATTGCTATCAGTTATCCTGTAGGAAGTATGAACAGTGCGCCAATAAGCGAAAGTTGTGAAAAAATACAGCCACTCCGAATTTTCAGTATGTTTCAAAAGACGTTGGAAGCTATTAGAAAAACCTAACTCTATGGCGATATTGCATCGTTTTCTCAAACATATCGTACGTCTCATCGTCCCTATTTTTTTCACTTCTGTACAATTGCAAAATACATCTCAGTAAAAGCCGCTTGTTTTGTTTTTACTACAAACCCACCTTCCCAATGAAGACTGAAATGGGGTTTGTGCAGGATGGGTCAACTTCCCGCAGTCATTACTTTATTTACTTGAAATTTTTCTATCAAATCAATAGAGAAGGGATACCATTATTTTTCCGTTAAGTGAACTTTATTGTAATTGAAAATATGTGATCCTGATATGCAGAGCGTATGAGAGAAACGTTTACATTTCGCTTTACAGGCAGTGACAATGCAACTGCTTAGCCAAAGTATTTGCTTTCGCAGGCTTTTTAGGAGGGTAAGTGTGATTGCTTGCACAAAAAATAATTTTGAATTTTTTTTTTTCTTTGCACGAAGGAATAAAAGCGGGATCAATTACCATTCATCGCGACAGAAGATATTGCGGAATTTAAAGCTTAAACAAATTTATGATCAAATCTGTGAACAAATGGAAACTTTTATGAGAACAATTGTTACCAAGCAATGCATTTTATCTGCAAACGTTGAAAAATAATCAATTTCAACTAAAGTGTTTAGTCCTTTTTTTTTCAAAAATCCACTAGTGTTGAATTTAAAATTTCTTGCCGATTATCGCTTACACGTCCTCCTACTAACGTTTTGGCTTCATTTGACTTAGGAAAGATTTTGCATGTTAAGCTAATATTATTTTCAGTAGATAGGCAATCTTTATGGTGCATATAAAGCATTAACCAAAAAAAAAAAAAAACGAATTTATGCTTTTAGGTGAACAAACCAATCACATAAAATTTAATTGAAAGGAAACAACTGTCAACACGACCCTCCCTCTCTTCCACTACAAATGCATACCATACGATGATATAATGAGTAAATGACTGAGAAGAATAATATACTTCCTAATATATCTAATACGACATAATAAACATGTACGGCATCCACGTTCACTGCTTAAGGTTGCAGCACACGAAACCGTATGCACGCAATGAATAGAACAGAACTTTGCTTACAATAGAATTGTCAACCTTTATGTTGTCTTTGTAATAACGACCCTCAAAATCAATTTTTTTTTTATATTTCTGGCTTTTCTTTACATAATCTTATCAATCTTTTTGCCTATAATGGTGAGTTTTCCTTATTATTATTACTATTATTATCAGTCTTTGGTTAAGTTAATAGAATTTCTTGCTTCTTTCCTTATTAAATGTTTCAAAACGTTGAACAGAACTTTGGATAAACTTTCATGCGGTAACAATTAAGATCCTTTGTAACTTACTTTTCTATTCCTTGAAACGTGAAACTCATCCTTATGTGTGCACGAGTTCAAGTGAACACCATTTTATTATTTATTAGTTGTCTGATATCTATTTCGTAATTTTTCTATGCTTCACCAAGTCTATGTATACGTTTTTGCCTATCACTTTCTTTCTCTCTCTCTCTCTCTCTCTCTCTCTCTCCGTTACTATAGCACAATTCAATTGGCTATTGTTGCTTAGTAATTGTCTCGTTTGAAATTTCTATGCGTTTTGTGTTCATTTATGATTTCACAATTTATGTGACATCTGTCAAATATTTGTTAAAAGCAACAACAATTTGTGTTACACAATCATATGGGTGGTCGGTGCCTGTGACATTTATAAGACAAGTAACGAAACGGTATGCGGTGGTGGCTGAATCCTTTATATCTACTAATTTTACCTTAAAAAAAAAAAAAAATTAACGAAAAATTAAATTTTGATGGTTTTTAGGCAAAGATTTTTTCTATTTTCGTATAAGTATTACGGATCATTCTTTGAATACTCTCGGCTTATAAGTACGAAGTAAAGATCAGAAGTTTTTTGTGGTTGAAAAGGCTGGAGCATTGTCATACTATGGTGTTGTCACCAGCTTACAGGCGGTGGAATTTTTGGAAGTTGAGTGTTTTTTTTATAACTTGGGCTATCAGGCTATACTAACTAATCGTAATTCCAATACCTAACTTAACGACAGCATATTTTCTTTGTCCGAAGGCTACAGAGAAAAGTCCGTTTGCGCCGTACCTTAATGGGAGATGAAAAGAAGATCTCTTTTGAGAATCCCAGGAGTGAATATTTGTGGATAGATCCAGGCATACCATCACCACATTGATCGTGTGGTTGTTATCAGCAATATTTCATCGATTTGAACCGTTTGCTGTGCAGAGAAGGTGCGCAATATCAAAAAGGCAACACAAGGGCATATTTGTATACAACATCATCGATACAATAAAAACAGTTCACAATATATTGCAAGCAGTCAATTGCAAAGTGCCAGCACATACGATTTGCTCTACAAAGTCTACTCCTTTTAATTACCACTTTTTTCCATCGGTAGGATGCGCACTTCGTTTCTTGCGAAAACCTACGCAAGTGGCCCGATGACTGATTTGCTTCAAGGAGCCAACAGTTTTTTCGGCATAGCGTCCACAAATCGTGAGACCGATGAGAAAAATGTACGGCTCGCGGCAGGCAATATGAAGTTTTTTACCATTTTGCATAAAGTTGATGATCTCACACAAGCCCACAAGCATTTAGACGAAGTGAGTGTGTACCCACCTCCCGACGATGGATATGAAAATTAAGATGCAATGTTAAGCTTACCTACAACAACTGCGATTGAAATTGAAACAAAAGTAGTGAGTTTAATAAATTCTGTAGACTTTGTTGTGTTTGTGTTTGGTTTCATGGCAGAATAGATTACATTTTTTTTGCTGCAATAATTGTTATATAGATGTCTTCACCTGTTTCATACTTCAACTCTTTTGATAAGAGAAATATATGTTATTAACTGGTCTGACTCCCCTTAATTGTGTAATCGCAATCGTTGCTTGTGTGTACACACAATTATTTACTATAAGGCCGCCATCGAAGCGTAGATTTCTATCATCCTTAGAAACATGTGAAAGACCTTATGAAACGCGTATATTTCTTGTGAATTCCCTTCTGCTTGTAATTAAAGTTCTGTTAGGTGAGGTTTTTGTTACAATTTCTTGCACAACATCTATGGAAAATTTACATGAAAACGCATGGATTCCTTCTTTTACTTTAATTAACGAACAACGTTATGTACTACCAGCATAAGGTTATTCTATTTCTTATTGGTTGTGCCGATAAGTAAAAAAGTTGACTTAATAAGATGAGTGTTTCCAGTAGAATGCGAGAAGATACGCAAACTCGTCCTTTTGTTTAAAAATCAAGTGTATGTTCAATCAGTAATATTTAAAAAGTGAAGCTAGACTAAGTGCACAAACTTCATAAAGACGTTAGAAGTAGTGTTAAAATAGCATCGACTCTGCTTAAACTGATGAATATTTGAACTTTTAAACTTTTAAGCATTTAAACTACAACTACGATGAATGTTCGCCCTTCTGAAGTGTTGCATACGGTTAAAAGCATTTAATATTTACCTATTGCTCGAGCTCAGCAACACTTGACCTAGATGAAAGAGTGAAAAATGCTAAAGATTTCGCTAAAGCACAGTTTTATGTCTTCGGTGGCAAAAAGATCACGACGCATAAAAGCTGCGAAAAAACAAACAAAGCCAGATAGAAACCGCAATTTTAAACGAAGTATTTTTTTATTTACAAAAGAATTAATAAAAATTTCTTTTTTTTTTTTATAACATAATAATTCATAACACTTTAGCACAACAACGGCAACAGCCAATCATCAGTGGACTATTTTTAGCTAAATTAGAGAAAAGGCACTTAGTGAACTCATCCTTTTAATTCATGACACAGCACAACTTCATTTATCACAATAAATTATTTAGAATACGATTTTGCTAAAACGTTGGCACATATGTACATATAACGATCTAGATGATTATTTAATTAAGAGGAATTTTTTCCATTCTTTGAATATTTTTTTTTTGTTTTTTTTTTCTTTTTTATTATGCTTAATGTGTGTGTGTATGCATGCGGAGCTTCAATTATAATTGTTCGAAATTATTTTTCTTTCTTTCTTTCGTTTCGTTTGTCTTCTGAGAAAATCTAAGAAATTCATTGATTTCACAATAGAACGTTTCGATCAATTTACGTAAATCGAGATCAAATCCAAATGCATTTAATCTTCTCATGCGTAGACACTTTATTACCGGAACAGACGATACCCCACTCAACAACTCAACAGTTGGTTGCTAACTAACTTGTGTTTGCCCAGAAGTCTGTTAAATATCATTTAACTTGTTTGTCAGTTTTATGAACAATAAGCAGATCGAACAGCTGTTCATTATTTTAAGTGATCGCTTGTGTTTACGTTTCACTTTCAGAACGTTTCGTATATAAATGGTAATCCAAGAATATGACGAAAATTGCCGGTGTTCTCTTCAAACCAAATGTAAACGAAAATATAGATCTCGCTCTTTCTCTCTCTCTCTCTCTCTCTTCCTCTCTCGTCTCCCTCTCTGCCTAAATCGCTCTTCGATATTCTCGGTTTTCTTCTAGAACACTGTCAGCTTTGGAGTTGATCTGCTTTTGTTAACGTAAGCAATTCAATTGTTTTGTGTGTTTTATGGCTTTTATTTGTCAATTAAAAATAAACACATTAACGTATCGCTATGTTGTGTAGGCGTCATTAAACCGGTTGCGATAAAACGTAATATTGTTATTGTTGAAATTTTGCCTACAGTTACATATCTGTTTACAATTAGGTGGCCAAACATACTCCTTTAGGTAGTACTTCTTTTTCAAAGTTTGTAACGTTGGGCATCTGTTTCAGTTTTTCGCACGTCTACGCGAGCGAGTAGTCAAGTGAGGAAAAAGTTAATACAATAACAATAATTAAGAAGGACGGGGTATTACTACAAATATCTTGCAGGCACAAACTCACCTTTTTGGAAAGAAATATGGGAGAATATTTCACTCGGACAAGACCAATCGTTAAATACCTTAGCCCACTCGTATTGGAGGGTGTTCAAGATGGCAACCGACGTGGCTCGAATTTAGCAAATTTAATTTTCTATTTAAAGATAATATTATACCCACTTATTTTCGTCCAAGGAAGCTATAAATTAGGCTGTGGCACCTTACAAGGGCTTACCTTTCACGAGAACCCTTATATATGATGTCGTCCAGATTGATTTATGTGATCGAAATTTATTACACTGAATTTTTACACCAAATTGCTGTTATCTACTTACTGGCTTATGCTATAAAATATTGAAAATTCGATTAGGTGTGAGAAAGTTCGAAAAATTGCCCGATCGTGTTCAACTTTTTCGCATCAATTTCAAATGCTGAAATACTTTCAAAAAATGATGTTTGTCGAGGACTTTTCAAAATAAGGCGTTACATGTGGAACGGTCGAAAAAGTGCATTTTCAATAGGGTTCGTCCTTGGGAAAAAATACGTTAGTGTAGCAAAGCTCACCAAAATATCTCAAAAATTGCAATCAGTAGGTTTAACAAGGGCAGGTTTAACGACAACTTTCAAAATCATGTTCTGAATCGATGAATATATTAAAAGCTGGAGCTATCTTAAGTCCTTTTAGGCGTTACATACATACACCCTGTGGCACAAGCGGTGTAGAGTATAAACACATTCGGATTTTTTTATGGGCAGAAATTTATCTCTGAGCAAAATGAGCAAAAATTGCACGCTTGTTTGATTTTTTCTTCCCATGCTTTGTGGCCAATTATTGTTTATCATGAAAAATTTATGAGTTAAGTCATATTTTCACTATTTGATGATATTTTAATGAGTTTTCAATGACCTTTGTTGTGTTCTCAGTTTCGTGGCGATTCGTGACGAATAGGATTTTTGTTTTAATGTTACTTAAAATTAAAATTAGTTTTTTTAAATTTGCTCTGTAATGAGGCAGACGATGATATCCGCGTTCTATTTGTTAATTGCTATGTAAAAGGTAAGAGGCCTCATAATAATTTCGGTCAAAAAGAGCGCTTAAAAATGAATAAATCGAGTATTTAAACAATTTTCTAAATGATAAACGAGAGCTAAAGCGGTATTGGCAGTTGTGGCAACCAGACTAAGAAGAAGAAGAAGAACACCAGTTTTATATGTTTGCCATAATTGCTACAGGATACAATCCGACTTTCTGCCTGTTGCGCCTAACCGGTGTTACCGGCGCGCTCAAGAACTATTTTTTAATCGCGGATTTTTAGTCGGTCAAGGATTGTTTATGACGAATTTCAATGTCCTTTCGCCATATTTCCAACAGTAGCAACTACACAAAAGAAAAGAATCGAAACGATCCCCCGAAACTCTCGAAAATGAAACTCTCTTGAGCTGAGAACTGTTCGCCCTAAGTAAGTCTTTAAATTGTTTGTCTTCCTTAGACTTTTTTTGTCCTCCAAGTCGTTCTTTATCATTGACTTTGAATCCGTTGAAAGCAATGCCGACAATTCGGATATGATGGAGCAGCATTACCATGACCTGCTAAAAGTGTTCGACGGGCTTTGGCAGTAGATTTTTTAAATTCAAGCAACACAAGTAATGAATGTCAGGAATGTAAGTTTGAGCGTCCCATGATGATTAGCCTCTACGTGAGCTGAATAACTCAGTAATACTAACTGTTATTCTATGTAGAGAAACGTCAAAATCAAACGTGCAAATTTTGAAATATTACAAGCGATATAAACATTGTTTTGAGAATCGAAAATTAAAACGACATAGTCGGCAGTTCTAGTGTTGAATCGGCTGTATGTACCAAGCATTTGCTACTTTAGCTGCAGGTACACGCAGCAAGAGTGTTTTTGCAAATATCGTCGCCAATTCTATTTTGATAGAATGTGTCACTTAAGGTGTTTTGGAAGCTATTGATGAAGCAAAAACATTAGTAGTACAAGCCATTCTTAGCCAACAAACACTTTTTCTAAGCTTTTTTAAGGCATAATCTTATGCTTTTCTGTGCGATTTTTCCAATTTTCTTCTACTAAAACTTTGTGTAGTTATTTATTAATAACCGATTGATTGTTTTCTTATTTATTGAAAATATTGGAAAAACTGGAAAAAGCTAAAGTACTTAAACAAATATGTTTGTTTGTATATTATTTTCATACGATGAGTTATTTATTCAACACTAATTAGTAGAAAATATTTTCAATCGATTATTATTATTTTCTGTTTGCCTTTTGGGTTAAAAAAAATTCAATTTAAGGCTTTTTTATGAGTTTATTATACTCGCCATCGAAGAACATGTGTGTGCTAGTTCCGTCATTGCGATTGTCACTTTCTCACAAATCTACCACAGAGCCCTACACGTATTCTTGAGGAGCATAAACATCTGAATATTTTTATGATTGCATACCTGTTCGTATGTCCTGCCTTGGACGGTTAAAGAAACTATAAAACTTTTAAATATAAATTCGCGATACCTTTGCCTAATGAAATACGAACCAATTTTGTTCATTGAGCTGAAGTGATGGATGACTAGCGCTTTTCTAATGGAAAGCATTTGCCTTAGTTTAACTGCAAGAACCTTATGATGCTCCCTTCTATGGTACCAATTGGACACACGCCTCTTCTCCTTGTCTTTCCTCGCTTCAGACACAGGGTTCGCATGTTCAAATGTCAATGCGATAGAATTTACTTCGGTTGCAAGTATACCAAGTGCTCAGTCGGTAAAGACAAGACACCTACGGATTGGTTACATTTACTGTGCTGCTGCCGCCAACTCCGCATTTCTCTGCTTTTCTTTACTTCTTCGTCACTGATCGTCACCGAGTCACACGAATAGGGGACATCTCCTGAGTGATTGTTCATATTAAAAAAACTATTTTAAGATTTCATAAATACTTTCGATAAGTGAAAGGTTTAGGTCTCCTTTGCGAATGCTTAATGGGATAAATATTGATCTTAAATACTGCAAATTGCTGCATTCGATCTTCGCGTAGCCTGATGCACTGTGAGATCGGCCTAGATGCCTGCTTTAGCCAGCGACATCGTCAACAGCTGAAAACCATCATTTTGGTACGACCCAATACAAAAATCGATATTAACCCTTTGATTAGCTATTCGTTTGTAGTAAGAAACAAAATGGGTTTGTCATTATTATCTTCTGTGTGGCATTTAAAATTCGTCTTAAAGTGAATTTGGCTTTTGTGCTCTTTTATCATATACGTTGCTTTCTATTGCTGTGGCATGCTCTAAATCCCTTTAAAAACACATGTGTACATATTTTTATTAATAAATAAATTTCTTTAATTTTTACGATTTATTTTCGCACACATCGCTTTCGCAATGCATCATCAAACAAAACTTTTTTTTCCCAATTCTTTTCAAAAGCATTGATGTTAATAAAAACTCTATGGATTCAAGCACCTTTCAAATTAAGAGAACAAAATAATACAAAAGAAAGAAAAAATAAATGTACGAATCGACATAAAAACGTCCATTAATTCGTATCGGCATTTACGCATTTGTTTTTTTGCATAATAAGATGGAAAATAATGAAGCAAATTTCGCATTGAATGCGCACCACTTGCATCTATAAAAAGAAGCAAGCCAAGCGCTTGCTTAATAACAAGTCAATTAGGACCGTCATTTCACATGAGTAAATCATTTTTAGCCAATTTTTACTTTAAGCTTCCAATGACTGTTTCCAGTTTTGAAGAAAGTTCTAATAAAAGGGAGAACAATTTTTATACTATTTTTCAATAAAAAATGATTTTTCAATCTTTTTCTAAGCCTACGCAAACAATTTGTAGCTGTTCGTCATTTAAGATTAAGTTCTAGTAATGGAAGTGAAAGTTTTCGTGAACTTGTGTGCGAAATGATTTTTAATTTACATAATGAACGCTACCGTTCTATTGAAGACAAAAGGTTCTGAAAGACTTGCATAAGAAATATTTCTCATCCAGCCTTTTTTAGTTCTTTATAAATAATTTGTTCAAAGGATTTTTTCGATTTTTCCATAAAATATTTTCGAGGTGCTTGTAAAGATTGAATTAATAAACCCACTGATGGCTTGAATGCTACACAACTTGCTTGAATGTTGCTATATTGTCCTCAAAGGGTACAACTTGTGATGCGGTTATTTTGGGATCTCTTCTTCGACTTATTTGGCAATAGTGGAAGAATCCATTGATCGATTTAGCAGATTTTATATGCACCATGAAGAGAGGTATTCCCGCAGCTGTCAGAAAAAAAACCAAAACTATTAGGAAATGGCTAATGAAATGTGCATCAGTCTAAGTTTCTTACTCTGGCTTGAGTGGAGTGCGTTTGTCTCTCCTTCCTGCGGCAGCTCATGGTCGTGAAGATTGAAGGCGAAAACTGGATCCACGTATATACGTACGTCGATGGCCAGATACCAAATTAGGCAATAGTCGCGATTTGCCGACAAGACTTCGCAAGCGAATAGTGATTTAGGCCTTGGAAAAAATATTTCACCTTCTAAGGGATAAATCTGTTGTATGCCACGCGCACTCCGAACAGAATAGGCACAGGCCCGTTGAAGTTTAAGGTGGCTGTTATCAAAAATATACTCTAAAATCCTGTCCCAGACTTCAACAGATTAATAGAAGGACGAAAACGCGAAATCCGATATCGAAGTGGAGGGCGATGGTAACCCCTTTGCGAGACCTATTCTAAGGCCTTGACAGCTAAATGTTGGGAAAACTAAATCGATTCCTTTTAGCGAGTGTAGGAGCATGTTTACGGAATTGTTCACTATTTAGAGAAACATTTTACGCAATTTGCCTAAAAAAACTTAAAACACATGTTATGCATACATATATAAAGTCGGCTATATTACGTAAACTGTACGAGTGCATGATAAGAACGTACAGGTATTGTTTGTAATCACTATCAGATATTTTAAATAATACTTAGCTACTTAGCTAATGGCGATATGGTATGTATTCGTCTCTACGCATGGCTGCCGGGCTTCATAGCTAGAACCGTACAAATTGTGTGCGTTTTATTTGCATATTCAAAACAAAAACAAAAAGAAAAAGAAAAGAAAAGAGAGGAAAGCGAACAAATCTAAAACCCAGATGCACTACTCGAACAGTCTGCCAGATGTAAATGAGCACTTGCTTCTGTGCATCCAATTTTTTGGTAATGCTTTCGTACATAGAGTGTGTATGTTCTCGACGACTGTGACTCTGCACTTCTGCAAATGTAATAATTTTTTGTTTCCTTTCTAGCAGCTCTTGATATTTCTAAATTTAACTCGCGTTACATTTTGCTTGCTTACGAAAACGAAGCAGAGTAGGGCCGTCTGCTTACACAACTCAAAAGCACCTTAATTAAATCAAAAGTATTCTTTTACCTACGCGTAACGATAACGAGTAAAGAAAGTGATATGCTGGCACACATATACACATAAAATCTAATGTATTATGAATTTTAAGTCTTCTTACGCACAGAGCACTCAATGATTCACTTGTTGCAAACGTCTACAGGAAGTTATTATAGAATATTATATCATAAACATATTGTTCTCCGACTGTTACGTTTATTCGTCTGCTGCGTACAGGGAATTTTTATTATTCAACTTTTGAATATGTAATAATTGATTTGTATTCAGAACTTTTCAGGCAATGTGTAGAGGAAAAAGTATAAAATCATATGTCCTCTCAATCGAATTCTTAATAACCTTCAACTTGGATCAATGAGATACTTTGCCTTTGTACTCTATGTTCAGGTGCCTTACCGAGTATTCTAATGATCTCGCTTCCTATTTATTGTACACGAAATTCAAGCCAATTTCAAGGTCTAGATTGACATTCTAATCTTTAAGTTTTTGCCTCTTACGGGCTCGTGTATTCACCATGGGTGGTGCTAAGTTTCCAATTTCATTTGCAACCATTTATAAAAAGAGAACAGTGGGACATCGATTAAAATTGTACATATAGAAATGTGTACCTATAAATATACACACACATAAATATATATTCCATACATATGCATATATATATATATATGTATGTCTAAAAAACTAGCAGCGTTTCTTTCAATATCGTTCAAGAAAATGTTCTTCTTACACTTTATATTATCGATCTACACACTCTTTTCATTCATTATACCTACATGGCGGAGCATCTGGGATTTTTGGCGAAAAACTGAATCAAACGATTTTGAATTGTCCGTCCCTCCTTGGGCAGAAAAACGACAAATTCTATTAAAATATCAGGAAGATTGCGTCTTGTGTGTAGTGCATAAAAAGAAGTGTGCACAGATTAGAGGAACAGACGCACGGACGTTCTTCAATCAACTCGGAAAATGATTTAGAATCGATTGGCAGAATAAAAGTTACGTTCACCTCAAATCTTCCGGGCGTTGCATGTATACGAGCAAATCAAATATATCGTAACCACAAACAGTGTAGGGACTATGAAGACAAGGGGGAATGGCGCTCGTCTTGAACCAGTATTGTAATGTCTCTCTCCATCTAAAAATATTATAAATCCACATTTAATTCGTGCATAATATTTTGTTGCAAGATAAAGCAAAAATGCATTGTCTCGATAAACATTTTCTGTTTCAATGCATTGACAGCATTCCTTGCATTATTGCGGGAAGAAAAATTCGTGGCGGTTTTCCACCGAAATTCGAACACGTTTTTCTTATATTTTAAATGGACTTTACTCAACCAAACGTGCAATGCTGGCAAAGCCAGTCATCCTACTTAGAGCACTTTTTCAAACGCAATTATCGTATGTGACACACTTTTAATCTCTTTCTAAGCGTCTCTTCAAAACTGGCTTCATTTCTTTTCGTTGCAGCAGTGATTCGCAAATGAAAATTAACTCCGTTAAATTTTTCACTTTTTGTTCATATGATACCCAAATTTTGAGCTTCGGTTTGTAGTCAGTCTCATGAAAGTGTTTCAAAATTATTCTTTGGTCTACTTTTTTTTTTTTAATTATCATCGACCTTTTTAGCGATGGGTCAGCCAGCATCTTCGCCATAAATATGGCTGCACTTTAACGCCTTGGTCGAATTGCTATTGTGGAGTATAGCGAATTTTTGGTTTATTTTCAAAACGAACGTGCTTTCGACTGAATTGACAAATGTCATCAATTTTGTTTTTTTTTTCGTGCCCTACGTTCTATCAACTTTCACGTATAGTAGGATTAGAGGAGAGGGGGAATTAAAATTATTAAAGTTATATACGTGATTCTACTAGAAAAACTGCCAGAAAAAATCGCAGTAACGACACAATTTGCAGTTTAACCAAAAAATAATTACAAGGAAAAAGACAGTTGCTTTGACCTTTTTATACCCACCAGTGTATGATGGGGATAAACTCATTTTCTTTTTTCCCAAAAGGAAACTTTAGAGACGTCATAAAGTATATATATTCTTGAGTTGATTTATGTCTGTCCATCTGTGTGTCTGTAAGGTGTTTGTTGTTGGCAGTCTCATGATCGCAAAAATGAAGATATCGAATGGAAACGTGTTTGTTGCAAATCTCGGCTGACCAAGTCTTTTAACAAGCATGAAATGCTATCATTCTTCCACTACACACTACAAGTAACTTCTCAAATGCTCGGAATGAATACAAATTCACTCTTCACATCAGTCTAAATGCCGAACTATATGAAACCGGATATGAAAGTTCCAAAGCTACAATTAAATCAGTAATGAATTTCTCCTACTATTTGCAAAATTCTTCTGCTTCCAAATTTATTACTTTTGTTGTTTGCTCGAAGAAATCTGTTGCCGAAGCCCACACCAGCATGTTGAGCAATGCTGCTTCATCATATCGCAATTGTCGGTTTTGGGTTCAGCGGTTTAAGAGTGGGCGCACGAATTAACTTAAAATACCATTTTTTGGCGACTTGTTGAAAGAGTTGTCCAGGATACCCTGTTGCAGCTCAAATGAAAAGTTCTGCCACATCCAACGTACTCAACAGACATGGCGTCTCCTGATTATCAGTTGTTCAGATCGATGCAGCATGGCTTGGCTGCGGAGTGCAGGTCCGCAAAGTTGAAAAAGTGGGAAAATGGGTCGGTAAGTGGATCGCTGGCAAACCGACATAAGTTCCTTCGGCATGCATGGTATGCAATACTGTAAAATGTTGTGGAAAATGACGGAAGCTCTTCTGTTTAATATATTTATTGTCAATTTCCCGCAATAAGTGTCTTTTTGCAAACACCTAACATTATGTTGGAGTAGGTGAGCATATCTGTGCAGTGTAGTATTTAACATAAGCTAAGAGACTTAAGTATTTTGTATGCAGCATTAAGCGAAGAGCAGCTTTAATGAGTACAATGAAAGTAGATCAACAATAAAATGTAATTTTCTAATTAATTTTAATTGCTTTCTTCTTTCCGGATTTCATAGATTACTTCAATTAGCCAATAAATCTCTTCATTGTTAAGCCTCAATGGCTTCTTTTTCGCTTAAGATTTAATCATTTTTCATTTTTGTTCGATTTTGTTCATTACAATCTGTGAAAATGCTTCCAAAGATTAATTTTTTTTTTGTATTTTTTTTTTTTATATACAAAGTGACATTTTAATTACAACATTATTTACATAATTAAAACATAAAACATTTTCCAACTAATGCACAATTTATTTATTTCTCCCAAAAACACTATCAATAAAAATAACAACAACTTACTGTTTTTCAATTTTTTCTTCCCTTCTTTTATGTACGTACTGACATTTCAATTCTGTACACGATACATGTCAACTAAATACAGCTATTAAAACTATTGTCAGTAGAGAAAAACAAATTGCTTTTTTTTTCCTTTCGTTTCGTTGCATAAACATTTGGACAACCTGTAAAATTTTCAATTAAAAGTGCATACGTATATATCTGAAAAATAACAAACTGTTGACTCAGTTTTCTAGAAACGTATATAGACAGGGAAACGGTTGTAAGCAGACGCCCTCATTTAAAAAGTTCGGACCGCAACAGAGAGTTATATTCAATATGTCAACGGTAGAAGATAGAAGGTAGAATGGTTGAAGAGATGAAAGGAGTCAAGCACATGCTTTATGCTCAGAGTATAAAAAAAAAGTTTGAGCGATTACCTTTGCCAAGCATTTCCTATAAAATAAAAACAAAAAGCTCTAGAGGATACAATACACAGGATATCAAATATGTATTAAACCGGCAAGAACCGTATAAACAACGACATAATATCAAAAACAACAACAACAATAATAAGAGTTTTCACATTTTACCAATTTTGAAAAGAATATCTTGACAAAAGGTTGGAAAGGGAAGAAAACTATGAAAAGAGATTAAGAAAAAGAAGAAAAGCGTCTCCATCACGAGTTGAATCCCGAACACCCAACATTCGAAGCAAGTGCTAAGCGTTTCAGATCATGTAAAGCTTCAGTTCAACTTTCATTCGATTCGGAACTTGTTGGACAATTTTGAAGATTTCGAATTTTCAAAGATATAGAATTTGGAATATGTTGCACAGATGTGAAGGCGAAGACCATGTGAATTAATTAAGCTAATCTTTAGGTTTTATGTCAGGAAATCGTTCCAATTTCTCAATATGTATGATTGAAGGAAGATATATATATACATTTCATCACAATGAACAACATTATGAACAACATTCCGAATTCTGAAAAAAAATATTCCTGTAGTGCGAGGCTTTGCAGTGCAAAGTACAACAGATGTGTGGCGCTATTTGGAGCATATGCATAGTTTAGGGAAATGTATGCGTCGCTTGGGTTAGTGTGCACGTTTAGTTGCATATTGTTGCTGGTTGAATAGGGTTTTTTTCACATTTTCATTCTCATTTTTATTATTTTTGTTTTTCCCTTTTTGAGGAAGAATTTTTCTGTCACTGTGACATATTCCCGTATACACCCGTTTCCGAGGATTTTTATTTGTAATTAAAGCTTCACGGACCAACACAAAAAAAAAAGAAGTGAAAACATTCACATGTTTGTATATGTAACTGAACATATATATATATGTATATGTATGTATATTAATATAAATATTCGCACTCATCGACATACATGCTATGTGTGGGTGTAAATGACAAGCGGAAAAATTGTTAAAATAAACAACAAAATCATCGGACAACACAATAGATGAGAAAGGAGAGAAAGAATTCAAATCGAAACAAGTGGAATTTTTTTCAATAAAATTTATTTGGTATGAAAAACATTTTCATTAAGTTTAATTAATTGAGAGTTTTATATATGTGTCGAGGGGACGAGCGGAAAAGGGCGCTTCAAAATAATATTGTTAAAAATATTTAATTGAAAAAGGAACACTTAAACCTACTAAAGTCTCTCAAATTTAAAACTTTATTTTTTTGCGTGCAGTGGTTTTGATAAATTCCTGCTTTCGTTTGTGTTGTTGTTATGAAAACTATTCAATAATCCAAATTTATCTACATAAAGCCCAGCCCGGCGTTAAACAAGTTCGATTCATGCAATTAGGGTCTTCGGAAAATGTGTGGAGGAGCCGGGCACACCTTCATGATGGATCTTTTTATAGTGCGTAAATGTGTGAAAAAGATTACAGCGTATGGCCATTACAAAATAACTCATGTTAGTAACTTTTTTAGCGTGCATGAGAGCGGGTCATACCAAGACTTTCTAACACTCTCAATGATTCTCATTCGCTTTGTGTTTTTTCTTTCAAAGGCAAACAACTCAGGGGATTTCCTTCTATACGTGTAGCACACAAGCCAGGAATAAGGAATAAAAGAAGAATAGGGAGTGCAGGGCGTGCACACAGACGACTGAGCGCTTACACTGCAGACGTATGGACACATTTAATGCAAGTGGCTTAGGCTAAAAAGAAGTTGTGATAGGCCAGAATCTATCGATGATACTTCCTAATCCAATCCGTTTGCTGGACAGGACATACGTATTTTCATATGCATATTATTTACAGGTAACTCTGGGGTTATTTTACTTGGGAAAATTCCCTGAAACATAAGACGGATCCAAATGTTTTCTAAAAGCTTATCTAAAATTCGTTCTACGCCAAAGGCAGATTTAGTTTTACTTTTCTGACCTACTGGGTCATTATTAATTTTTATTTTCAATTCTATTGTTACCTCTCTTTGCGATTTAGTTTGATTGGTTTCTATGATAATATTTTTCAGGCTTTTGCTACAAACACACGTACAAACTTGTGATCACGATTTTTATGTATGTGTTTCCTTTTTTATATTTGTTTATTTTATTTATTTATTTATTTTTTTATTTTTTTTGCTTTGTAAGATCTTCATGATTAACCAAAAATGGTTTTTCATTTAGATCACATTTAACATTAATCGCTTAATATGTTTTGTTTGGCATTCGTTCAGGCAGCATTTATTAAATGTCTTTTCGTAACAACCATATGCCGCCTCTCGGACTGCACTGTAGCAAATTTGTTTGCGTTTCGTTTGCCCATATTTAAGCAGCACATTTAGATTTTATCTTAATCGCTTGGCGGACATTAAACATAAATTGTCTAGAAAATACTTATAGCAATTTTTTGTGGCCAATTTTTCTCTTCTCTACTCTACGCGTTCGCATAATATTATATATAAAAAAAAAAGTGTCATTTGTGAAAAATGATAAGTTGAATAAACATTACATAGAGGATACCTGTAAGTGTTTTCTTTATGAAAAGAGAAAAAAAAAAAAAGCAATTATAAACGCTATTGTAACGATAAATACTCTGCACCATCCTACAGTTATACGTATGACGACTTTTCAAAATGAAGCGTTGTATGGGGAGCAAAATATTCATCCGATCCGATCCGATTTTCAATTGGACCAAAAAACATAGGTCGCGAAAATTGTGGCCTACAGGTTCAACACAAAAAACAAGATGGAAAGACGGACAGGCGAGCTTAGATCGACTCAGAGAGCGAATCTGGGGCTACTTGAGCTGCTTCTGGTTGTTGCATAAATCCGCACAAACTTGATTTATCCCTGTACCGCAAGTGGTGTAGGGTATAACAATAGCAAAGAAGCAAAACTTTATATATTTTCTTTTTATTTATGGTTTGTATTGTCTTCACTTATTTAGTTATTTTGTGTACTTTTTTTACCACTCAGTTGATTGCCAGGAATATTTTAATTTTGTCATATATATACGAAAAAAAGCTCAGCTGAAACTTGACCACGCCTGACATATATATCATAATCTGATTGCTTTAATTATCTCCATTCGTCTCTATTCGTCTGTCTAGCTCTCTGTTTTTGGCGTCTTCACTGCGCTAGATATAAAATTTATGACAACAAGAGCTTGTACCGGATACTATACTCGTATCTGCCATTACCTTGTCTACTGGATATTCATGATGCTTTATGAACCATACGTAATTTTTTGTCGTTACATAGGGATATTATGCTTTTCTATTTCGTTTTTGAAGAATCTAGGCTTACGAACATCGTGAAAGGGCCTGGAGAACATAATACCAATCAGATATTTATTTCATAATTTCATTTACTCCATTATTTAGGCTTAACATGATATATTTCCGAGCTTTTCGATTCCAAGCAGTACGAGGAGTTTACAAACCTGGTACAAGACAAGTCTTGTGGTGGACACAGAACCCAATAGCATATATTATTTAGCTGAATTTGAATCTTTCCTTGTCTTGTTAAAATTAAAATTAAAGAAGTTCCTTGGCCCGACTCTGGAATGCTCATCATCTCGTGCAAGCCGGAAAGTCCTTTGGTAATAGCCATGAACATGTATCCGGAATAATTGTGGATACATTCTTCCGAAGAGTTATAACGTTTTATGTTATTGACCAAATTTGTTTTTTCTTTGTTTGTTCTCGTCAGCCGTAGATGCATTTGCCGGCAGGTCGCGTGTAGTATCAGGTTTCTTTTCTCTATCTGAATTTTTGCGAATCGGTCTCTTTGTTCACGTTAGTTGTAAACATTTAGTTATGGGGCATCGTATGAGCATTTTTAAGGGAAAGCTAGCGTTTTGTTGCGATTACTTGACAAAATGGTCATTTGCGGTGAACGACGACTTTACCTACACCTAAGCTAAGCCTTATGATTAACATGCGACATCACTATAATTTTCAAAATAGATTTCGTATCTATGAAATAATTCATCTTAAATAAGCATGAACCACAAGTCTTTACTGGAAATTTACTGCTTCAATGGATTGAAAATAAATAAATTTTATAACTTTCTCTAATAACGGTCGATTTGGTGAACGCAGACAAACATGCTTTTAGTTATAATTTTTCCAATAATATTGTTTTCTTTCTATTACTCAAAAGCCATAAGCCAATTGAATATCGCTTATAACTACAAAATTTTCTAAATTAACGAAAGAGAAAAAGAAAAATCGTATAGACTAGACTTGTCTGGTACGTGATTCAAATTTTTTTTTTTTTTATTGGTAATTTATTTAAACACGTATTAGAGATGCAGCAGTAAGAAAAAACTTAATCGTAATACATATGTATATACTCTACAAATAGATATGTATATAAAATAAAAAGATTGTGTTTATTTGTTTGCGTAGCGTCTTCCATTGGCCAGATCATTGGTTCATTATTCATCTGCTTTATATATAGCACATTAGAAGTAGACGCAAACAAGTTCATTGTCAAAATAATAATAAACTTTTTCGTTACATATTTCGTATTCTATTATAAGCACAATGCAGTTGTTTTACAAATATTAGTGCAAGTGTGAGTGTGTGTGTAGAAAAAGAAATGAAATATTTTTTTATTTTGTTTTGAAAAGTAAAGTTAATGCTTTGCATACAGAGTAGGCTTAAGAAAGGACGCCGCTACACACGTTATGGATGTAAGCCGCTAAAAGCCTCACTCACTATAAGGATTTGTGTGCCAAAAGCCATTCACGTACATTCTTACATCCTATCACTAATACATTGTAACATGTTATATATGTCATGCCATATATATATCCATATATATATATATATATATATATATATGTATGTATATAGAGAATAAATGGCGAAGCTTAAGTTTGGTAATATTGCCGTTGGATATTTAAATAAAGCTAAGAATAAAGATTTCTTTTATTTACACGTCACGTTTTTTACACTTTAACGAATAATAAAAATGCCAACACAACAGCCAGGATTTTTTTAAATCATTACGTGTGTGAGGGCCACAGCAAATATACTATATATATATATGTTTATACATGTATATGTGTATATGGATAGTTCAGTTGCCAAATCGGTTAACTCCATAAAACAAGAAGTCGAGAAAAACGATAAAATATTTTATGTTGTTTTTTAAAATTCTTTTAAAGTTCAAAATTAAATTAAAAAAATACGATGCAGACTGTATTACCGCAAACGCCTATTTGACGACATATAGAGAGTATAAGATGGAATATACTTGGAGTAGTTGTTATTATTACTATTACTATTTTTTCGTGATTAGGGGAGTTAATCGGTTATCTCCATAAAACAAGAAGTTGAGAGAAACGATAAAATATTATATTGTTACGAACATCCCAAAACCATTGATTTTTCCCAAGTAATAAATTCCCTAGTGCATATTCACCGCGCGTCAGGCAGCTGCCGGCCGACGAAAAAAGATTAGCAGAAAAACAGTCCGTCAAAAACTCGGGTGCGGGAGGAAAACGATTAGCAGAAAAGCAGGTTAACGGATTAAAAATGAAGCCATGAAGTTAGGTAATAGTAACATGCTTGTAACAATGTATATAAGTAGGCTATTTGCGGAAGGCAGTGTAGTGAAAACACAATTACCGTATATTTGGAAAGTTATTTATTTTGAATTCTCTCTACTTTTTTACTGTACTTCTTACTTTAGTTCTTAGTTCGTGCTTCACTTCTGGCCTCACTGAACTGTGGTCAGTAACTTATATAATAAATTATTAGGCTAACTTAAGCATAGCAGTAGAATTAAACGACGCTATTACTAAAGTTACACGTAATGTGTGTTGTAGCTAAATTAGGTTATCTTAACTAGGTTATAGCTAGTCTTGCATTATATGGAAATATGTAAAAGTGTAGATTTAGCATAAATTATTAATAATCGGTAGAGTGCTATAAATCGATAATGCTACAGTAGAGTTAGTCGCACGAGAACATTTGAGCCCAAAAAAGATTACTAAAGTTGAGCAGTCGATAGTATTGCCAAAATAAAATGTAAATAATCCTAGCCTTAAAGAATAGATTGTAAATAGAGAAACTTGGAGTTAAAAGAATTCTGAAGTGCATTTCTCTTGAAAATAATATCCACAATTTAGTGATGCAAACCGTATCGAGGTTAGCGGAAATTTGTAACAATATCTTGTTTTTTAAAATTTTTGAATTATTATTTTATTACGGAAAAAAGTCATTATATAAACATATTGTTACAGAAACCCCAAATCCAGTTCATTCCAGCTAAGTAGTTTTCCCAAATAATAAATTCCCTTCCAGTTCTTTTTCTGTGTCCTGAACCCTTTATTCTGTTATGTTTTTGGACATTACGGTCCCATTTACCAGGATTATGGCTTCTTCTTCATCCAGTCGGATTATTTGCTGTGATGAGATGACGAATCCGAATACATACAAAATCGTTTTTCTTCGTTGAGCCGAGCTTTTTGCCAATAATTTGTATGGAAGAACCATTCGATTCATTATTTTCCTTACTCAAATAATTCTTATTAACATCCTCCATCTTAATGGTATAAAGGTTCACTTTTTCTAAAACAGAATTCACAATAAAATTGAAATTTATAAGCATCTGAACTTGTGGCAGTTCGAATGCAATTAATTTATATTTTTTTCTTTCTCGTACTTAGTTCGTGTGAGCGACAACAGCTGTCGTCTACGACGAACAACTTACACATGTCCCCGTAGGAGAGGAAAAATAGTGCAGCGGGTTAAATAGATTTTTATTATGCTATAAATACATTACAGTATGGAGTTAATCAGATTGGCTTCTGACAAAAATTATTTATTATTCTGTGGCCAAAACAATTTTGTCTTTTAGTGCTGTTACTACTTATTATTAGAGAAATTCGTTTTGAATGTGTACAGTGTAGCAGCTAATGAAGTGCTTTGGTATTAAAATTTAATAAAGTCCCAAAAATAGAGTTAACCGATTTGGCAACTGAACCATCCATATAAAGTGCCACCTTAATAAGAGATTTTTTCGATGAAAGAGATAAAAAGTTAATGCAATTGCCTGTCACTTTTTTAGAGAAGAACTTAGATAAGCGAAACTTGAAATTCATCAAAGAAGGGATGGTATCAACCGAATAAGATAAATGAAAAATGGCTTGAAAACGAAATCCTTTAATAATCTTTTCAATACATGGAAGTTAAGCAATTTCAGTCATAAAATAGAAATTAATAGGGTTCCCTGGATCTCCTGACAAGTGCACCGGGACCGATTCATAGCTATCGGCATCGAGTTAACGCTACCAACAAACTCGATTGCTGACAATTGTCGACGCGCTGTGCGATGAGTGACGAGTTTTCAGTTGTCGATAAAGTATGCATTTTTCTTGCTATTGAACAATAAATTTTTCGATCGTAATATCCGTGTCGAGCCACATAGTCAAATTACGCTCGAGTCCACTCGATATCGACATCTATGAACTGGTCAGGACATCTATGGATGCTCCTTTTCGACAAGATCAACTTCCGTCGAGAAAATAATTTTTTTCCCTATAAACCTCGACAGCATTCCCAGCAATCGCGTCATTGTACGATCTTTTCGAGCACGTATTTGATGGTCTTCGCTCACATGGGACATGGGGTATGTTATGCCTTCGGGCATTCTTTTTGTAGAAATTTTCAAAACGAAGGGTACCTTCTTTGTAAGTATCAATTGGCACTGTAACAAAATGAAATCACATAAGTAAAATGGTTATAGGCGAAGTTCGCTCAACTCCGGGATGCAATAAGTTACATTTTAATGTCCATCATTTCAGAGAGTTTCATTTCGTGCAGTTTCAAATATCCCCCCCGTAGGAGATGTCTAAGGCTGACTGACTGGTCGTTAAACAAAAACTTACCAATTAACGTGCAGACTTATCGGCTGAGACTTATATAAGCTGACATATGGAACATATTTTCTGTTTATAATTTTATTGAAGTTTGTTAATCCACAAAAAAATAGTGGCCTTAGAACAGTTCAATATTAATTTAATTACAAAACAAAGATTGTCAAGTCACGGCAAGTCATTGCTTTGTCGTCTCCCCGATGCTGCTCAGTATACGGCTATTAGTAGGATAAGACTACTTTTTTAACTGACAGGCCCAATGCTTATTAGATTGTTTGCCATATGAGAAAATCGAATTACTTTAAATGAATTACACAAAAATTACAATGGTTTTCGTCAATTAATACGGACCGAAGCTTATATCGTTGGTCGTGGCAAATATTTGTCGAATTTAAGATAAGTATCCAAAGTTTGTGTGAGTGTTTAGGTTTTTCAAGCGGAAATTTTTTTTTTTTTCGGCATTAAAAAATCTGCTTGTGGACGAGATTCATTTCAATCATCCAGCACGAGAGCAAGCCATCACGCACAGTCGTCTCTAAATTGCGCAATCATATTATGCATAAAATGAATCAGTAATTGTTACGACGGCAGGACGTTTGCATAATCGCGGTGTACCTGAAAGAAAGTGGGCGCTTGCGATGGCATTCTATCGGTTCTTGTGTGTGTTTGTTTTAATTCACACATTACCCATATACTGAATTGTGTTTAAACGTGCAGAAGCTTTGGAAATATGATTGTGTTGCATACTTCCCCACATTTCTTTTGTACCCACCAACGGAGAAGGGAAATAAATTCATTTTATCAAAACGTTTGTAATGTTCGGAAGGGTGCTTCAGAGACCCTATAAAGAATATCTATCTGAATCGATTGATGCACTTTGTTCTGTCCGTCCGTGCGACGTCTCCTGGCCGCTTAAAATTTATCGAAAACATTAGAAATTTTTACGGGTAAGTTGATAATGAAGATAAACCAAATCGTTCGAAGGGCATGTTTACAGTGCAACATAAGCTGAGAGACTACTAACTAATCATAGACCCAAATAGATGCACGATAGAAATTACTATGAGTGTCCTACGAAAATGGAAAAACTCAGCCACGCCCACCTTATAATGTGGAATAGAAAATACATTTCTCATTTAATGTTTTTTAGGACCAGGTTGCTGACTAGAAAAGATTCAATCGCTGCCGGAAATAATTTTCTTACTTGTTTCCATTGGAACAGAAAAGCACTCATTTTGAACAACTTTGACTTCCTGCATATTTTCAGTAAAAAATTGTTGCAAGTAAACACAAATTTATTATTGAAAAATTGTTCGTAGCAAATTAAAAATTTGCACCTGTTAATAAGAAATGCGAATAAACATATAAAGCGGGAAACATGACCGCCATAAATGTCTCGCAATCCCGATGATTTATGTTTATTACCTCAATATTAAGCATTGCAATTCACCTCCTGCTCCTCCATTTCATTTTACAAAACAATGAATGACTGCTAAAGTTTATTACCACCATCGCCACCGGTTGGGAGGACCACTTTGTATATGCGACTCAAACTAGTTCCGTTTTCCGTTGCATGCATTATCAAGTGCATTTAAGAATAATTACCGTCAAGTGCATAATTTATGCAAAAATGTCCTTGTTTGTTAAGCTCAAACCACGAACCAAGTCCTAAGTCCTTGCACAGCCCTTCGCTTGGTAACCAAAAACTCCTGTCAAAAGCTCGACAACCAGTGCATTTGAATAACAACCAAACTTTTTTGCAAAAAGAATTAGCAAAATTGATTGAGGCTGGAATTTGCAAAAAGACAAAGGGATGGAGGGAAAGCTATGCATAGCGAAAGATAGAGAAAGAGAGACGAACTGATTGTTTGGCAACCATACCACCACTTTAATAGCATTGACATCTTTCACCTAAGAGCGTAGAGTGTGGTGACGGTAAAACAGTTTAGAATTTAGTTTACAAATGAGTTGCGATTAACAATTGCTGAGGGACTTATTATTGAAGCTTTCCTACAGAACTTCGTAGGCAAAGTACTTCGGCGCTGTAATGAACTTCAGTCAAGTCAGGCCAATGTGCGCTCACATGTAAGCATGTTTTCCTATAGTAGCTGAGAAAGTGCAAGACTGAATGTTTAATTTTACGTTAATTTATATATAAAGAGTTTTAAATTTATGTTTACGTTAGGTAAACCACGCAAAACTTTTAAATTACGTTGTTAAAATATTCTCGACTGACATTTTATTACTTTGCAAAATGGGTAAAAGTATTTTTTTTTTTTTCGATATTTTCAGAAACTTCTCTTATAGATTCTGTTATAGATTTAAATTTACAAACTTTTCGAATGCCGTTAGTAGCACCAAATAACTTTAAGTTTTAATTAATAAAAAATGATTCATTAATTCTTTGCTCTGCATTGGACATTCGAGAGGTGTGGACTTCATAAAAATGGCAAAGCCGTTTTCAACTAAGCCGTAACCTGATTTGTCGTCGATTTAAAGCGCGTAGCAGCCAATTACCGAAGTCTTGCGTTGGTGACACACAACAGACTCACAGACTCACAGACTCTGTTGGCCTCAAATGTTGTTGCGTTACTCAAATTTAATTATGCTTCCAACGAAATATCCGAGTAATGAGATATTCCATATATATGTTTATTGGAAAACACAAGCAACGAAATGGAAGCCGCAAGGAACGTCCTTAGCATTAGGCCAACTTTTGCTAGAAAGTTTCTGACTTCCGTGAAAATTTTCTTTTCATATAAAATTTATCTTTTATATCTTCCTTCTTAGCAGTGAGCTTGTGGGGAACAAATTCACCAGGGTATGCTCCCGACTTACCATGGGTTGCTTCCAAAACCGTTTCATGGATTCTACGAAAGGTGTTGCTTGCCACAGGAAGTCATTATGACAATTTAACGAACGCAGTAAGGCCAAGTCTGTCTTTATAAATCTACCGTTCCGTGGACTATGTTATATAACTCTGGTATTGTTTGCTTTTTTCTCTTTACTAACTCACATTACTGCAGCTCATTATTTGTTAACGTTTGTCTTATATTTACCCAAGTTCTAGGAGTATTTCTTTTAACTGCCAATAGATATCAAAACTAAACTTCCGGTTTTACTTCACCCTCTTAGAACTCGCAAATATATTCTTGTTACGCAAATGTCAAACCAAACTCCAATTAGGGCGAGCCAAGTACACATTCGTACCTGGCTTATGAATCTGACGATTGTTGAAAAATCGACAGAACATTTGGCGGAAGAAGGGATGAACCCAAAAATGTCGACATGAAGTAAGGTATAGTAATTTGCTTGTAAAAAGGCATGTAGAAGAAGAATGTATACGGAAGGGAAATGTGGTGAGGAGAGTTGAATTGCGATATTAGAACGAACAAGAAAAGAACGACAACTGAACCATGGCAAACACACGTTCCTGTAAATAATTCGTAAAAAGATCTTCTAAGAACTACAAATAACACCTATACCATCCTATAAAAAGCATAATTCATCGGTGTGAACTTAATTTCAAAAGGTGTTGAATGCAAACGTAAATCACGAAAGCCGGATTACGTTAGAATATCTTTGCTTTCACTTAAGCTTACAAGCAATTTTATTAATCGCTGTACTATTCTTATAGGCACATATGGGCCAGTTGCCTTGTACTGTTGTAGTGCTGATTTCCCCACCAACCATGGACTAGAATTTTTGTTCGGTGGTCGAGTCCGGAAGCACAACCAGCCGCCAGACAATTTTCTTTCTCACTTAAAGTAGTCTGTGACCTTGTCATAGTTATTCTACTCTGAGGAATGGGAGTTGTCCTGCTTCCACGATTTCTCCCTACTGTCCCCCATTGAAAAATTGTTGCTTATTCGGCTTTAATGTGTTTGCGTGGAACCAAAAGAGGAATGATTTGATATACAAACGTTTCTTGAAACGAATCTTTGAATATTATTAATCCAAGAGAAACGGTAAATACCATCTTCCCTTGGGATCATACAAACGTTTATATTTAATATAAACGATGCCATGAAAATTACTTCTTCAAAAATGATTTGGGTTTCTTGCTTATGTTTGTATATCTGTAAATATTTGCTAGTAGTTATCGTAAGCAAAGCAAACAATATTTTAATTAAATTTCACGACTGCGATCTTCCAACAGCAGCTAACGGATAAGGCGGCTCTGTACTATTTAAATCGTAGATACAATTCATGTCTTGTGCAATTTAAATTCATATCGCTTGCTCTACTCAATTTCAACATTTTGCACGACAGTAACTTTTCTTGATCAGAAGAACGTGAACTAGAATTCCTTTAAGGAACATTCGAATTCCATTCATCTGACGCCGCGGAGTGCTCCGTGTGCGTGAAAATGCTGTATTTGCATTGAAAGTTTCTTAGTCATATCGTTCTCGTACATAAATTGTGCTGCATTGCTGTTGTCAGAAAATGTTTGGTTTAACTTCATTACTCATTTTTGCTTTTTTTCTTTTATTTCTTATGTAAATCATAAAAAACGGATTCTGACCAAAGAAAAAATTGGTGCAGACTCGTTTGAACATAATGCTAGAGAAACAGGAAAAATTAGAAATTTTTTGTACAACATAACAACCCTACGGTCACAAGCAAAAAAGTTTGACTCACTTCCATTCTTATTGATGAAAATGCAAAAACTGGTACGAAATGAAAAACTAAAAGCAAAAATTAGGAGGTTAAATAGACAGCGAATCTTTGACACCCATCCTGTGTGTCCGCCTATTATACCTGTGAAATATTTTAGTAGGTTTCAGTTGGACGGTCGAGACGATTTTTACACTGGTCCAGATTTCGACAGAAATCTCCTACAAGTTCTGTGGACTTATTTCTTCTCTTCACTTCTTCATTGCCGTTTTTGATGGCCTTTATTAGTGTTTGTGGCTTAATAGGAACATCTGTACCAATTGGCCGCAATCGAGGCCGTAGGCTGGATTTAAGGAGCCAGATGGACGGCATCCATGTCTCTCTCCGATGCATAAACATTACAAACGTTAGCTATATTTAATATATCCCACGCAGTGTTTATAAAAATTTTCACTGCGGCTTAAGCCAACATTCGTGAACGAAGGTTTTTGTTTGAAGTTGTTTGAAGAGAGAGTTAGAGCCGCACGTATGCTATGTTGACTTTGAGCACTTTTACGTTTCACTGATTTCATTTTCATTTGTATTTCCCCTTTTTCCTTATAACTTTTCTGAAGCGTTTTTCTTAGGTGAGATTGGACAAAAAGTTACAAATTTGTCGTTTTAAAAAAATTTTCCACCGTATTCTTTCAGTCACAGTTAAAAAACACAATACATATATATGGAGCTTTATTTCTCTTCTCTCTTTCCTACTTTATTCGTTACAAAGGACGCGACGATAGGACGAGAAATGCAGAGCAAAAAGACATTCCATGTGCTAAAGTTTGTTTCAAAAGTTTGCAGCACGCACTTACATTACATTATATGAAAGTAATTGTGCTCGTATTTAAGCAAAGGGAATAATAAGTAAGAAAATTTGATTTTAAGAGTTATTCAAAAGTAAATTTTTTTTATTATTCCTTTTTCTTAAAGTTTAACGTTTGAAAATAATGGAAAATACAAAGAATCAAAGCAAATAGAGAACAATGGTAAATCTTTTTTTTGCCTGGATTAACTTAAGAGTGATTATAAATTAGGAGAGTTAGTCTACAGTGTTCGCGCATTTTATTATTTCAACGAGTATTTCTAACAAATTCAAACTTTTCGTTGTCTTTAGATGAATTTCAAGTCATTCGACACTTGAGTGCCTAAAGGTAAATTTCTGCGTTTGTTTTTTTATTCCCATCATCGAAGGTAAAAGGTCAAAAGGTTTACAACAAAAGGTTTACAAAGGTTTACAACACCGTTCTGGGAGCTTCAGAGATATCGTTAAGTAGACAAAGTCAGCATATTCACAATCAGCATTAAATTTTGGATTGATTTGAGCGTGTCCGTCCATTCGTCCTGTATAGTGGTTATGCCAAAGGCTTATCCTTTCGAAAACTTAAGATGCCGCCTTCAAGCATAGTAAGAATATTGTAAATTTATGCACATAGATTAGCTATGAAAGTTGGCCAAATGCATCGAGGGATGCGCGTACACCGCCCTCTATACTGATATCCACACCATTTTTAAAAGCAAAGAAAACCCCATCCTTTGCTCTTTACCAACGAAGTACACCAAATATAACCAAAAAAACTTGCAGGTATACTTTTGTGATAATTGGGCAAACCCAAGCGCAATACATATAGAGTAGCGAAATTTCAGTTCTCAGAAGAAAAGACTCAGTGTTAGTTGAATGTAATATTCTCACTTGTTTGATATTCTGAACAAAAATTTTGAACAGCGAATGATTCCAATTGACTAAATGTTTTTGCTAGCGTCATACCTCATAGTAGGCCATGCACTTCTTTCCTGCCCACTAAGCACAAAGCATCGTCTGTCTGCTAAGGAGGGTCTGTCCATGACCCTTTGCGTTTCTAGTTCTCAAAATAAAACAATTCATTCCTAGTAATGACGCTATGTAAAAACCACTTTTCTTTAGGTCTTTCGAGCAAAACGCAAAACAGATACGCTCTGTGAATGGTGTTTATCTAGCGCAAATTTCGGCGTATACGCGTTTGAGACTTGTTGCTGGCTTAACAGAAAGCTGCACCAAGTCAACCTCCAGTTAAATCTTTATGCAGACCGACCTGTTCTTGTGCGGTTCTTTTTTCTTGCGATTTGCATTTCGCGCGATTGGTTTTAGGTCAAGATTCTGTCCACCGTGCGTAAGTTGGCGGCAAAGTCAAGTCAGCAGTATTGCCATAATTTTTTTAATTTAGGGTGTATGATCATATGTGATCGGAGGGGAATCCGTCTTTGCACCAAATTGGAAAAGCATGTTCTTAAAATAGATAGTTATTCCGAAAGGGGGTCGGGGTTTCAAAAAGAGCTTCGATCGCGTATCTCTGTTTACAAGCAGGCGATCAAACGACTGCCGGCGCAAAAACTTAGATAACCTGCACCTAAATGGCAAAAAAAAATGTCTTCAAGCGGCGAAAACGATTACGAATCAGTTCATTGCAAGAATATGCACGTTTTGGGCTACGACGATTATGTGCATTTTGTTCATGTTTAAAATGTCAAATTAATATTTAAATGTGACGTTTAATTTTTTTTTTTTTTTGTTGGGAATGCACTTTCTCGTTACGTAGTAAAGCTCTAGTAGTCTCTTTTGTAAAAGAGACTTTTTATGGGATTCCCCTCCACAGCATAAAATAAATTTTCTTTAAAATACTATGAAAAATTTTGTGGTACAGATCTTTATGAAGTTTGTGAATATTTTTTTGTGATTTTTTTCCGCGGTTCCTATCTACCACCGAAAACCTGTTTTAACTGCTTCTTAAGTCACGTTTGTGCATTTGATATCATCCTGTATAGATTTATATATACGCGATTTGTCTATCTATTAATAGATATACAAACATATCGTTATAATAAACATAACTACGTGTAAATACACACATACAAACCGCTGTAATAACATTATCCTATATTTAATCTCCGTATGTTCGACGCTCTTTATCTATGTGTATGATTTTTACGCAAACCGCAAACAATACTCGTCCTTTGGTTTTACTACGACAACAGCCACAGTTCAAGTAGATTAAGAAATGCAATCCGTTCAAGTCGTCAATTAGGAACGCGAATCGTAGCAAAATGCTTGGTAATATCTTACCTGCAGCTCTAGTTTTTCTCATCTACCGTAAGAATCCGAAATTTCCTTTCATACCTTACTATCTGCTGTTCAGTTCTTCTTTTCCCCAAGGATCGCATAGACATGGACATAAAAAGGGAAAGAAAAAACGCACACAAAAAGCTCTTTGTTGAATAAATTTTGGGATACGTAAAGCCTGAAGCATCCTTACAAAGTCGTTGATGGAGGACGAATCAGACAGATTAAATTCTTTTTATCCCTAACTCCTTGAAAAAAAGCAACACATTGGACACATTGCCTAAAATGAAATGCATTCTTCTTCTGTGTTTTACTTATGTACTTCCTATAAATCTTTGCATGCAAAAAGAATTTCGATTATCAAAGGAGATGTGCACGGTACAGCTTACCACTTACATAGAGCGTAGCACTCTGTATATTTTTCATAGTAACCAGACTCTAAATGAATTTCACAATTCCCATCGTCAAACCATATCATTATAGCCTACACCGTTTGTGATACAAGGGTATATTAAACTTGTGCGGATCCATGCAACAACCAGAAGAAGCTCAGGCAGGCCCGCGGTTTGCCATACCGAGCGATTCAGAATCACTTTCTGCATCGATCTAAGTTTGTCTGTCCGTCTGCCTCTATGCCGCCTTCTCTTATGCGCCACCTGCAGTTCGCAATTTTTGAAATATTGATGAAATTTTGAACCCTGACGTGTTTTGGCCCAAGAACGAGCGCTATTAAAAATGGTTTCCACTTTCCATGCAAACCCGTTATGTTCAAAAATCCTTATATGAATAACTTTAGGGCACTTTATAGTGGGCCATGATCCACTGTGGTGCTTTTACTTGTTTATCTTTCAAACTAATTATAAATATTTAGTTTATGAAGTGAATCCTTCCAAAGCGAACCTTAAAACTAAAAATTTTAAAATACTTTGAGCAATATTTAATTTTACAAAAAAAAAAAATAATAATAATTTTATTAACTCTATCAACTGACATAGTGATTTCTATAACTAAATCGATTGCTTGCTTTAAAGTATAATTTTATTATCACTACATTTTTAGAGAAGCTATCGAAAAATTTGCAATGAATTTATAATTAAGTTATTCACTTTCAGTCAATTGTTTACCAAAGCTTTTAATATAATAATTATTCCAAATTCTACTCTTCTTCCAAATTCTACTCAAATGATTTGAAAGCAAGTCGTTCACTTCTACTTTATGTAGACTTAATTCAAGGCATCGTTAAGGGACTTGCTCGCGATTTAAAAACGTAAGATATTTTATATATATTGAAGTTGATGATCAACGTTGGATTTTGTCATGTCGACTTGTGCGTTGAAATCTCGTCGGCATTCTTAAAATGATCGCAATTAAGATCTGAAACCAGGCATAAATATTTTTGAGTTAATCATGGAAAGGGGATCGTAAATGCTTGCGATGCCCTCACAACCCATCCTACCCTTGCGGAATTACTGTAACAAGACAAAATTGATAAGAATTCGACCATAAGCTTATCAGTAAATCAAGAAAAATATAACTGAATTTTCCCCAGCAATTCTCCTCAACATAGTTGACAAAAAATCCGAACCTAAGCACAACTAAGGACGACTGTCAGGTTAAAAAATATTCCCTGATAAACAATAGTTTGTATTTGGTCAAAGTGTAGTCGCAGGAATGCAGTAAATGCTCCATCGGTAAAGTCCCCAGAGTCGTATGTATACCAAAAAAAGTGTCCTATAAAGCTCGCAACGCTGCAAAAAAATTACATTCCGTAAGTATATCGGTCCACAATTTGGGGAAACTTATATCCAATCGAGACATTCTCGCTTACTACAATGGTTTCCTCTATGGAAAATACGAAACATACGGCATGAAATGAATTTCTTTTACTAACTTTTCGCCCTAACTTTAAGGATATCCTTACTCTTTACAAGTTCATATTTCGGTAGACGTATATACGTTTCAAAAGTATATTTTTTTTAATTTACTTTCCTTTATTCATTACTGCTACTACGCTGCGCAAATAGTGTGGCTTATAAGTTTTTGTCTAAGCGGTAATGTCATGCACAACCGCACTTCAGTTATTCAGTGCAGTCATCAACACTTGGAAACGGAAGAGGAAAGAAAAATTTGCTAAATTGAAAAAAAAAAAAAAAAAAAAATAAAAAATATTTCATCCGACATAGATTTGTCAAACGTATATTGTACATAGTTATTCTGTATTTTTCTTTGTTTTTGCCACCGTATGTGGCGGCATTATATTTTGTTGGAAAACCGAAACAGAAGAAAACAAATAAGAAAATTATATTCGGTCGTGACCGAATCTTTTGTCACCCATCGTCGTAATCCTAAAAAATACAAAATAAGTAAAAGAACTAAACTTTCATGCCCCATAATATGGAGTGGGCGCGAATGATTTTTCTATTTTCAAAAAAAAAGGTTTTTTCCGCATAAGCGCGTCCTTTGAAAAGTTTAGGCCACTTGAAAATTCTTTTGCAATTTGTAGGCGATATTTTAATTTTCGCTAAAGAGGAAAGGTTTACCACAGATACTACACAGTTGCGCAGACGTACGCATGGACGGAAGAACAAACGGACATGCTTATGTACGTTCCAAATTTGAAACTGGCTAAAAATTTATCTTCTTGATGAGGTTGAAAGCAAAATGTAACTATGATACACTATAATATTAGGAAGGCGTGGTTCACTTTTTCCATTTTTTACAGCATCACTCTTAGAACATGCGTTCAAGTTTTTATCTATTTATCTGCTAAAGTTCATGAGTAATGAGCAAAAAACCAATTTTTTATTCCTTTTATAGAACAGAGGTGTGCTCAGTTTACGTGGCGCTGTGGACGTGTCGTTCAACCGATTTAGCCTAATTTCAATACCAACTTGAGTGCAAGAGCTTCCGATGTTTTTGCCAAATTTTAAGTCAATTCCGACATTTTTGCGCCCCAAAGGAATGTTCAAAAAAGACATTAGACGGACAGACGTGTTCAAATTGATTCAGAATTTTATGATGATCAAGAATATACAAATGCTTTGTGGCGTCTCTGATCCTTCCTTCTGAGTGTTGCAAACGTTTTGACAAAGTGAATACACCCCCCATCTTTCGTTGGTGGATATAAAAAAAAAGGGGTTCATTGCAAGCACACTCATGAAATGACTGAGTGACTGCAAATAACAAACTACGCGATATAGAATGTAATAGGAAGCATAGCTATGAAGAAGAAAAGTCAGTCAACAGTTTTTAACATCATCATTTTCTACGTCGCACTTGCGACGTTATCATCAACGTTATCATTATTAATATAAACAATCGTCATCGCTTTATCTGTGTGCCGAAGTATAAGTGAATTTCTAGACAGACAAGCGATGTAAAAAGAAAAAAGAATACTGATGGCATTCATTTCTCTATCACACCACATCTTTCCTTTTCCTTACGCAAGTATGCAGACATTCGCGTGGATACGAGAGAGTGAAAACAATTAAAATTTTATTTTCCATTTCGTGTTCTGTGACGAGGGATTCTTATGAATCGTCTGGTACCTGTGAAAAAATTCACGTTTTCAGAAATTTTAATGATGAGTTTAGTTTATATTCTCATGCATACATAAATACGTACACGTTTGTCATATAGTTTAAAAAAGTTTTACTTTTTAATTACTTTAAAGAATGTGATGCGGTTTTTTTAATCAGTTTTGCAAAACTTCTGTTTTTAATGACCAAAGCTTACCATTTGTTGTTGATTTTTGGGTTTTTTATGAAGATCAGGAACTTTAAACGACGTTACCGCTTCAATTATTTCAGCCAATAGAAGTCCATCGCGACAATCTGATGACAGGTCAGTAACCTTCTTTTTCGACTTGGCGCGTTCTAAGTAATAGTTTGCCCAGTCGGTGTAAATCTGAAACAAAAGGATATAAAGATATTTTTAGAGGGGAAATTCCAATGACCTTGGAAAAGTTTTCACAGGCAAACAGGTTGTATTAGCATTTTTAATAAACTGCGTAATGAAGGCATTGCCAATAACAGTAATAAATTAGTTACAATGGATGGAGAAGCTAATATGAAAGCTTGACATGACCACAATATTTATTTGCTAGTAGGGTGTAGGGCTACCATTTGCTTGTATAACTGCTGCACTTCTTCGCGGAATAGATTCAGAGAGTGTCTGCATAGATTCCATCGGAATGCTTTCTTATTGTTGTACCAAAACCACCGCCAATTGCTTTAATAACTCATCTGCCCTAAAACTCCCGATAACCTTCCAATTATTTTGAGGTGGGGCGATTGTGCTGGCCAGGCAGACGTTTGATGATATTCTCATGTTCTTCAAATTAAGATTGAACCCCTTTGTAAGAGTAAGAATTTTATCACTGAGTATTTCGAGATATTCCTTCGCACTAGGAAGGAGAGAAGAAGTCTGACGGAGAGAAACACCTGCATATCGCTATATAGCCTCTCAAATAATACAGGAGAGCGTATCCTTCTTGATTGTAGTAAGCAAACAGTACAGATTGTAGGGTTGTTTTGGGTTTCTCCCTACATAAATCCGGACGATAGTTGCCGAAGATAGACAAGAACTGAGGTTACAGCTGTCGTTAAGGTACCTTTACTTTCGTATAATTGCTGTCGAGTAACATATTCCAATTACGATTAGGTTTACTCGTAATCGACAACTATAAACCGACTTTTATACATATTCTCACCCTACTACAAACTACAGTTGGATGTAGTTATGCCCGCTTTTTTTCTTTCTCTCTTTTCTTTATTCTAATTTATTAGGTGTTGACACATAAAAGGTCACTTCTATATAATCACAATCAAACCAAATGCTTTCATAGGTAATTGCAAACGGGACGTAGCAAACGTAAGTGCCAATTAGTAAGAAGCAAATTCAATAAACTTAAGCAAATAAATATAACGATAAATTTAATGGAAAACAACGCACATGTATCCGTAAATACAAGAACCAGTCAGTAGAACAACTAAAAATACAGTTAGAGCTTATATTTATATGCGGTAAGGAAAAGTATACTAACGCCATAAAAATATCCATGCAGGTGAGGAAACAAACATTCAAGATAAAAATAAGGCGAATAATAAATTTCCGGAAATGGAAAAACGATGATAAGTAATCGGATATCAGATATTAAAAATTTACAAGGAACAAAGTGTTTGCTTTAATTACCGTCTAACAATCAATCTCTTTGCGAAATTCGAGAGGACTAATGGAGATTAATTACAATCTGATCAAGTGGGGTTTGTGTTAAAGGGGCTAATTTCGTTGTAAGTAAGTTTGCGTCTGCATAGCGTGTAACTTAATGCACGTGATTGTGTGAGGCAAAGCATTTAACAAATATACGTAAACAATTTAAAAAGATATTAGAAGAAGTGTTTAAATCATGTACTCTTCTATCTTTTAATCATTTAAGGTCTAAGCAAAGACTCCCATCACCAAATCGACATCAGCACTACAACCTAACTGATGTCTTTAGAATGATATTCAGTCGCGTACAGCGTGTTAAGTTCTACGAGAATGGAACTGGGACCGGAACAATCAAAATTTTCAAGATGATTCCACAGTATCTTTAAAAGAATGTCATGCCTACGCGATTTGATAGAATATCGAAACTTGGGGTTTACCCCTTTTTTGCTCCTTTTTTTAGCACAAAGATGTTAGACATAAAAAATTATTATTTGTTTTTTACCGATTCGCTGTTCCCTACGCTGCAGCCCATGTTCACAGTACGTTTTTTGATCTTTTGTAAGGGGAGGCTGCATAGAAGAAGGCGGTAATTACATGTTCTTAGAAAGTAAACAGCTAGCGAAGAAGACGGGAGTGTAGAGGTTCGCATCATTATTTTGGGAAACGATAGAGCATTGCCCTTGCTTTCCTTTCTTTTCTTCTTTGAAATTGTAAGCGGTTTTTTGCACTGCCAAGTTTTTTGAGGCACCCATATGAGCTTTCTTTTTAAAGGGTGTTCGAGTTATGTAGGGATCCTTTCTCATCGTGAAAAGTTCAAAATATGAAAAATGCGTTACTCATATGTAGATGTTTTGCGTTCTCTTAAACCCAACGTCCGCGAAAAAATCTTTCTTCCAAAGTAACAGATCATCGTTACGCGTAAAACTACTTTAGAGAACAATATATATTTAGTTTAGCGCTTGTTAAGTTTGTACAAGACTTGAAGGCGAGCGCTGTCATATTGAATTGAAGCTCTATTAGGTCTCTAGACCGTTTCGTAATATAATTGTAAGTAAATATAACGTAAGATAACTGTGCGTTCAGTGATTTAGATGAAGATAAGTATGTGAACGAATAATAAGCAGAAGTGAATGTTAGTAGTAGTGGGAATTATTATACGGTGGTATGCAAAAGCACTGTTAGGGAAATAAATCTAACTCGAATTAATGTAGAAGAATAACTTGTAAGTCCAATAAAAAAATTTTCTTGTTGGGACGCTGTTACCTCTCTATAGGTAGATGGGCAAGAAGGTAAAATTTTATGTCTTTACAAACTTATAATTTTGTCTTAATGCCGCGTTTGTGTCCGTCAATATACTAAATTGTATTGCTGCGATCAGTTGCCAAGCTTTTGAAGATCTGCCTTAGTGTGTCAGGGCACACTGGGTTTAATGCAAATCGGCTGGGAGTGTACTATTGGGCTAGAGTTACACGTTACAAGTTTTTCTTTGTCTTTTTTATTTTATTTAAAATTTTTCTTTTTCTTTTGCTTGTGTTATGCTATTTATGATATTTATGTATATATTTTAGTAGCTTTAGGCCTATTTTTTTTTTTCTTTAACATTTAATAATAATGATGTCATAATTTAAGCCTTTAATCTTGAGTGTTGTTCGATTCAGCTGAGTCTACATTGTAGTTAAATTCTATATGTGTATGTGAATAAATAAAGATATAAATGAACTCAACTTACAAACTTGAAGCTATTTAAACTATTTTAGACGTTAAAAATATTACTTTCTTCCCGCATAAAAGTCAGAGCATACAAGATAGCAAATAAGATAATTTTGTTTTCTTTAGTTCGATGATCTTAATTAGTTTTCCATCCATGTCTTCGTGTACATGTTGAAAGATATTAAAATTTGGCAAATTTTACAATCTGTAAGGAATTCATTAGTAACGTATATTTCCCACTACCCATGCATGGATCTATGTACTATGACCATGGTCTATAAGCCATTACATATGCAAGTAAGACAAGACAAACTTTCTCTAATGACTTAAAATACAACAAAAATAAAGCTTAAAGTAAAATTGGTCAAAGAAACATCAAAGCCTTATAAGCTTCTAAAAGAAGTTTTATAAGCCTCATGTTGATGCCACTGAATATGTGCTAAACATTAAATGTAAGGCTTTGCTTTTCATGCTTTTTCGTTAACATATTGGGAAGAATATAAAATATTTTTCATTTCGATATTGTTTTTCTCTTATCTAATTCAAGTTAGAGACAAATTGTTGTTCAACCATCCTAAGTTATTTAATATTATATTTTAGAGAAATCCTCTTGACATATGAAGCATTTTGTTGTTCCTCCATATCGTGCATAGTCTCTCTGGCAGGTATATACTCGAGTCCACGCATAACATTCTTTAAGTTTAAATATATTTCGACATAACACAAAGGAAGATTATTTGTTTGCATTAAAATCCCCAAAAAATTACCTGAAAAGCAAGTCCATAGATAAAAAGAAAAAGACAGAGAAAAAAAAAAAGACCTTAACACAAAAACAATAGCTAGCGTCCTTTAAATTTCTGTCTGAAAATTTTCTGTTATCTCTTTTACGGAAAGTGTGCAGCACTCTATTCACTCAACTACTGCTTGCTTGTATGTATAGGGGTACTACTGGCTGGTAAACAAACAACGACAGGAAATATGCTTCTAGTCAATTGTTTTATGCTAGCATTAAAATTATATATGTACAAACATGCATACATATACACTCTTCTCCTATAAATATACCAATTTTATGCCAGCTTTGGCTATTCACTCTTATTTCTACTTTTACAAATGTGTATTGTATTGCATTATATACAAGCTGTGTGTTGCTTGTGCATGAGGGTTATCTAAACATGACAGTAACGTGTATGAGTTAGTTAAATACAAATATGCACATACGCTTATACATACGCATATTGTTATATTTGTGTTTGCAATAGAAACTTGTGTGTCTGGAAATTCAATTTCCATATAAAGAGAAAAATTATATTAACTAACCTTTATATAATCGGCTATATTATCATAAGTGTCCGATGAGCTAACACAACCACCCAACATCTTGCTTACAATCAGTTTAATACGGAACACTTTAAATTCTGATTGCGTTTCCAAAATTTACGCAAGATAATGAAAATTTCTTCAAAATTAATCGATGCTTTATTAAATTTTATATAAAATTAAAATAAATTTATTTTATTTCATTTTAATCCACATTCATATCAACAAAGTGGTAAATTTTCGAAAAGACAAACAAAAAAAAAAGTACAAATTTTTATTTCATACCATTAATACCCGTTTTGTGAAACAGACTAATAAGCTAACCTTTCTATTTGGGACAGGCCAGGGCCAGCATTACATAGATTTTTCGATAACTCGTTTTATGCTGACAACTGAAAACTTTTTCAAGTGCTGTAGCTGTCGTAAGGTCGAATTAATTCATAGTTGAACTGAATTCGAAGAAGCAAACACGAAAGCGATACGCTTTTAATTTATTGAACCGTGAGAAATATTTTCGGGAAACTGCTTTTTTTCGCCGAGGCGCACATCCTCTCATTAAGAATTGTTACACCGCATTAATTAAAATTCGAACACCTTAATAAACATACGTAATGCATGGTTTTGCAGTAATTCTTTGAAGTCCGTTATCGCTTTTTCTGTTTTCATTCTTATTTCCTTTTCACATTTTTATCTTATACTTCTAAAATTGGAAAAACCAAGTAAAAGCACAGTAGTGCTGTAAAGTCGACAATCAAATACTTTAAATCACTTCGATTAATGCAATTATTCGTATGACGACTTTTGAAAATATGCCGTTATATTAGAAATGGTCGACGAAGTACTCCAATGCGAACAATTTTTAATGGCACTCGTCCTTCGACCAAAACTCGTTAGTGTACAAAACTTCATCAAAACATATCCAAAAATTGCGACCTATAGGTTGAACAAAAAAAAAAAACGAAGAAGAAATAAGAAAGAAAAAAATTATGTTCGATCGTGACCGAATCTTTCATACCCTTCACCGTTTTACCTTAAAAAAGACTAAAAAAAAAGGAAAAGAACTACATTTTCATACTCTATGATATTGGATGGGCGCGTCAGAATAAAAGTGGAAATTTATACGGTGAGTGTCCTGTACTCTATGAGTAATAAACAAAAAAGGCAGAAAGCAAAAGTGTTGACAGTTTTTGTCAAATAAGCGTGTGCGTCCTTTGAGCGGTTTGAGTCGTTTTCAAATTCTTTTGCAAATTTGTAGACGATGTGTTCGTTTTTGTTGAACGCGAGAACGTTGACGACAGATACTGCACAGTTGAGCAGGCAGATAGATGGACAGACGAACTCACTTAGGTACTTTCCGAATTTGAAGATTGCCAAGAGCTTATATACTTTGTAGGATTTCGTTTCAGTGGATTATGAAGGTATAGAAAAAACAATTAAGTTTTGATACACTATAGTAATGGATACAAGTGGTCAATTTTTCTCAATTGTCTATAGGTGCTACAGCACCACCCATAGAATGTATGTTCAAACTTTTTATTCTCCTTGAAAAGCAGAGGTTTTCACAGTTTACTTGATACTGTAATCGTTTCGTTCGGTCGATTAGGTCCATTTTCAACACATTGCGGGCGAGAACTTTAAAACTTTCTGCCAAGTTTAAAGTCGATAGCTTCATTTTTGCGGCCAGCAGAATGTTTCCAACGTACATTATATAGACGGACAGACGAACTCAGATTTTGGCGTTGATCAAAAATATCTATAAATAGTAGCGTCTCTGAAGCTTTCTTCTGGGTGTTGCGAACGTTTTGACACATGAACATATCCACCAACTTTCGGTGATGGCTTATAGTGTCATGATGTGACTGTAATGTTGGTGATAAATTTACGAAGACCCACAGATACACAAACTTTTTTTTTGAAATGAAAATTTTCAAAAGGAATCGTATTCTGTCTATTAACAAATTTTATTTGGATTTGGAAGATGTCCATAGATCTTATTTGTAAGAGCTACGCGATTTGCACCAAAACACAGAGACAAGAGCTGAACGGATAAAATTAATTGGGAAGAATATTTATTATCACATTCACATATTTTCAGTAATGAATTATAATCAGTATCTAGTTATGATATAAATTTCAGCTTTAATGTTGAGCTAAAAATACTCTCTCAGTTAATAAGACGATATTCTTATATACTTTCAGATACTTTTTTAAGGCAAATATTGTGCTTCTTTTTAATATTCCCCCAAATTGTACAACGTACTATATACTTTTCACAGTTCAAATATATTCCCTAGCTATTGCTCATTTAAGTTTGTGTCGGTTTACATATATATATATATATACATCTATAGCGTTTCTTCTTCCTTTAACTTATTTCAATTGCTTATGCGTATCTCATTTTACGTATGCGTGTGTTTATTATTCTTAACGCTTGCCAAAATCATTTTATTTAAAATATAAGTTTCGATGAAGACACGTTTGCTCTCTATACACCTTCAGAGAAACAGTGAGTTATCATTTTAAATAAAATTTTGTTGTTGTAAGATATTGCTGTGCTAATACAATTCTATGATAACTTAATATTGCGCCAAACGATATAACCTATGAGTGAGCTAATAAAGGAAGGTTTCATTCAAATAAATGACTGACTTGTAAAAATTTATAATTCTCACAAAAGTTTTACGAACACTGAGTTTTCCAATTGATGAAATTTAACTTCACTTTCGACCTTATTTTATATGGCTTTATGGCAGCCATCCCCTGCCCCTGACATTATCTTATATTGCAATTATAAATTTCGAAGTAAACAGAACTTTTGTATTTCTAGAGAATTCTTTTTCCTTTTTTTTTTTTCTTTGTTTTCGAGTTATTTATCGAAATACTGTCAAAGTCAAAGTTAATGAAAGAATTTGCCTTTTCATCCTAAAAAAACTATTGGCATTTGACAATCCCGTAGGAAAGAAAAATGCTTTGATTTGTCAGTACAGGCGATAAATAATGAAATGATAGTCAAGTGACATATGACTAAAAATAATTACAAAGAAAAAAATTTAAAAATTGTGCGTACGTGTATGTGCCATGAACAATGGAATTATTTTTCAATAAAAGATAAATAAAACATAAATTAAAACTTTAAAAATAGGGAAAATTGTAGGAAGACTTGACTATTTAATAAAGTAAAACCAAGTGAAAACACTAGAGTAGGCCGTGATAGATTATTAAATATTGTACATCAAGTTCCATTTATTCATATGACTGCTTTTCAAAATAAGACGTGGTCGAAAAAGGTGGTCTGATCCGAACCATTTCCAGCAGCGTTCGTTGTCCAGACAAAACATGTTAGTGTCATTAAAACCGCTCAAAAAGGGCAAGAGAATTCCATATGGACGGACGGACAGACACGCCTAGAATCACTTTCTAAATCGGTATAATAAAAGGTGGGACTTCTTCAGCTCCTTCTAGGTGTTGCGTACATCCGCGCAAACTAATTAAATACACCCTTGTATCACAAGTGGTGTAGGCTATAATAACTAATGTGGGTCTTTACTTAAAGGGGAATGCGAGGTTATTTTTTGGAACATTTTTTTTTTATTGACTTAACAGATTCTTTACAATCTCTAGATTATGGAGAGGAAAATCATTGCCTAAGAGAAAGTTTCTCTTCGACATTACGGGCTTTTTCTTGAAACTATTGAAAAAGACCACCCGTATCGTATGAATGAATGAATATATGAATGAAGTTACAGCCTAATATCTTTTCAATTGATTTCTCACTTCCCTAATCCGCTAACAAACGACTTTAGAAGGCGTTTATGTTCATCTAGAAAGATGTATTTATATATTAATATTTATGTAATCTTGAAGCTATTATTTAAAGGCCTATTATGATGAGATTACAATCACTCATTACATGTCAAGAAAATAAAGTGTAGTAATATAAGAACATTAGTAAAAAATTTAACAAAAGTAAGAGGAAAAAAGAGCTGAAATAATTTAACCTGACACAATTATTATAGTGTACAGGAGAAGCAGAGAATAGAAATAATAAGCACAAATAAGCAGATTATAAGCTTACATTTGTATGTGAAGTGAGAGCATGAAAAGTGTCGTAGGCCACTTTGGAGGGAGAATACTCGAACAAAAATAAATGTTAGAGTAGAATCATCAAGATAATGCTTGCGTAGGTTTGAAGCTGAAAGGTATTCGAAAGCTTTCATTATCTACACCAAGAAATCAAAAATAAAAGATGAAGTTTGAAGGTACTGCCTACAAATATAACTATTGAACTATATATTTTCTTGCCTTTCTCTCGGTCATTTGGCAACATGCAAAGTGTAAAAGGTGCGGCTTGTTCTTTTAAAAAAAGCAGTAAGGCAGGGGCTTTCGAGGGCAATACCTTGGGGGAAAGAAAATGGGGCAGAATATTATTTGATCATGGAAGCAATTTTTTATGCTCCGGGGTTTGTAGACTAATAGAAAGAAAACCTGTCAACAACACATTCCTAGCCTTCCAAGAGAGTTTTTATCGAAACACGATTTTTCAAAACGATACAATTTCCGTCCAAGTATATTACGGTATATTTAGCATAACAAAATAATATTCTCTAGAGCACCACATGGCAAGTTTTCGAAAATATTTCATTCAAACACTAGCCTAGCACACAAAAGTCAATGTTTTTAAAATCACTTGCGCGAGCCTCTAGCTATAGATAGGTGGTTTAAATGCTCTTTTCTTTTTTTTTTTGTTAAATATGCGTCAAAAAAGACGTAGGCCGCTATACATATCTACACATATTATATAATCTTTGCCTCCATCTAAAAAAAAGCATTTTCTAATACTGTTACAAAGGCCTCACCCTTTAAAGGATACTTAACTTTTAACATTTTCAAAAGCATTGTTGGAACATACGTTTGCGTAATGTTTTTTTTTTTTTTATCATCTTTTGCTATGTATTCAAGCAAAGTTAAATTAATTAGTTCGCTTCGAATTTTTTTTTTATGTTGTTCTTTTGATAAGCTGTTTGCTTTTATTATTTTTCAGGAGAACAATTCGTACGTTATTTTGCCCGAGGCTTGATACTGTGAACAGCTGTTCCAGAAGCCGTTATGTTCAAGTTATATTCCATCGTTTTTTTCTGGTTTTTCTTTTTAAAAAAGTAACAAAATCGCCGTAAGGAACAGAACTTTTGTTTTAAATAAAATGAAGTAAAACTTGCGGAATACAAATTTATACTTTAAAGGTAACAAGAAGAAGTCGGCTAAAAGAATAGTAAAGCTATCTTCAAAGTGAAAATTGTAGCCAGAGTTTTTCCATTATAATGAAAAATAATTAAAAAAAAAAATATTAAACAAAATTAATTAAGCAATAATTCGCAATGGAGCGCAATAAATACGCGTATGCTGTGATATGTACATATATATACCTATAAGACTATTTTGCTCGCACCATTAACAAAGTTTTTTTTCTCTTCACGTCCCACTTCTATACGCCTTCTATTGTATTTACATTGATGTTAGGCAATCAGTGTTTTTAAACTTCTTTTCTCTTTTCTTGATCAATCACTCACAAGATATCCCCTAGAGGTGCCTAAGTACAATGATGGTCATTGAGAAAGGAGTAAGAAAGACGGAAACGAAGGATAAAGTGCAGTAGCAAGCTAGAAGTTATATGTGCTCTCGTTAAGTGTTATGCCACATTTTAGATCATATCATGTTTCATTCATTCAGTTGTGTTGCGAGGACGTATTAAGTTTGTGCGGATGTATGCAACTTTTGGAAGGACTTGAGAAAGTTCCACCTTTTATTGTACCGACCTGTTCACAATAAATTTCTGAAGTTTGACTAGCCGTCTGTCCGTGTTGGCACTCTTTCGATCACTCCCCATATAACGTCTATTTTAAAAAGCCGATAAATGAATAACGACAACAAAGCAAAGCATTAATGGTGGATCGTGGTCCGCTCTAATGTCTTTACTAGATTTGCTGATTTCAAAGCACTTAAAGCTTTCTCGCACAATTTAGTCCAATTTTCTGTTGGAATATCGTACTGTGCGCATTACTATTAGCTTGCATTCTTTTCACTTGCCACACCTGAATAAAACTCCGCAAGATTTCTATTGTTTAATACCTACGAAGCTTCTGTAAATTTTCTACACAATACAATATATAGGTGTCGCTACTATCGACAAATCCTTACGATAGTTAGACAAACGATATGTGCAAAGACTTTATAGTGTTCCGGTGATTAGTTAAGAAGTTGCATTTATTTTAGTGATACAGAATCGTCATTGAAGTTAACTTATTTCATATCTTTCCAAAGCAAGCGCGTAAGTATCTCTACGAACCGTAGAGAACTACACTTTCCGCAAATGTAACGCGATTAACAGGTGAAGGTCAGAGTAACGGTATTATTGCCTTAAAAGAAAAAATATCCCGCAATACCGCAAACACTTTTATGTTAAATTAGCTCCAATTAATAACAGAAATGGAGAAGAGGGAGTAAAAGACCACTACAATTACATTTTTTATTATTATTTATCATTAATTGGTGTTTTTCGCAGACATAACAAGCATTTCTTAAGTCGATTATCTATTGTAGGCTTTTTATTATTTATCTTTTCGAAAACCACTTCATTTTCATTTTTATTCGAAATTTATTTTTAATTGTCTAGAATGGATGGAAAATCTCGAAATCTCCTCTAAAGGCTTTTGTTTATTCATTTTATCGTGAATATAGCGACTATAGCAAGATGATTACAAGTAAATGGAAAAATTGTTTCCTTTTCTTTTCTTTTTTGTACTATAACGAAAGAGTATATTGTGATACTCGTAAGAATATTAGCTTATCTTATTATAATGCTTAAATAAACACACGCGGTTTATAAAATCTTATACTCGTTTAATGTTTATATTTATAGACAATACACACGCAAGCCAGGCAATGTACACAATTGCAGTTTTTATTAACCGTCAGAAGTAATTAATTCATTAAAGAAGAAATGTCGGAAAAAAACAAACAAACTTTCTCAGATCACTCAAAGTTCGGTTGTTTGCCTTTTATTTTTTCTTGTTTGTTGTTTACAAATATCGAAAAATAAAAGAAGCGAAACGAGAAATAAAAATAAAAAAGAAAATATTAAAAAGTCGAATGCAAAATAAAAAGGTTTTCCGTATTTAGCAGCGAGTGCGATCTTGAAATGACTGACGTTACATTTAGAAGAACTGTGCTGAGTAGGTGCGATCGGCTGAAATAATGTAAAAGTAAAGAGCATAAATTCTATGTTACACGAAAACGAGAGAAGATCTATTTTCTTCTTTTTCAATTTCGTAGAGAAACACGAAAGGGAGAGAAATAAAATTTTATCTTTTCAAGCAATTCGATCAATGCTTAGAGTAAATGCCATTAATATGCTGGTAAAACGGCGTTGAAAGATTATTTTGAAGATTTATGTTTCATATCGTGTGCCGCGCAATCTCTCCCCATATACATCAATAACAATTTGTCTGCCGTACATGTATTTAGCATAATTTACGCTTTCCCTTAGACAGTCATTGTCAGCTTTTTGAGACTTCCGAAAAATTGTTATTGAAGCCCTTTTGAAGCTAGAGGTTAAATATTTATCATGGAAAAGTCACCGAACGATGAGGGGTGTATTCATTTTTTCAAAACGTTTGCAACACCCAGGAGGAAACTGCAGCGAAACAGCGTAAAGTGCGCTTTTTCGTGATCAGTATTATATTCAAAGCCGATTTAAGAATATCCGTCTGTTCGTCCGTCTGTCCGTTTGATGCCCGCGATAAACATTCTCCTGGCCGTAAAATGAAACTATCAGCTTCAAATTTGACACAAACGTTCACAGTTCTTGCGCTTGCAGGTCGGTATTGAAATTGGGCCAAATCGGTCAAAGAACGTGCCTACTGTACAACATAATCTAAGACTATTTCTGTTTTGAAAAATAAGAAAAAATTGGTTTTTTGCTTGCCACGTACAAACTGCAACAGATACATAGACATGAGTTTTTTCATTCTAGGGGTGGTGCCTCAACGCTTGTACAAATATCGAAAAAATCGGCTTCGCATGGGAAGTGGTTGAAAAAGTGGTGCAATCGGAAAGACCGTCAATAGTTTTCGTCTTGGGGACAACAGGTCGTTGTACTAAATTTCATCAATATTTTTTAAAAATGGTATCTGAAGGTAAAACGGAAGAAATCAAAACAGACAGACGGACAGACAAGCTGAATCGACCGGTAAAATTTGGGTCTATTCTAAGTGCTTCTGGGAGTTGAATGCATCCACACAAACTTGGTATGCCCTCATATCAGAAGCTTTGTAGACAACTTGGCGCATAGGATCAGTTCGTGCTATTCTCAATTCTCTCTTTGAATAAACACTGAAGGAATGAATAAAAACTTGATATTTTTAAGAAAAAGGTATATATACATACACATATACACATATATATACACCTGATTCTTAATATATATTGTCGCGCTGGAGTAGCTTATATTTTACTGCACGCTCGTCATTGATTGCCTGCCAGAGCTATACGCAGGGCTATAGCTATGAGAAATCGATAAGACCTTATAAACCTAATACTTTAATTTTGTTGCCTATTACTAGATATATTTCCTGATTCATTGTTGTTGTTGTTCCCTTAAAAATAAATAAGAAAATTATATAATTTGTTGCGGTCCAAACTCTCACATACCCTACTACCTTTCCCTCAAAAGAAACCGCAAAAAAAATAGATAAATGAATAAGACAAAAGAAAAATATAATTTTGATACAACAACATTAAATAGGCGTGGTCGGCTTGTTTTATTTTTGTGCACTGCTTACCGGAGATACATGAAAATTGTTAACGATATTTGAAATTGTATGTTATGGGTAATGAACAAAACACCCAAGGTTTTGCGGTGTTCTTAGTTCAAGTTGCACGGTGGCTGTGTCCCTTAGCCGATTTGGTAAATTTTTAATAGCAAAATGGATGTAAGAACTGCTAGTGTTTACGACAAATTTAAAGCCGGTTCCTGCTTACTTAAAAGTGGTCAAAGTACACTTTCGACCAAACGTCAGTTAGTAATAAAAATGAACGCAATCCACTATGAGCCTTTTATCTATAAATCGTTCCCAAAAAATCTATCAATATTTTCATCATTCTGTCATTATAATAGCACTATAATGGGAAAATAAAAATATATTTTCGTTGAAAGTGGTGTAAGTCTACTTTCAGTGTAGGCATAATATTTAGTTCAAAAATTATACCACATTGTGCATAATCCTAGAACGTTTATATCACCATACCAAGCCATTTCATATCATACATAACATCTCACAAACGTATGATATTAAAATTTTGATTGATTTTGAAAGTGGTGTAAGCCCGCTTGAGGTCATCGAAAATATGAATTTCTTTTAACTTGTAGTTTAAAAACAATCGTATTATAAAATTAAATTAATTGAATATTTTCAAAACAATGCAGACCGTTAAATGTCTCCACATAACAAGAAACTGCCTTACTTCGCTTTCAAGGGAAACGGCAAAGCAACTAAAAGAGGATATTACGCTTCCACTACTAAATGTTTGTATGTCTGTATTTTAAGATAACTTCTCATTATTTTATGTTGAGTTTACAATGCATAATTAAGTGGATTGGTTTACTATATATATAAAAATAGTGCATTCATCCATCCATTCGTTTGATTTATCTCTTTGAGATTTTTCATGTTATGTTTTTTCAATTTTTTTTTCTATTTTTAAATTTGAGAGAGATAGACAATTGAAGCAACTTATCAGACATAGCATAACAAATCATACAAACGAAAAATGCACAAATTTTATATTTAGATAAAACAATTGTCGGATGAAAAGTCGATCGAACACGGTGTCGCCATAAAGCGAAATATAATGAGATAAAACTTGAAGGATTCGCTAAGTGAAAATGCAAAGCAAACACCATAAGCTAATCCGAATTGAAAATTTAAAATATTGTTTATGCAGTTTTAAGTGCAAAAGAGAACAGAAAATTTTCACAAACAAAATGTTCTATATTTTACTGAGAACATCATGGGCGGCAGTTGGCAAGATGTTCCATGATCTACAACATAATAAATTACGTCAAGTTCAAAGTCAACAAAATATTTAACATGAAATTCTTTTTTCTTTTTGTACGACAGCATTAAAATGAACGTTAATCTGGAGAGAAGAGAGCAACACCGATATATACTGAAGAGATAACTTCTCTAGCAACACATAATTAATTACTTTTGCTTTAAAGGAACACCCTTTAGATTTTTTAATGAGTTTGTTACAAAAAAGAGGAAGAGAAATGGGAAAAATATGAATATGCAACTAAAATAAATTGACTAATCACATACGGAAGCTCCATAGCATAGCTTCAGATGCGTTATACATAAAGATATTTTACAGATGTTATTAAAGTGCAGCAACTGTCGCACTTGAAACTTTCAAAAATACATCTTTTGTATCGAAAGTACTTTTCTTCATTAAGTTGAGAACTTTTTGTAGCATGCCTGCACTGCTCATTAATTGACCAGATTTCTTCTTTTTTTCCCTTATTTTTTTAATATTTATTTCGTAACTGTAAAGTTTATAAATGCCAAATCCTTACATACTAACGCACTTACTTGCTTACTCCGTAACTTGCATTTATTCGCAGAGTGTAACGCGCTTTTTAAACGCCTGCAGAAAAGCTAAGGAAAGCTTAGAGCAGCATATGAACACCAGCTATTTTCCGTTTATCTGACATAACAAACACTTACGAAAAAAAGTGCGGATAGTATTGCAAAAATGATGTTTCTCGATTAACGTTATATAGCAATAATATTACGTGGATTAATTTACGGAAGATATATGTATTGCAAAGGTTAAAATTTGTCCTATCGAAGAGAAAGTGATATTATACAGCGGTCTCTGTATGCCTCAGTAGTTATTCCAGGCGTTCTGATCCCATGTCGAAAAGTTGCTCTAACTTCACCCTTGGCATCCCTGTCACTAAATCTAAAATGTCAGCCGCTTTAATATTTGTTTACAATGTCATTGCAATAAAATCCACAATTTAGGTGCTCTATATGCACAGTGTCCTTGAAGCTATACCTATTGTTTAAGTTAGACAAATGTCAATAAAAGTGGCCACGGAACACAAAGTGTCTTTTCCTTTGACCGAGATTAATAAAGAAAATCAATGTTGAGCAGTAATGGAACAGCCAAATCTCTCGATTAATGTAGCAAGTTCTTGTTGGACTATTTACAAAAGACTAAGAGAAGATGTAATCTTCTTCTCCTATATACCTTTGCTCAAACTTAATTGGCGTTGCAAACTCATGTTCCAAATAAACCAGCGGACGGCTTACTGTCCATCAAGTATATATTAGGGTCCGCGACACTTATCCACTTGTATAACAAGGTCAGACACATAAGGATAACTTAAACTAAGTCTGGGACCAAAACCAGTTTGGAACTTTAGTCCCCACAATATCAAAAAGGGAATGGTGTTGTCATAAAGACTTAAAGAGCATGTGTACATGTCTCACTAAAACTACCCATAACCCATTTGTTTGGAAAAGTCGGTTAATTTAACTTTCATTCACATTATAATCGATCGTTTATTTCATTTCATCGAAATTAATAAATGCAGACAAATTTTTGTGATAAGGAATTATTAGACTTGTGTTAAATATGAGCGCGTCTCTGTTCTTCGTAGGAGTTTGGACAAATCGCTCAGGGTACCATCATTTGTAAATCTTGTAAAATTTGTAAATCTTGAAATTCTGTTTGCAACACGTAAAAAAGGTTAGAAAAAGTACGCTTGTACCGTATTTATCATCTCTGCGTATATACGCGATAAATAATTTTTTGTTTGCTTACGCTCTATATGGCAGTAATGTTGTTATATGTAGACCATCGCGTATCATAAATTTAATATTGTATTTTATGGCTAAAGGGTGGCTGTGGTGCACATTAGTTAGTGAAGTGATGACAATATTAACATATGGATATGTATGTATGTATGTACGGTTTTTGTGAGACTTTTTAATTTTTATTTTTTATTTTTGCTTTAGTTTGTTTTTTTATGCCTTTGGCTCGTGTAATCTCATTACAGTTATACATTAATTATATGTTGCTTGTTGCTTGTTGACGAGGTCACAGTACAACAATATATTTTTAAAGCCAAGTATAAATTTGGTATTAGATTTGTATATTAAAACAGAGAAAATAAATTCAAAGTAAGCAATTCAAATCAATCGCTCAATAAGTTTGTAGGGGGGCATATGCATTGTGAGGACCCAAAGTCGTACCCTCGTTTTGGCCTCACGGACTCTCCGTCTCTGGGGAGGGGGAGTGCTAAAATAAGAATAGCTTAAGAGAGAATAAGTAATAGCTTAGGAATAGCTTAGGAATAGAATAAGTGATAGCTTAGGAATAGCTTAGGAGTGGAATAAGAAATAGTTTAGGAATAGATTAGGGATAGCATAAGATAGAATAAGTATAAGTTACGAGAGAAAGTGAGTTTTCGGCAATCAATGCTGGGCACTCGAGCCGGCAAGAAGTCGAAGTTTGGCTCTCGAGCCAGTCGTGGTTGGGCTCTCGAGCAAAAGCCAATTTATAAACTCTGATAAAATTTACTAAATGTGATGAATTAATGAAAGAAGAACCAAGTGCCTG
>KK502476.1:760258-859427 GCA_000688735.1 Glossina austeni | reverse complement strand
CGAAGTTTGGCTCTCGAGCCAGTCGTAGTTAGGCTCTCGAGCCGATAACACAGCATACAAGTTATAGACTTTGGTAGAATACCAAACAGTGCCAAAGAGAGAGAAGAGTAAAGCGTCACGAATAAGCAAGAGAGATTGAGAAGAAACGAATGCAAAGACAGTATACAAGAATACAATTGATAAACCCTAATGAAATTTACCCGAATGTAATGAATTAATAAAAGGAGAACCAAGTGCCTGCAAATATAAATTTTCTTGTGTTTGCTTTCCTCCCCTGGGCCGCTGAGCTGCCCCAGCCAGAGGATAGGGCCGAAACGGCCTCACAGCATATTGCATGGCTTCGACGAAACACTATGATTTCATTGATGTGAACGTTTGTCTAGAATGGTTACCAGGCGACATCTATTTTTCATCCTACAAACTTATTGAGCGATATGTTAAAAGCAACCACAATTGCATTGAAAATTTGCGATTGAAAATATTCTTCAACTCTGCCTATTAATTAAGACGACAAACAAACAAATATAGTATTGATAGGAGTAGCTAAACAGTGAGTTGCGGTAATGTGAGGCTACCCTTTCTGTGGTCCGGATTTCATAACCCAGTTTTAGTAACATGTGTAAAAGATAACCTTCTTTCAGCGCATCATCGCTATCAAGTCCTATAAGAGGTCCCGTGGAGCACATTTCAATGATGTTGTCTAAGCAACATACTGAAAAAAAAAAATGTCGTCCAAATCTCAATTAAAAGTTTGTTGTAATGAGGCTTATTTTCGGAATGACGTAAGGAATATCCGTTATCCTGTGGTACCCGGTACTGTGCTACTGTTATTCACCCTGTGTTAAATTACAATTTCGCAACTTATCAACTGTCTCTAATGAGCACTTCCTAGTGCTGCAAATTGAGAAAAAGAAAGTTAATATAATGCCATTGTCAACTGACTATAAGGTACACAGTGTCGTAAAAAATCTAAAAGGGTATCAATTGTTAACACAATTCTTTTAAAGTTACTATCTCTCATTTTTAAATTTGTGTTCGCCTTCACTGGTTTCAAAATAAACAAAATTTCATTGAAACTTTTTCTTATATGGCTGTTAAAAAGTAAAAAAAAAAAATTTATTTTTCCACAATTTTAAGTACACCTCAAAACACCGGACCGAGCATAAAGTAGAAATGTGAAAAGTCGCCAAAAGCCACTGAAAAGAAAAATTGTTTTGTTTGTTCGGTTGTTAGTAGCTTCGTATTTAAAAAGTTTGTTTAAAAGAGTGGTTTGTCGATCTTTCCTATCCACATACACAGACACACACACACACACACACACACACACACATATAAAGTTTAGTACGCCAACATCAAACTAACAGGTTAAGAGAGGTGTAAAAAAAAAAAAACAAAAATATATTTGCAACACAACGAAAAACATTTATACAAACTTCGTTCCGACTGTCTGCTATACATGGTTGATTTTTCAAGTGCTTCTATCAATTTTTTCTATTTTCTCGTGTTTCTAGTGAAATCAGAAAGTTGCTAAAAACCCGACAACAACAACAACAACATTAGCAATAACAAGAGAAACAGAAACATCAGCAAAGTACAGAAACATTTACTAAAGGACTTTGATTCGCCACCATACACTAGCGAATACCAACAACAAGTGAACAAAATAAATAAAAAAAGTAAAAAGTATTTAAATGAAATAGATGCAAAGTCTTCGTTCTTTATGCAATCATACCTGCTGCTGCTGCTGCTGCTGCTTATTTTTATCCTCTGTTTTTATATATATAAGTGTGCTCATTTAATAGTTGACAGTTGACAAGTACAACACTGAACTCTGAAAGTCAAAATAGCAACAGCAACAACAATAAAAAGCACTATATCAACAACTTTCCACAACATGAACAAAAAAATGATTTAAAGCAAATGTTGCGATATTTTTATACCCCATCATAAAAAAAGAAAAATATGCTGAACTTCTCATTCCATTTACTAAGCGAAATATCTTTGATTGGAATCTTCGATATTCTAGAGCAATATCTTATTCTTAATTGTGTCCCTGGGTTGTGGTAAGTGCGCTGATATGTATATACAATCGCGGCATATATTTTATATACATTAAGATATTAAAAGTTTGCTTTGACTGATTAGGCAAAGCAGGCATTTAGCGCATACAAAATAAATAAAACCGCCAACGGATTTAGTTATTAAAATATCCCCATATATATATATGTATAAGCTAGTACCTCATTAATTACATCACACATCACTCAACATGCAGGATAACGTCACTAATGACAATATTGGCCAAAAATTGTTATTTTATTATTGATCCTACGAACTTATTGAGGGTAAATTTTGAAGATAACAGGCCTCCTAGAGTATCTGAATTTTTATAAAACCTCATTTAGACGGACATTTTTATACCTCTAATGAGATTGAAATCCTAGCGACATTGTGTCTCCGTTAATAAAGATACCCAAACATTTCCTGGAGAAAAACAGTTTCGAAGATTCGACCACAACCAAAACAACAAAACAACAAAAGATATGAAAAAATGTTAAATAGTTTTTGTTATATATCTAAAATAATATGATCGGAAAGGGGGAGAAAAGACACACAGAGCATGAAAGCAGGAATATGTGCATAACGAATGATGATTACTGTTAGTGGGCTTGCTTGGCGCATAAGAGCCCTTGTGTTTTGTTTACAGACAAGTGTTTCATTTATACACTCTTAAGCACAATATTATGTATAAATATAGTGCTTATGATAGTCAATGTTCAAGTATTGGTGAAGTGTGTCATGGAATAAATTATGAAAATTAAACAGGGGTAATAATTTACCGTTGCCATAGCATACTGCAAGCATAGCATAGCTCATCGTTAGAGATTAATAAGACGGTTTGCTGTAAATGACAGGTAACCAGAAGGGTTACAAAAGAAAAAGAAAAACAAAATCAGAAAAATTAGGAAGCGATATTTAATTATCTTCATACCCATCACTAAAGAGTGGAGGTATATTAGATTTGAGATTTCGCTTGCGACACCCACAAATAAGCATCAGCAGTGCCATAACAGATATTTTTGCAACCAATGCAAAAGCCTGGTAAGTCCTAAAAGAATGCGAAGAGGAGCTCATTAAATATTATGTAAAATCTTCTTCGCCCTATGAAACAATTTAATGCTGAACGTCTGAATTTACACTTGACCGCAAGCTGTGCAAAACCATCTAACGTCCGTGACTGCAGTTGCAACACTGGATTGGCGATTGGAAAAGCCCCTTATATGATATTGAAAGAACCGAAATTGGAAGGGGCACCGTCAAAATTGTATTAATTGAGTTATGATTTTCAACCTCCTGCGACTAATGTCTAATGAGCTCATTGCGGAAACTGAAACGTATCTTGAAGATTCTAACAAATCATTCTCTAAGAAAAGCTTCGTTCTGTTTGTATTACTACTCAAGGAGATCATGGAATGTAATTAAATCGTGCAAAAAAAGGATGTTTTTCTTCGTCGAGACGGGAAATTATCGACCGATGTATTATATAGGTGTATATGTATAGGTGACATTCATTCGGTTAAAATGAAACTAATCCGTGTACAATTCCTTCGGCTCAAGGAAGCTGCGTAATGTTTTTAGATTACGCCAGATGGTGCTGTGGGGTAACTTTCGTCTCGATTTTAGCTCAATAAGTAAATATTAATAATTTTTGCTTTCATTTGTCAGGCGACTCGCTAACCTTCGCTGCAGGCAGATTAAAACAAGCAAAAACACTATAGCGGGACACATAATGACTTGTCGAATAGATAGATGAAAGAACATTTTGCATTATTATTACACCACAAAATTATTATGTTAGCAAAATATCGCGAAGAGGACGGGAAAATTTTTGCTAAGAAAATTATTATAATTTAATAAATATTTGAATGAAAATATATGTACAAATAATATATGTGTATAAATATATAGCAATATTCGTCATGTGAGCAATTTTAATTTATATTGAGTGGCGTTTTGAAAAGGCCGCATAGAGAACAATGACAAAGTTCGCAAAGTCGAAATGCCCGAGAACAATAAAATGTATAAGAAAATGAACCTGAAGAGCAACGGCCTCTACGAAATGTACTGTTAACATTGGGAGACGCACAATCGCGTGCAAGTCGAAATGAAGAACAACATACACAACAAAGTGTATCAATGGAATTAAGAAGCGCGCAATTGCGTGCACATGAAACTGAAAATCACAAACACAAACATTTCTCAAAAAATGAAGTTATAATTAAAGAAAAAGAAACAATACGTTGGACCACGACTCACCATTACTCTACCACTCTACGATTAGTCGTGTAAAGGTTTTTCAAAATAATTCGTTGTATGGCAAGTGGTCCTATATGAACCGTTTTCAATAGCGTTCGTCGGAATTCAGTAGCGAAACACGTCTGTGCACCGAATTTTGTCAAAATTGCGACCTTCAGATTGAAAACAAGCAAACAACACAGACGGACGGACATACTCAAGTCCTTCTGGATGTTACATGCATCTGCATAAACTTAATATAGGCTTGCACCACAAGTGGTGTAGGGTTAAGAAAATGGTCCCATTTATTTTTCTCTACCTTTCTTTTCAATTTATCTGAAACGACCATCAGCGACTTTCCCAGTATCAGATAACAAATATTTGCCTTTATTTCGTTCTTTTCGAAAAACGTATATTAAAGTGTCAAATTAATTTTATTTGCCAGATTCAGGTTTACCTGTACGTTTCTTTTGTTTCTCCCTTACCATACTTTCCTTTATTCTCGCTATTTCTTGTTTGCCTCCGCTCTTATGCTGTTTAAAATTTAATCCGATTGATAGGAAACATGCATCTCGTACGATATTGTAAAATTTGCACTTTATGTATTAAAAAAAAAAATTATTTTTATTAAAGGAGTGCCCCAGACCACGTTTTTGTTATCCATCTTGACTCCATTGACTCTAAATTTTTATGTGACAAGAGAGGCTGACGCTGTATCTAAAACAGTTTTTTGTGGTTGGGCTTAAAAATGTCGCGTTTTTTGAAAGCACAATCGTAGAGTGCGTACTTTATAAAGGGTTACCCAGCGTGTGAATGCTTTTCCTTAATGTGTGGGTTTAAACAAATCTGTTGGAGATTCAGTTTCTTTAACATTCTTCACATGCAATTTGCCAATAGAGTGTTCAGACGGACGTACATCCTGCATTTTTTTGATATGTTTTTACTATTTTAACACGTCAGGCAGTTGTTAAGCGATCCATATAGTAAAATAGCAAACATTACGCTAAACGTGTGATGCCCTGAATGGCAATTCTGTTTTACATATATGTGTACCAGGATTGCAAGGAATACATTTTATTCTCGAAATGAATTATCCCATATATATATATATATAGTTTTTGTTTACAAATGTAGTGAGAGCAAGTGAAAAATTTATGATCAGCCAGAAAGAGCCCGCTGTTAATTATGGTCGCGTCAACTTAAATATCAGCAAAACTTTTACTCTCGCAATTTTGCAAACCTTTAGCTTCGGATTAATGAATGTTTCAAATTAAAAAGTTTTTCAGTAGAGAAGATTCAAATTCAAATAATTCAAATGTGAAAATCATTCTGAAAGTTTGCAATATTTGTCATAGCGAGGAGTGCTCTTCAACACCGTTTGGAAAATATGCAAATTTTTTTATCAAAATAAGAGCTTTGTGTAGTCGTTTTTCATGCAACTTTGCCCGTTTACGTCGGTCGTCATAATCGTTTTACTGTGTGCACTATTCGCAGTATCTGCAATAATGTCGAGCTTACGTTTTCTTCTCACAACATACGTGTGCCAGAAGATGCTCGAAATAACAAAAATTTCGTTGCCGTTCAGGCAAACGTTGCTGTAAACCGAAATATTTTCTGCGATTGTGTAAATGACGAATCTTGAGAAACGACTCGGGCTTATGTCCTTTATATGTATTGTTATCACTTTGGAATTAAAACCATCGCATCATCAACGTAAACGGCGTAAACTCGCATTGTGAAACAACTTGAAAATGATGATGTTTTTAAAAAAAGAACAGTAAGTGAAAGCGCTTTACTTTATCACCGAATATGTAAATTTTATCGGTATAGCCTTTAAATACACTATCACCTAGAACGTAAAAATATATTTCCGTTTTACACAAAGCCGTTTTCGAACAGCAGCTTTCGGTACCGCATTTCATTTATTTCATTTTAATTCAGATGCAATTTTTAAATTTCCGTTAAATTAGGCAGATAATAAGAGACCTATATATCACTACATCCTATGTATGTAGAAGACTACTAAATTACTATCCATATTAAATAATTTAATAGAAGAGAAAAATATATTATTATAAAAGTGAAACGTCTACAAAGTGCGAGAAACTTTGGAGTGTGCTTGCGTCCTATTTCGAAACTTGAAGATCATGAGCGTCCAGGTGTAAGTGAACTCTGAGAGAAAGCAATCCGGAAATAGCTTGGTTACGCTTAATTCAGGACCGTTCTAATTAATCAGGATATATGATCTAATTAATGTCATGTATTTCTAAGATATAACACCGCCAGTGCTCGGAAAACATGGATAATCTTTTCTATAGTGTGTACAGAGTGCGATAATGGGATAAGATTATAAACGTCGTTCGTACTTTTAGATGCAACCCTCCTTTGCGTTGAACGTCGTCAGATGGTCGGACGGGAACATTGAAGTTACTTTTAATTAACAGCGATTGGTGAATCTGTAGCACCATTTGCCAGCTTGACTTCTGGGGAGGGTCGACGACGTCACAGACAGCAGGAAGACGTTTTTTATGTAAAGCAAATAACATCGGACGCAATTGGCTCTCTTTAGGAACTCCGGATGTTACTGGAATTTCATAGGACTTGAAAAAGTCACACGGCACCTTAAAACGTCTGTCATGATCCTACTCCTTTAATTAAGTTTCATATAGAAATTAATCTGTTTCATCACGGCTCGTTTTCATCTCAGTGCTAAGTGAAATTGCTTCTTGTTTTTATGTGAAGCTAATCCGCAGACTAGTCACGAGATAGCTATAAATTTCGTGGAAGTTTGGTTTGATTTTCGGACCATCGGTTCTCAATCTTAAAAAATTTCGGTCAGCCTGAAGTGCAAGTTGGTACCCAGCAGCAGATAGGACTGCGTGCTACACATCACGTCAAAGAGTCAATTTATTGCGTAACAAGTTTGGTGACCCGATAATTTTAAAAAACTCCTATGTCGAATGATTGTCGACAGGCTCGTGTTCTAACAACTTTGGATTGATTCCTTCAGGATTATTTCATGTCACTGATCTACAACAATTAATGAGATTCTATATTCGCATTGAAAATGAACGTTCAACGCGTAGTTGGTGATGTTACGCCAGATTGGTGCGTACAATGATCTCAAAAAAGGATACATCGGCTTCTTTCCTGTAGAAAAGGCCTTGGTGACCGATTGATTGACTCTGTATTTAGCCAATTAATTGTCCTGAATATACACTTCAATTTAAAATACTTGTCACTCTTATGTACTGTTAACCTGCATATGTTTTCTTTATTGAGCACGTGATTCTAGTCTGCTCAGACGTATTTCTGTTTGCGTTGTAATTATTCGCATCGAATATTATATTATCGAGGGTTGCAAGTAGCAGATCGCCATATACTGTACGATGGATAAATGATGTCTATTTTCAAAGTTGATCTGGAATTACGTATTGGCGTATGCCAAGTGCCAGCTTTTCAGCTCATTTTTGAAGACCTTAAACACTCCACCAAACTAGGTCGACGAGCAAATCGAATTGACAAACAGTCTTATGCAGGGCAAAGTTCTATATACTTTATGGGATCTATGATGGACATATGCTTGCAAACTATGATGAATAGAAAAAATAGAACGCAAGTCCAGAAGTACAATATCGTCCGTTGTTGGTTATAATAAACCGCAGAAAAAAGTATTTATTAAATATAAATCTGGAGAGCTTGGAAAACATCTCTATGAGGTAACAATCGAAATGTTACGAATTTTTTTACTATTAGCGAAATTTTCAATACTGAAGAAATATTTCACAGTCAACAAAGAGTACTAAAGTATTGAAATACATTTTATGCACATATTAACAATTCCACATTTACTGAGCACGTACAAAGGCTTAAAAATCTGTTACCCATCCACACACAAAGCACAGCACGACGAACAACAGCATATTGTATAAACTCCCAAAACAAAAGAAAAACAAACAAAAATTTCACATAAAACTCTTAGCAAGCATACATAAATATTAATGTTTTTATAATTCAAAATTAATACAAAAAGTGATACTTAAGCTTATAGAAAAAAAAAAAGAAATGAAAACATTAAGCAAAACATTGTATACTTTTAGGGTGGCTTTTATGCAAAACAAAAGTTTGCAGTTCCTAAAGAGCTGTTTGAGTTCATTTTTTTCTTTCGTTTTAAATCTGAGCAATTTTTTGTTTCCAAAATCAACTCCGAAAATTGAAAGCACGTCAGTCTTTTCATTCGGTTCGTAACGCCTAAAATAAAGTATCTGACATTTTAGAGGGCAAATATATATAAACTATCGACTCTTTTTGTCTGTCCCTTCGTCTATAGTTCAAAAATTGACACAGAAGACTCAAACTGCAAATGATTGTTAACCAATCAACTTTTGAGACGAACCCACGCAACAGCGAGACTTGTTAAAAGCCTACAAAACAAACATTTTATAGTATTTTTGTCCGTATCTATGATGCCCCCATGCTCTACGCAAAATGCCCCTGATTAGAAACTGATGGTGAGTACCCAAAAGTCGTTCCAAGACATACATAATTATTTTACCTCTCTACTTTAAACAGTTAACGTTGTTCTAGTGCTATTACAAAAATTTGTGTCAAACTTTCTACCTTTCAAAAATGATCGTCTACGTTTTTTCACTTGTTTTTTTGGTGGTAAAGGTATAATTAACCCTGCTACAGACATACTTCAACAGAGGATTAAGTCAAGCACTTGTAATCTCTGGTTTGAAGTGCAAAAGTGTTGAAATGTCAAAAAATTGTACTATTGCTTTAAGATTAGACTTTTTAAATAAAATCAAATTTTTTTTTGCAGAATAAAGGGAACTTTGAACCAAATGATTGGGGCTACCATTTACTCAGGTACCCAAGATGCGTGACTATCAAGTCGGCATATCCAGCTTGGGCCTTCAAAGCATTGGATCCTATCTTAATTACCGTTGACCTGCGATAATAGCTACAATAGCACACATCATTCAATAAGTCTCCGGTCTGATATATATATTACAGCATCGTTGACAGAACCATACAACGTCTGGATAAGACCGGCTTCCAAAGGATACGTGTCAAAATTTATGACGTTCTGACAATCAGTTTATAGATTACAATGGCTTTAGTTACCCCAATCTTGACTGCAGTGTTGATAATTACACCGTATGAGAGGAAAACTTAGAATGCAATCTTTTCAGTAAAAATTAAAAAGCAGTCGCGGAATTGTAAGCCAGAGAAATTGTAGCCCTAATGATTCCAGATGCCGTATATTTTATGCACTAGAGTACATTTAAAGAATTATTAAACAGAATTATATGAGAATTTGATAAGAAAACGGCCTGGACTTCTTTTTCGAAGCATACATTTTATTATTTTTCCGAAGCAAAAATATGTTTACGGATTGTAAATATTACTTTAATGGAAGAATAATAAAAGGGAAGAATTAAGATTAAATTAGATAGCAACAAGTATTTAGCTTAACTTAGTTAATTAACTAACAAAATTAGTTTTTAGGTTTCGATCCTACATTTATTTCAACTAAGAAATTCAATCGTTTGAACTAAGCATTTCAAGCATTTTATTATTTCCCTTCAATTCGTTTTTCGATAACACAATACTACATAAAATTATATATTATAATGGATTTACTTTGTTTTTTAATTATCCTAAAATCCCTAAGCAGGGATTCCCTTATGTATATTACCTTTTGTGCTGGTTTTCTCATACTAGATCTCTACATTTTTTCGGTTGTTTGTCAAACATAAAAAAGGGTAAATAAAAAAAAATATCGAAAAATTGAAAAAACGTAGATAATATATTATGATGTGTTTGCAACTCCCCAAAGCTTCCCTCCCAATAAATCCAATATGATGTGCAGTAGTAAGACCACAAAAAAAAATTGTGTTTCTCTTGCAATTGCAATGCAGCAGATGTTCTCCGAGATGTTATGGAAGAAAAACTGACGTTATGAATTTAATCAACTATCTCTAAACCGTGCTAAACGCTTTGCTTTTTTATACCCATTACCGAAAGATGGGGGATATATTCACCTTGTCAAAATGTTTGCAACGCGCAGAAGGAAACATCAGAGACCCCACGAAATATATATATTCTTGGTCAGCATCGAATTCTAAATGAATTCGAGTATGTTTTTCTGTCCATCTGTCCGTCTTTGTGTCTGTATTCACCTTGTCAAAATGTTTGCAACGCGCAAAGGGACTGTCCGTCTGTCGAAATGTTTTTGGATGAATGTTTTGAATGAATTCGAGTATGTTTTTCTGTCCATCTGTCCGTCTTTGTGTTTGTCTACCTGTGTGCCTGTCCGTCTCCGATCGCACAAATTAAGCTATCGAGCTCAAATGTGGCAGAAATATTGCAAGTTCTTGTATTCAGGTTGATATTCAGGTTGACCGGACCTACCCGGTCAAACGGCACGCTTACAGCACCATATAAACCTAGAAAACCTCTGTTTTTCGAAAGGAACAAAAAAGTGTTTTTTTGTTCATTACTCATAAACTATAATAGATAAATGGACAAAAATTTAAACGTATCTTCTGTGGGTGATGCTGCAGCACCTGCACAAAAAGGAATAAATTGATCACGCCTAAGCAATATTATAGTGAATCAAAGTCTACTTTTTTCAGTTTCTTTGTAAAGCGCTGGAACACGCTTTCAAAACCTCGTAAACATGTAAATTTTCGGCCAGTTTTAAATCTGTAACCTGTACCTAAACATGTCGTTCTGTCCGTCTGTCGATCTGTCTGTCTGCGTAACTGTGTTGTGTCTATGGTAAACATTCTCCCATTAGCGAAAATTTGCAAAAGAATTTGGAAGTGACCCAAACTTTTCGAAGAACACACCTACAAAGCCCACAGTATGACGCAAACTTTTATTTTGAAGGTAGAAGATATCAGGCGTGCATTTCTTATTGTAAAGCATGAAAGTGTAGTTCTTTTAATTTTTTGTCTTTTTTAGGATGACAGTGATAAGTATAAAAGATTCGGTCACGACCGAATATAATTTTCTTACTTGTTTTGTTTATGAAACATAAGCACTATGGAAAATGTTTCTTTTACTATCGACTGCGTATTGAAAAGTTATAACGAATTCAAGCATTTATGAATTTAAAATTTTAAGATATTTGTATGTATTTTAGAGAGTTTTTTTTCAACACTGGATTCAAGTTTTCTCTTATCTATAATTTCTTTGAAGGCTAAGTGAATGTTTTCGTTGATTTAGTGCAAAAATTGAGTTAAAAGAATTGTCCAAATAACGAAAATCTTTTAATCGAAACAATGACAACAACCTCATGGCTAACATGGTTCAGTTATGAAGCATATATCGCCGGAATTTTACACCTTTAATTTCCATATGTCTCCTCTAACTAGGTATTTGCTTTTCACATGGAAAATTAATGTATTAGCGTTACTAGCCTTTAGGTACATTTTGTAAAATCATATTCGCAAGATCAGATCAGAACAGACCACTTTTCCGAAGAAACTATATACTTCAACTAATGACGATCCATAGCTGGTCATGCATGACCCAGATACTTCGGTTTCACCTCAGAATTCATAAAAACTTTTTTATACTGCCCGCCAAACGCCAATTGGAACTAAATGAAAAGAATTCCAAATCACTTGTAATTTACTCTTCAGGCTTTCTTTCCATGCGCTAGCTGGAACATTTAGTTCTTTCTCAAAGCTTGTTTTCGCATGCGCTCGAAAAAGTGATCAATATAAAGTGTTTGAAAGGTTTATTTTAATTAGTTTTTATAATCATCTTCTAAACCTTGCGCTGTCCCAAGTCGTGAACAGCAATATTGCCATTAGTACCCCAACTAATCTCTTAGGGTCTCTAAAGTCACTCAGAGGATGTTCCCTATACGTCTAACACAGTGATGGGTAGAAAGAAACAAGCAAAAGAGGAGCCTGTCGATATATTGTTATGTGGCCTCGGTAGATAAATGTTATGCGCTGAGTACTCACTATGTCTACAACAAAGTGAAGTCCAGCACACTAGGAGTTGCGGTTACATGCAAGAACTTGGTCGCCGCGACTCTTTCCTACATGGCTTTCATGCCAAGTTCACTATATTCATTCTACTCATCGAAACGATTATGTCGAGAGTGCTCGTGATGAACCGCCTGCTTCTGAGGTCTCCATGTCTGTGTTGCATAAACTATGTAATTTAATAATGGAGGTCTGGACTCTTTTGTTAACATTTTCTTTCAAAATGTTCGGCTTATTTTTTTTCCGCGTTACTTTTGATTTATTTCGAATGTAAAATATATCCGCCTTTATTTCATATGCAAACAAAACGTCTATATTTTGAAAGAGGACAAGCGGAAGTCACAATTTCATTGGCTATGAGTGCAATTCGAGTGCTAATAAGGGTTAGAACGTAAGCGTAAGTTATTTAATGTCAACAATTAGTTGTTAGTTCGCCCAAAGACAATTTATATTTGCGTTTATTCAGCTAATTTATTGTTCATACTAAACCATTCATTATCATTATTATTATTATTTATTATTACTCTTCCGTAAAAATCATAAGTCTTCCCTTTTATAAAATAGTACGCCCTAATCCGACAAATTATGTAGTGTTACGCAAAGTGGCAATTATTCATGTATTCCACAGTCGCGAACAACAGTTTTTTGTATCCATGCGATACGAGAGACGCAGAGACACATCAAAGTATGAAAATTTTAAATTAGCTTTTAATAAAAATGAAATAAATTTTCGGATAAAGCTCAAAGAAGAGCAAGATTAAAAAGGAAAAAATTAAAAATAGTGTGAGAGATAGTGCAGCAAATACATGATAAGCACGTAGTTTCAGTACAAAATAAAGCGAATTTTTCCATTCCTATAAAATTGTATGAATTTTTTAACAATGCTTTCCATAGCATTTAAGGCACATTGTCGAAACGTCCTTTTGTTGTTTTAGCACTTTAGCTCTTCGAGAATATCTATGTTTTCTAATCTATGGCATAAAAAGTTAGGAAAGTGCCATTTGCTGCATATTTACAATAGGTTAAGGTTCTCAAATTAATTTCCGCTATCAACAACACAGGAAAAGTAAATTAAACTTTCCACTCAAAAATTAATCCCTTGAATATTATTTCAACTATTTGTAAGTTCGCATTCGTTTAGTTTAAAAGTAGATTTCCACAAATTTTCTTCATACTCATATTTGCCTTCTTCTCTCTACCCCGCTCCTCCTTTCGCATAGGTATAGAAAACATTAATGATTAGTTTCCATGTAATAGCTAGACGATGTATAGAACAAGTAATTGCACGAATCTAGTCGTTTAAGTTTTATTTTAGCAAAGAAACTTGTGCTTCATTTATACCATTCAACATTTGCGGTACAAGAGTATATTAAATTTATGCGGATGTTTGTAAAACCCAGAAGCCCTTGAGAGAGACCCACCTTTCATTATACCGACCGAAATAGAAAGTTATTCTTAGCTTGTCCATCCGTTCGTCCGCCTTGTATATTTGTGTTTAATCTGCAGGCCGCAATTTTCGATGAAATGTTTTGATGAAATGTGATGTTCCAAGTACGACCGCTGTTGAAAATGTTACGGATCGGACCGCTTTTTCGACTTCTTCTCCCATAAGATCGTATTGTGAGAAGCCGTCAATAACTGTGTTAAGCGAAGTCGGTATTTAATGGCGGACCACGTCCTACTGTAACGTTTTTGCATGTTTAAATTGGCTACGTACATATGTAATAAACAAAAAAAAAAAAATAAATAAAAAAGAAAAGCAAATATTTACGCACAATGAACAAATTATGTATCCTCTCTAAGCTACTAAAAGTTTACTTCAACAAATTTATGATATTCAGTCGGTTACAAATTTGCTCAAATTTTTTATATATCAGAGATTATAGAATTTATGTTGAAAAGTAGTTTTCCGGTGCAGGCAGATTAAGAGAATGCATAGCGTGAAACCCACACTGTTTGTGCTTCATACACAAAACTTTGAAGCATATTTTTAAATGTTTGCTAAGCTGCGCAATTTATAACATAGTTTTTGGAAAGTATTATAAAATTTGAATGAGTGACTGAATAGAAAGAAAAAGTTTTCGAAATAACGCTTGCTTGTCTTTAATGCGAACACTGTGTTAGCATACCACCAAATAACGAATGAAATCTCTAGCGAAAATGAGTACATATAGTGAGTAATTTAAACAATTTCGCATCTTAAATTTTTTTCCAGAAACTGTGCTTCAAATGGTGTCAAAAAGTGTAAGAACTTCTTCTTCTTCCTTACAGTATTGTGTCAAGCAATGGCTCCCTTTTTAGCCATTTTGCCAGAATTCTTTTGTCCATTCTTCCGACATTTCGCGAAATGACTCTATGACGTCGCCTTGGGCTTTACTGACCTGGGACCTGCTTTAAACAAACTAAAACCACGACGGCTTGTGTATTTCGTTTACGAACGTGAAAAGGGACAAAGGATCGATAGTGAGTGTTAAAAAGCTTTAATCAAGCATTTGAGTTGACGAAAGTGTGAAAAGAGTGCAAAAGATTCTACTCACTTGTTGAGTAATGTGTTAGCCGCAAGCTGTATTACTCCAAAGAACAGTTAGTTAATATGGATTTTGAGACCCGTCAAATTGTGAACCCGCTAGTGATTCTCTTGTAAAAAAAACCTTCCAAGTTGTTAATAAAAACCATATAGTCCTTATTTTCCTGTAGTCAAAATCATTCTCTAAGTCTCTGCCACCCTCTAAGATGAGTTGCACTAATGACGTTTAGACTTATAGGTTGTACAGTCATTCTTCATTAATTTATTAGAAACTCCTTCACTTTTATTCCTCTTCTAGTTAAAGTTTTTCTTGCACAGTAGTGCACACATACTGAGCTTTTTAAAATATGTGAAGTATCGTCATATTGATCTTGGAAAAGTTTTTCTTTTAAATCTAAGCAAGGATACAGTGGCAATTTACTAACAGCATGTTACTATGACAAATGATGTGCGTTTGCTTTGATGTGCCACTACGAGATAAGTATGTTTTACCTTTGGGTGCGTAAAGTAAAAAATTCTTAAGAAAATCTTTAACTTTAATTTAATTTAATTCTCTTATGACAAACCAACACAAACTAACGCAATCGTCTGATATTATGTTAGGTAGTTAGAGCAAATGGTCTCTAAGGACAAAGGACAATTTATAACAAATCATGCTGATTATCTATATCAGCTCTAAGGCAAAGTAATACTAATGTTACAGTCCTGCTGTTATAGTGCGGTTATATAACAGAAACAGTTCCTGCTGAAGAAAGTCACGTTTATTGTGTGCGCTGTTCGTCTTGTTCATGCGGTAGTGATTTTTCTCTCTTCTATATCATAAGTATATATGTATATTACACTGCCAACATTTTTCACGATTTGTCAAGTCAGCGGAAATCATGCAAGACTTGTCCGGAGAAAAGAAATAAAACGAAAACGAAAAAGTGAAAAAGTAGAAAATCATAAGACTGGATCAAAGCAATTTTTTCTTTCCTGGCACGCAAGAATACAATAAAATGGAAAAATTGCCTTTGGCACACTAGTCCCGCGGCCAACCTATTTTATGATATTTACATGCACAATACAACAAAAATAAATATGTTATTGCTATTGCTATGCGCTCCAGTATATCCATCATTCTTTTAAGTTATGTATGTTAGTTTCCCATTCCAAGCTATGTTCATTCGTATGTGTGGTAAACATAAATTTTTATACATACGTATGCAAGTTTTGTAAATTTTCTGTTTCTCATAAAATAACCGCAAGATATGACAAAAATTTTGTGAATTTTTAACCACAAATCTCCGTTGCATACTTTAAGGATTTGCATAGAAGAACGAAACGAAAGGATGAGTGAGCAAATAAAAATTTAAGTCAATGCAAAACAGACGCATTTTTCCATAAATTTTATTATTATTTAATGAAAAATAAATAATCTTACCATAAATATGAATTTCTAAGCCGCTAGAGAATATAAACCTTGAAAAACTGTTAGCCAAGGGACGAAGGCTAATGAGCAATGATTTTTTTAATTCCTTTTTTTATTCCTACACATAATTGTCCATTGATACTATAGTGGGAGCATTGCACTTACACGTAAAAGCTAACAGCATCAACACAGATGCGAATATTGCGCAAGACGTGAACGCAAAGACTTCAACTATCACTCCAGAAACCCATAGTGATTAAGCTGCTCTTTATGTCAATGTCTTTACAAAATATTTGTCCTGAATACCGTGGGTCGAACCATGTAATTACGTTTGAACGACAACATTTATTTTCAAAATTTCAAAAATTCCTCATGTTAAAGACGTATGTATAAGAATAAAATATTAAAAAATAAAACGCACACAGCTCTCGATTGTGATTTTGCGGACGAATTTTTCATTTTACCATACTTGGATTGAATAATTTCCTCAGCTTTTTGAACACTAGGGTCAGCGTCTCGCTCTTCTACTCCTTCTTCGGCTTCGTGTAATACGTCATTATCGCTATCATTGGCTGGTGGCCTATGTCCCATCATATGTTCCAAAATCCAATCTCTGCGTTTATAAAGATCAGTATACAACACTGGCTCATTCGGAATCCATGTAGATTTGGGAAGAATAATGCCGGCTAACTCATCGTCGCATATTAATGCGAATCCTTTGTACGCTGGTTCAGAATAGTGAAGACAAATGTAACCTTCCTGCAGATCGGACAATTGATCCATACACATATCTATATCCATTATATGTATCTTGTGTGGCCTGTCTGCAACGATAACAACACACTTTTTGGCGTGTGTTGCTTCTTTTGACGTTATTGGTATAGGCGTTGCGGCTCGCGGGTCCATCCTCATGTTCTGCTTAGTGCTTACCAATATGAACGGATGCTGGTTTTCGATCAGATTTCTGTCGAATTTTATAAATTTATCAACTTGTACTCTCTTCTGCCTCTCGATGTCCGATGTTAAATCATAGCGCACATAAATCGAGGCCCCGAAATCTTCAAACTCGGGACTGTTGGCTATGATCATATTTTTTTGTATGATAATCGCACTTCTTTCGATTATTTTCCCATCGAAATCAAGCTGCAGACGAGCGAGATATTTTGTGAACTCATAATTTGACGCCAATGGAATGATGAGAAACCAATGCAAAATTGTCAGGCATCTCAACATTGTGCGTAAAACAAACCAAAAATAATTATAAAATCAATAAATATTTTATGTCGTTTTACATTTGAGTTTTCAATGTCTGCTTCTCTACATCGGCTACTACGAATTTTTTTAAATCTTTACAAGAAGCACTAGTAGAAAAGTGTTAAAACACAATCCTTGACATAGTGCATATGCATGGATGGGTTAGATGCAAAATCACATTTCAATTCAAATGAAAACAATTTACGTTATTTTGAGTGCAGACAAAGATCTACAGCGATGTTCAGCAAATGTGAAAATATCGGCAATAGACCGATGAGCGAGGGGCCCTACACGTACACCAGTTTCACGAATTAGCCTTTACGAAGAAATCATGCCAAGTGTTGCATGCGCTAATTGTTTGATATATTGTTTATTTTCTTGATTGGTGGATTGGTGGGGATGAATTTTTATGGCGAAAGAGTCTCCTTTGACAAAATGCCTTGAGGCACTTTCAAAACCCTCTTTTTTCATTTCATAAATTTTACTTTATGTTTCCTGACTAGAGATGAACACGTCCACAACCGCTTTGATTGCTTTAAGTATTTCCTTGAATTTACAATGAGATCCATAGTTTAGAGTAAACAGAACCTTCCCGCTTCTTTGAAGTAGGTTTGGGATATAAAATAACTGCACCATTTTCAACCCAATGACACACAGGTGCACACCGAAGTTATTGAAAACAAAACATTGCTTAATTAATAGGCGGGATAAGTTTTTGCTAGACATGCTTGCCGAAATTTAGCTTGACGCAAGGCTGTGGTCATTACCTTCGTTATATATTCTGTACAAAAATGTTTTCGAAACTTTGGTTTCGTCCAATTTTCGCCCACGCAGTTTTCAAATATGTGTAATCACCACTGGCTAAGTAAAAAGGTTAAAGTTCAATTCTTCTTTACTGAGCAGTGGATTCAGATTTAGTCTCTATTAAATTGCAGTGGTCAGCAATGTCGACTGAACACGCAGTTCCACAGTTTCTTTCTTAAGTAATGCGAAAGATTGAAACTGTGTGAATATGATCCTCGGTCCTCCGGCAGATAGTGTATCTCCATTTGAGGAATGCACAAAATAGTTTTCAACATTCGGCCTTATGATAAATAAGCATAGAAACTCAAAAACTTGAAAAATAAAATTTAGTTCCTCGTAACTTTGTGTGGGCATGACTGACTGATTGGGACCTAAAAAGTAGACGGTTCTAACTTTAATAATTTCCAAGTAACGAGCAAAATTCAAAAATTTTATTTAAAAAAAAAACTGAGTTGTGTTCAGTTTACGCTCCATTACGCGTTTTTCTTCTAACCAATTCGGCCCATTTTCAATACCAACCCACGTGCAAGAAACTTCCAAAGTTTCTACCAAATTTGAAGTCGATATGTTCCTTTTTGTGACGAGGAGAATGCCAGCAACACACACCACGCTGACGCACAGACGGACGGACATGGTTAAATCAACCCAGAATTTCACGCTAATCAAAAATATGTATACTTTATAGGGTCTCTGATGCTTCGTTTTGGATGTTACATATATTATGGGAAAAAACAAACTGAGTGGTGGGTATAAAAAAAGCACAATATCATTAAGATCAAGATACCTGCAAAGGAGTGTGCAAATGTTCTCAAAATATTTATTTGTATAAAATGGCGATATTTTGTCCCGCTCACTTCCTGTGCAAAGGGAAAATTCGATAACAGCTTTTCCCCTACTCCACGTTGTGTTACTCCCCAAACCTTCCCCCAAAGTAAATGTTTGCTGTATTTCTGAACAACCACCACATTGATGATGATTGCATGTTTTGCTGCTTGCATCGCAAATAAACAAACAATCAAAGCGTTAACAGAAAAGGGTGTATTATATAAGAGACTTTCCATATTTTGCGGGTAAACATCCGAAGCAAAAAGACGCGTGCTATAAACAAGCAGACACACAACTGTGAGTATATGTTAGACGTTCCCCTTTGTCTTTTGTCCTTTAGTAAAATGTAATAAATGTAACAATTACACAATTCAATGAATATATGAATTATACATAAATTTTTCGACATCATCTTTTAGGCAGGACTTAAGGGTAAGTAATTTCTTCAATAATACCTATCTTGTCCGAAAATGCCCATATGGTTTTTTAAGCTTACAAATATGTAAAATGAAACGTGTGCAAATACATTAAAAGCAAGCGAAGCTTGTCTCATTTATGCAACACAGATAATGTATTTGTTTAGCTTTAAAATGTGTCCTGAAACTCTTTGTTCGGAAAATTGAAAAAAAAAAAAAACAAAACGGAATATAAAAAATCTTTGCATATCTTCCTATTGCTTTGTGGCATATTATCCATCAAATGTTTCAATTATTTTCAAATTTTTTCATAACGTCATCATGGTCATCATCATTATTATCTTCATTACTCATCTATCATCAACGCATGGTAACACGTACAGTGTTGGATGTGATTTCCAAAAACAAAAATGTCATCAACAAAAAAAAAAAAACCATTTTCACACTCCTAGAAGAAACATTCATTTATCATATTGCAAGAAAAATGTATATAAGAAAATCTCTATTCCGGATTAAACGAAACAAAGAGTTTGGTGGTAACATGTTCCTGTTTTCGTTAAAACAATTTTTGAAAGGAATGATATATGGTTAAGCTAAGAACACGGACATACTACTAACAATGATTTGACAAAAAAAAAAAAATAAAAATAAAAAAACAAATTACGTTCTCAATAGCAAAAGAAAAACAAATTTGCTGCTTCCTTAACTTATAAAATTACTCTTCCTCCCCCTCCTTTCTAAAATGGATAAAATTTTAATATGAAACTATTCGTTAATCATTCATGCGCTTTTTGAATATTGACTACGAAACTATTTTATTTTACACCACTTTGCGTGCAAGATGACATTCTTTACGTGTACGCTGAAGTACTTGAGATAGACACACCTTCAGAATCATTTTGTAAATTGATTTACAGTAAGTCTGTCTATGTGTCTGGTATTCCGTGTGTTATTCTTGTGTTCAAGCTACCTTAGAAGAGCCCAATAAAAAATTTCATGCTTGTTAGCCTCTTTACAGCATCCCCACCAAGCGTTTAATTCATGATGTTTTCGACCAAAGGTAAAAGTTGATATTATTATTACTATTGGAATCTATTCATTTACTTCAAACACATTAATATGCAATTTTTTGACATACTATGATGAAAATTGTTCACTAAAGTGTTTTGCTGTAAGAACGATCGCTGTTCGAAATGCAATCCAATCGAAGTACTTTACGTCTTACGTCAGAAAACTTGGTATGCAAATAATTGTAGTAAGCGGATTGATGGACGATCGTTAATGATGGGCCGTGGCCCACTGTAGTGCTTTTTTTTATCTTTAGTTTACTAAACTTTGAGTATAGGCCCCAAACTTAGCTTCAATATTCTCCTTGGTCTATGTCTTATATTGTTATTATTATTATTATATAAATTTAGCCAGAGAGTAAATTCTAAGACTAAAGTCTTAAAGCACTAGCATCTAAGGCTTTCGGCTTTATTATTATTAATATTATTATTATTATTATTATTATTATTATTAAAAACTCTACCGTACCTGAAATTTAAACCCACGACGATTGAATTACTAGTCGAGACATAACGTAAGCAATACAAAAATTTTAAATAGTTTTCTAGCTACAATATGTACGACAAGGTTGTGGCGTAGCCGTTGTATGCTCCTATTTTTGCTGGCTGTAGACTATTTTTGGCATATATAACTTTGTAAAGTGCCGTGAAGGTAAGCCGTTATTCACATCTCGCGAAATAAACAAAATAATAATGTTTTGGGTCGTCAAGCATAAAACATAACATTCCATTTAACTTATTACCGGCAAAATTCATAGTTAATGATCCATTCCACATTATACGTAACATTATACATAACTGACATATTTCTTAATAAAATTTGTCGCATTCGAATTGTGGGTGTTGACGTAACACAATAATTAAAGTTTCGAGAACTATTTTAGTAAACCATCGGATCGTTGTATATGTCCCGCACTACTTGTGGTAGAGTGTATATTCAATTTTCATTCACGAATGTATAATTTGTCAACCCGATCGAATCAGAAATATTTTCTGAAACGATATGAGCTTACTCCTCTGTCTGTCTTCCTTACCCGTTCATCCGGTTTTTAATTCTAGCCTCTCGACGAGTGTATTGTTTGAAAATGCCAGAATTAAAAGAAAGAGCTAATGCGAGGCTCGATAGATTGCTAAAGTGTAATGGATTGGACAACAGCTGGAGAGTATACTGGCCGATAGCTTTACTGATGTTGATATCGTAGCAAAGTCAGCACAGCTTATGTTCCGTGTTAGGGGACGAACCAAGTTTTACGCCTCATTCTTATTTGTACAGTGCTCGTTTTCTGTATGGTTATGAAGTTTATTACCAAGAATTGTGGTAAACGGAACGAATTAGAAGCAATGAGAACTTGTAACTATGCTGGCTATGAATTTTTTATCGCAATTTTTGCTTCCACAGGTACTTCAACAGTACATGACAGTTAAACAGATTTTTAACAACTTTTGTGATTCTAGCCCAGCAGGCGTTAGTTTTCCACTTTTAATTTTTAAGTATCTTTTACGAGTGATCTGAGTTCCTTACTCTATATATATAAACTACATACCTCGGGAAGAACTACGGATTATGCACCTTTCCGAACTTGATCCGAACTTTTTGTGCTCGTACAATCCTGATTGCATGGACAGACACACACTTATAGTCTTATATATTGAAAGTCGTGTGATCCAATTAAATATAATATTATAGAGTTCCTGTTGCAAGCAGAATGAGGATATCGCTATATCCTCATATTGCGTCCAAGCGTAGGAATTTTATATTTTAGCATTATATGCGTTCCTGTGTCCCACTATCATGACACTAGCACGAAATTTTTGAAAAAACCTAATCATGTCTTAGTATGAATTATCAATAGGATAAAAAAGGTTTTACGTTTTCCCTTTTCAAACAAATGAAATGAAAAATCAATATATCGGATGCACACTACCTCCCCTCACTTTTATTATGTATTTTATAACGTAAAGTGTGCCGAGATGAAACAAATAAATTTATTAAAATTTCATTAAAACGTCATCATCAAAAACGAATGATGTTAACCGAGAGATTGAGTCGCGTGGTCTGAAAATCGGGAGAAAGAAGACAGACGTAGAGTATTAAAACCACTTTCAGTCTGCAACAGAACTTAAAAAAAACCAAAAATTTCTATACCAATGTGATTCAAATTAAAAATTCCTACAACAACCATTTAGAATATATAAAGAACATAAAAACCCATCAGCTAAACAAATACATGTATGTGTTTATGCTTGTCTGTTAGGCATGCAGATAAAAATTGTAGCAAAATGATACGACAGCGTCAGCACTGTGACTACAATAACAACAGTCTCTCACTGTACCAGTTGATGAAATAGATCTGCAGATAGATAGATAGAATTTTAAACTCCATATATATGTATATATATATGATGATGAATGAGGATATATGTGGGCAAATGAAACAAACAAATAGACAGACAGACAGACAGACATAGCTGAGCTTTGCAAAAATTATCATCACAATCATCATTATCGTTATCGTCGTCATCATAACAATATAATGTGCCGACACTTAGACGCACACAAACTTACGAACGCGAAGTGTTTAAACATGACAGGGGATTGAGAGTTACTCTGTGGATAAAACGACGAACACATAACATTGAATTGTTTCCCTTAACCAACAGGAAATATGTTTCTTGCACATTTTTTCTAAAAATAACTAAACAAGGAACGAACACTACGTAAGTATGCATACATGTAATAAAATGTTATAAATACAAAATAACAGCAAAAACATTACTACTCTTGTTATATATGCAAAAATATTTATCACCACCTTTAGGACAGACGTGGCATATCTTTCAGCGAAGGTATTGAAGGTATCGTTGGCTGATTTCTAATATCGGTGCATACGTAACATAATCATTTTATTTTATTTATTTATTATTTTTATTATATACCTTTTAATTTTATTAAGTCGCCTATTCATTGATAAATCTTACGTAACTTAGCTGTAGAAGGACCAAAGTCTCACATTTTGCTTAAGCTGCTGTTTTACGTATTGCAAGATTATTATATTGTACATTGAGTCAGTGTGTTTGCATCGGTTCGTCTACTAGGACATAAGTTATAAGATGGCCGGGAACTAGGTGAAGTCTCACATCCGAAGGCATGCCAGCTAATTTCGTATGGGATTGAAAACTAATTGACATAGGCTTCCATTTTCTGCTTCTTCTGAATTTAGCCGTCAAGCAGAATAGGGATAATACGCCTCTCTACGGCCATTGAATAGAGTATTGTCTGCATTATTCCTCCAGTGCGGAGATAAAATTTATAAAAGAATGACACATACAGAGGTACACTCAATTTCGAATTGGAATTAATTCTTAAAAGAATGAGGACGTCTGGACAAGACCGACAAAACATTTTTCTTTTTTCTAATCTTATCATTTTAACTGAAAGCTCAGGAGCTCCCGAAAATTTGAACGAATAGACAAATATATGTTTTCAGAGTCAATCTAAAAATGTATTCAATGGTTTCTTCCTTAGTTAGTTAGTTAGTTAGTAAATGCACCTCATGACCCATTTCTGCTTTAGCTGCCCTTATTCGTCCCGTTTACGGTCACCACCGTATCATATTTCTGTCGTCGAATGGTCAGTTAGATAAGGGTTAGCACAATAACGAACTGTGTGTATGTTATCAAGAAAACCAATTACAATAAGCTTAGAAATTTATTAGGCGGAATTACTTAACGATTAATTTATGAACATAAAGACAGGACTTGTCCCTTTGTTTACAGTTCTACTTCTAGCCTACACTTCCTTTACCTGCCTTTTCTGGTTTAACAGGCTCCTAAGAATAGTGCGCAATAAAAAAAATTAAGAACATAAACCCAGTGGCCCGCTTAGGTATTACACAAAAAAAAAAAGAAAATGCTGCACGTTTCCTTAGGAAGTTTCACTAAAAGACGGTTGAGACAAATCAAGTGATTGCATAACTCCGTACCTTTTTGCACAAAACTTCAAATAAACCGCTCTTTTATTATAAAAAGAATTTATTCAAGTTGTAAGGACCAAACACGCAGGATTTGTTCTGGTCCTGCAGGCACTTATAAGTTATTTCTAAGTATTCAACGTAGAAAAAATACACTTTACTTTCCACTAATTTTCTTTCATAGCAAGCAGTTTGTTATTCTCTTGCGCGTACCGTAGAGATGCTGTAAGTAAGAACGGAACGCATTGGAAATATTATATTCGAATGTGATCAGTGGATCGGTTGGTAACGAGACTTAACTAGAGGCAAGGACGCCTGGAATAGACGTTGAGGTACATTCTGGCAACGGAATTTAAACTAATTTTTCCAAATAGAAACAATTACACATCGGGCACCATTTTCCTAATGAAACCATTATACGATCACTGTAGATTTTCTGGGATATCTGAGCAAAGGGTTCATCCAAGTTTCTTTTGACAAGCCTGTTTACAAGTCGGCCTTATTCCGTTGGGAGAGTTCTGCAGAGAGCGAAACAAACAGTACGCAGGTCGAGCAGGGTTCGGCTAGATGCATCAAAATGCTAAGCAAAGCTCTCTTAATTTTGATAAGTCATTAAAAAGTTGTGTGTCCTGGCATCTTCGCGGCGGAAGACGACGCCTTTTACACTGATCAATTCTGGAGGCTTTCTCCTAATTGCTCACTTTAGTGGCCGAGAATGGAATGAATTCTCTGGCAAATTTGGATGCACTATTTTTCTTCCTATGCACAATTTCCTTCTACTTCAACCAAACGCAAAGCGTTGTGTGATGTTGGGTCAATCCGGTCTTTCCAAGATTTTGTACAGCTTCATCCGCGTTGGAGCGCGATTTCATTCACACATAAATTCATGAGTGTTAGTTCATATGTCACTCAAATAGTAATCTTCCGCTTGTATCTGGTCTCATGCAAATAATTCGAAAATGTTTTTTGGCCAAGATCTACCTCCGTAGCTGTGTCATAATATGAAATTGATCCATCTTCCTCAATATTTGAAGGAATATTAAGGACTTGCTTCGTCAATTAGAGCGCGGTATATATTCTACCTTGAAACGTGCGGAATGGAAACAAGCAAACCGTTTGCGTGCAGGTGATTTTGATAAGGCGTCTTCGCTATAAACATGCCGAACTTTTTTCTCAAACTTGTGATGCGTTTCCACACTGATGCAAATGAAAGTTTGAAAAATACCGATATTTTTAGAATTTTGGTCCATTTTTAAGATGCAGTTAGTGTCATAAGAAATGACAAAACTCACAATATTTTCTTCAATTATCAATGATGTACGATCACCTTGTACAAATGCTACATTATGGCTTCGTAGGCTTAGTGCTCTGAAAGCCGTGCAGCTGTACATTTACTTGGAAGAAAATCTTCAACTTCTGCAATCACTACATTTTCACAATTTTACTCATTCGCTTGATGAAATTTATTTCCATTTCAGAAAATTTTTAATCGTCCTTATAATACCTTATCTTCCCTCCGTTTCCTTTTGAAACCGAAAATGTTTAACAAAAGTAGTTTTTCTTTCTTGCTGCCTGCTTGATTTTAATTAATGCAGAGAGATATGATTGAAAGTTTGTACGCTTGACTGTATAAGAATTTCATCCTATTAATAGACTTATACTTATTTAACGAATAAAAGTATTGAATAAATCGAAAAGTAACATAAGCTCATTAACAATAATTTCAAGTTCATTACATTCATGCCAACAAAATGGTTTTCATTTTTATTTCTTTACTTAATTCCGATTATATGGATGTCAAGTCATTAACGATGAAATCATGCACATGCATGCCAATTTTTTTTTTCTTGCTTTCAAAAAAAATTATTTTATAAATGCAAATATGTCAGATTTTTGCAAGCACGTGAGCGCGGCCGTGTATTCCCATGAACGTTGTTTTTATTAATATCACGATAATTACTTTAATTCCGGTATTTTACAAATAAATATTTTATAGATTATTTTATCAAATTAAATGAGTAAAATGCGTATGAAAGGTCTGCAAGTACATAGTGTTGTAAAATAAACCATTATTTAAATTTCGAAATCGGTAAAAAATGACGAAGCCTGGCGAAGGCTGCAAAAAGACTCTGCAATATGAGACGTGGCCTATAAAAACTCGCGTAAATATTCTTATATGCCTGTGGTTGGAAGAGGGGCCATCTGATTTGGCCGCTAAGATTACATGGCCTGATTTCTTGGCTGTTTTTTTTTTTTTTTTTAATAGAATATTTGTATGTCAACAATTAAGAAAAGCTTGAAGAACAAATATCGCCTCTTTTTCCTAGTGGCAAATATACATAGAGATAGCTTGAATGTAAGGCATCACTCAATAAATTCTTGGGATAATTAGAGAGCTTAAAATTCTTTATACGGTGACGCTATACTTTGTTATTATAATGAAAATGCTCATTGACCTACTGTAGACTGGAGCACAAATACGTCATGTTTTTTGTAGTCTCCCCTTTTATGCTTAAACGTCAAAATAGTCGAGAAGGTGGCAAAGCCATTTTACAATTGCTTGGCAGAAGTATATCGTTAATGATTAGGAATAATCGCGGAGGTCAACTCAACGGAAAATGCAAAAGCCAAGCCTCACTCCGAGGCAATCGCTTTCGAAATCACAGCAATCACTACGCCAAGTAATCTGTGAATCAGAGTAAGGCTCAAATATTGATACATTGTTTCCCATCCTACTCACTGCTTACCTCATGTTTTATAAATCTTATCCCAAATATGAAATTGGAAAATTAAAATTTAAACTACTAATGCATTAGGCGGCATTTCAATATAACAAGATTTTCATGTTGTAAACAGAATCAGAAGAATTGCTGTAGAAAAATGTTTTCCTAAATATTTCCATTAAATTCTCAGGCAAGTTTATATTGCATGTGATTAATCAATTACTAACTGTAATCCTCCACACAAATTCCTGGAATTTTTCTTGTTTTTCTTTTATCAACTTTGGCGTGTGAGTGTGCAAAATCGATTGTTGACATGGATTTCAGAAAATCGAAAAAAGAAATTCTTCGCCTTCTGCAATGTAAACAAGACTCTGTTCTTGCAATCAGTAGAATTGAGAAAAACAAGAACATGCATAACTCAATTACAAACTCTAATGAACGAAACGCATTCAACACAAACCTACGAAAACAAACTAAAAACCTATATAATTACACTTTATATGTACGTACGCTTTCATCATTTCAACACAAATAACATGAAGTACATGAAAGTTCTTCGCTTTTATCTTATGCGATTTGCTGCCTCACTCATTGCTTATGACAAGACGAATTTTGCTTAGATCAAAAATATTGTTGGGAATTTTCTCAACTGATCCGGAGCCTTTGCAAAATCTAAAAGGTGAACTTTGACTTTGTTAACGAAATCTTGAATAGAATTACACGAAGTTGTACTTTCAAGACTTTTGAAATGTGCTATCATTGTAGGTGACTTCAACAAAATGCCGCAACATGCCATACATGCCGTCATAAAATTAATTTCATGGCGTAAAAGTTGAATGACAGGGCAATCTCCAAAAACGCCTATGTGAGCTTGCTGCGATAATCATGCGACATAACTCTATTGGACACTTTTTTTTGGGAATACGTTAGAGCATTAGGTCACTCCGATAAACCACGAATTGTCAGAATCCCTTATTGGTGAAGTGGGAATAGATTTATGTGGAGAAGTAGCAAGAATTGGTATTCCAGGTGTAAAGTCCACCTGTGGTTCATTTTGAAAAATAAAAAAGGCTATAACTGATAGCTAAAATAAAAGGAAATTCATGTTGGCATCTTCTACTTTTTAGTTTTCATTACAACTTATTTTTATTATTATAATTTAGTTGGAGAATAAAAATCTAAGACTAAAGTCTTAGAGCACTAGCATCTAAGTGCTGTCGGCTTTATTGAAAACTTTACCGCACTTGATATTTGAACCCACGACCATGGAGGTGTCAGTCGAGATTCTCTGCCTATTCAGCCACTTAGGCGGATGATTATTATAACTTAAGAAAGACATTTCCTTGACGACACTGTACTTGTTCGTGCTCTTGCTGGTTCTCGTATAAATTGAAACATATCGATAAAAGCCTTAACTACTTTATTAGAGAACTTTGTGTAAATATTTTTAATTTACTTCCGAAATTTAAAAATTGTTAAAAGTTGCTACTGAATTGCAATTTTTCAATTAATAACTTTTATTTGTAGAAGAAGAGCACAAAACAAAATAAATATTAATGCGTATAAAGCAAAGTTATTGAAAAAATGATGTTAAAATTTTCACTCGTAGCTTTTTGCTGTGGGCTTCTGTTTACATTTGAAAATTGCCGAATTTAAAGAGCAAAGAAGAGGTTCGATGAGTATTGCATGCCCATCGCCTACTCAATGTATTCAATGTTTCATAATTTAAAGATACAGAAGAATACAACGTAGTGTTTAGAGCTTTCCGACTGCTTTTAAATTTGCATTTGTTTTTTGTGGCGGTGTCCTTGACTTAAGCAATCCGGCATTAACTTCTGAGTGCGAACAGAGTTATATGCTAAAAGTGGCAAAACGAAATTTTGAAAAGGAATTCTGTTGCATTGGATTGCAGTCAAATAAGAGTTACAATGTGTAATACAAAATGACTTTTTCCGATTTAAGTTCTTACGAATTTTCTTTTAAGTGCCAGCAAGAGCAAAATTAAATCCGTAGAATTTATTGAGTAAATGAATGCAAATAGCTTAAGTATGTTCAGATTTTGTAAATGCATTAGGATTTTGGGAAACAAGTAAAAATATAGTCGGGCAAGGTCGACCCTCAAATGACTTACAGCACTTCGTCTATTTATTTTCGTAGCAAAACACCAAAAATTACACATTATTTCCATGTGAAGGCATTACTTTCATCAAAGCTCTCATAGTGGAGTGGGCCCAGAACGTTAATCCAAATTTAGCAGACTTAGTTTGCTCATTAAAGATTTCACCGGTCCATTCCCCTGAGTGGCAGAGTAGGCAAAAGATCGTAATTAACAACACAATGGCCGTGAGCTAAAATCTCGAGAGCGGTAAAATTTTCAATAAAGCCGATGGCCTTTTATGCTAATGCCTTAAAACTTAAGTCCTAGAATTTATTTGCCGATCTAAACTAATAATAATGATAGAATTTGTCGACATATAAAGGCTTGCATTTCGCGAAAAACCCTATGGTTGGGAAAGTCTAAAAAACAGATCGAAGTGATCCAACATTTTTACGGTTCATTTTTGTGGCAAGAAGCGATGATCTTAACATATTAAAAATTAAAGTTTTTGCCAGGCACATGACAACCATTATATGGAATTTAGTCAAAAAAATAGACTTGCGTAGCCCAAATTTGCTACCGTTCATTGTTCGGAAAACTATCAGAGTATAAAATTTTATCAAAATACCTTAAAAATTACAATCTATTAAAGGAAATAAAAAATGCATGCGAAAGCATGAGATGGACAGTAAGACAGACAGATAGAGAAGCCTAGATCGACTCTGGAAATGAGTCTGAACCGATCGTTATAGTAAAAGGTGAGTCTATCTTATAAGTTGTTCTGCGTATTACACACAACCGTAAAAATTTGATGTGTCCTATACTATAAGTAGTGTACGATACAAAAATTATATCACGCATTAAGTAGGCAAGTTTCCCTTTGTTGCACAATAGCAAAAAGAAGAAAATGTTTTGAATATAATTGACAATGAGAAGCTAAAAAATACTGTTTACTGAGTCGCTAAGAGACCAATCACAAAAGTCTTGCACGGAGCATACGTCTGTAGTAATGCACAATTTATTATAAATCATTTCTGCAGGAATCGAATTCAAGCGTCCCGACTTATTTTGTTAAATATGCCAATGACTAGACTATACGGTAACCGTGTGGATTTGAACAAGAGAGACATTTCGAAACTTCACAATGGAATTTTAGATTTTATATAAGTTGATTGGCTCTTTAAGAGATAATAACGTCTTGAGAATTTTTTTCGTGTTTTTTTTTTGTGGGTGCGGAGAGGAGAGGGTCCAAATATTTGCTCCATCCGATACAAATTTTTCACATTAATTTCGAATGCCAGGGTAGGACTGCTCAGCGTTTTATGTCGAGGTATATTGAAAATTACCATTTTTTTTTGCATATATAAAGACTTTTCAAAATAAGGCTTAAGAATAGTCTGATACACTCCATCCAATAGACTTTGTCCCTTGGGCCAAAACAGAGTGTGGTAAATTTTTTCACAATATCTGAAAAATTGTGATTTGCAGATTGAACAACGACAGACGGATAAACGGATCGACAAACTTGGCTCGACTCATAAAATAATTCTGAATCAATCGGTACAAGAAAAGGTGAATTTGCCTAACGGCCATCCGCACAAACTTAATATAACCTGTACCACAACTACCACAAGTAGTGTAGGGTATAAATAGCATGCAATGCAAGAAAACGAAATTTTTTCTTTAATAAAAATTGTACTCCGCAAGGCAAGAGGCATTCCGTGTCTACTGAGTTATAAATGAAAAGGTAATGCAAAAAGAATGACAAGAGACGTATTGCTCCTTACGTAAGTTGTTTTATCTTTCATTCGAGAATTGCGATAAGAATTGGTGCTTAGTTGTAAAATTTTCCGTAAATCAGTTGAGGTTAAGGTGACTTTGGAAATTTGTTTATGTTTACTTTGACGATAACATTTTTTGATAGATTTATGCAACAAATACGCTTAGAAAGATTAATTATGTTTTAAATTTGTTACTTCTTGCAGTGCTATGTCTCATTAAGAGCACATGCAAGAAAACATTATTCTGTTATCTAAATTATTCCGAGTATGAATAATTATACCACATAAGTAAGAGACAAGTACTTAGCTGTTGGGAGCAGGAGTACATCGCACGAAACATTCCACTTTTAGTTGACTTGCCTTGGCCTTATTACGATATGTGTTCATGAAAAGCGTGTTTAAACTAAGAATCATAGATTAAAAAAAGAATCAGTCAAATTTTATTTGCTCTTTATACCATGCACCACTTGTGGCAGAAGAAGAATGACTCTAGATAAAGCCACCTTTTATCATACCTAGGTTTGTCTGTTCGTCTATATGTTTACGTTGCTTTCTTGTGCCCAACATATAGGTCGCAATTTTTGAAATATTTTCATGAAAAATGGTACAGGGACGTTTCTTCGCCCAAGGACGAACACTATCGAAAATGGTTCGGATGGAACCAATTCGCATACAACGCTTTCTTTTGAAAAGTTGTTATATGGATATCAGTGCAGTTGTGTAGGGTATTTAATGGTTGGTCGTGGCATATTATACTTGTTACAAATAAACCCATGTGGAAATCTGGCATTTCAAATCTTAACCAGCGGCACTTCGAAAGCTATAAAAGAGTCTTGAGTTAACAACTATTTCAGATCGGTTTTATTCCTCCTTAAATAAGTCATTCTCGATTTCTATTCGCATTCTTGTAAAACAAATTTTATTAAAGTTTTTTTCAAACTCGAAAACAAATCATTAAAATTTACTAAAACTTTAGTTTAGACTTGCTTTTGTTTATAAATTTTTTAATTACAAAATCCACAAACATCTGAGCAGAATTGCAACTGAAACATAAAGGAAAGCAACATGTAACACATGTAATCGAAAGTTGTGGCCAACGAATAAAAGAGAAATGAAAGAAAGAAATGAACGAATTTTTAACGCCCATCATTCAAAAACAAGTGTGTAATAATCGAACTATTGTTGCTCTACTGTGGCTTTATTTTCACTCACGTACTCTCTTATCGATAGGTGATAAATCTGTTTAATACGAATTTTCACATACGACTCCTTAAAGGTAACCAAGAGTGTAAATGACTTGCTTTGTCTTTTAAAAAATTCCCCGTTTAGAATGTAATATTGATCAAGACTTAAGGTCTTGCAATTTCAGAGCCTAGTATAACTCCCTCCGTCATCATAGGCATATCATTAAATCAATACAACCATCGCCTTAGAATCTCGCATTAGCCGAGCACACAGCACACACTTTGAACTCTGTAATTTGTAATTTCGGGAATGTTACAAGCCCGATGGTCATCGTAGGGTGTAAAGTGCAATTTACAAAAGAATAATTACAGATAAATGTTAGCTGTAACTATAACACAATAACAATATAATATAAATCCCACAGCAAATATTTTATTGCGGTCATAAATCAAAATGTCACGTGGACACAATGATCGCAAGGATTAATGCTTGTTGTCAGCCATCAAGAGGAGAGCAATGTTGATGCAGTTCTTTCCAAAAAGTGAAAAACAATTTTTAACATTTATTAAACCAATAACGACGTATGTTATTATAAAGCAACAGCAACATTCCCTAACTAAGCCAACTAAGCGAGGTACGAAATTTCAAATTACTGATGCAAAACGAAGGATAAGGGTGTGAAACAGAAGATTTTTTGAAAAAACCAATTTTAACAATTTTTTTTTTTGTTTTTCTATCCCCTTTTCTTAAATTACAAATGTCAAAAAGGAAACAACACCGCAGAAGTGTGTTCAAAGGATCAAATCATATATCACACTTGCATTTAGGAATTATGTGCTTCTAAGCGCAACTGTTTGACTGTTCATTAATGACTTAGCGCCTGTTTGCATGACGGAATGTAATAAAACGCGTGTAACCGTCTATAGCTGTTTGGCTTTTCTAGGGGTTAACAGTTATAATTGGTACTTGCGTAAGGGTGTGTTATAAAAAAAAAAGTGCCACACGCACTTTACGTTTTTAATATATTTTATCATTATGATAGACTTCAAACTAAGATTTGGATTTTGTAATGTATATGTGCTTGGGATAGAGCGGGCGGGTTCTTGTTGTTTGCTTTTTGCCAATTGGCAACCGTAACCAAGCATTTGCATGCATTTAGATGGTTGTGAATTGTGCGCTGCTCCATACACGTGTCTTCAACAAAAGGAAGTATTGAAAATAGATTAGGAACCGGCAATGCTTGAGTAAAAGGAAATTGATGTTTTTCCATACACAATAACTATGAAAAGATAGCTTATGTTGAAAGTAGCTTTTGTGGAATTGGTGATGTTGTAAGTCATACAAAAAAAATGTTGACTGAAAGCTTGTAAGAAAGTCTTACTTATTTGAAAAAAAAAAAAAAAACAATCGCCCACACCTTAATGCCAAAGAAGGGAAAATATTCCACGAAATGTACGAATTAAAGCTCCTCATATACGATGCTTGATTTCTCTTACATGATTTCTCTAACATATGACAACGTTTTGCTTTTATCTTCAATTTGCATTTGTGATTAAATGGAAGAAATATTTTCAATAATTCATAAATCAAACATGTGATATTTCGTCCTTATTTGGTCTACACGTGAATTTTTTGCCGCGACATCATTTCCAAAGATAACAAGTAAGAAAGTTACACTCGATTATAGTCGAATCTTAGATACCTACCACCTATGATTTTATCATACCAACACATATTTTATCACTGCCGTAAAGTTAGTCCACTGGACGGAGTCCGCATTTTCATCTTTACTAAAAGGTGGCCTATCTTCATGTGCATAAAATCTGGGGTTACGTAGTGTCTTTGAAAATTGTTATAACTCGCATTCTTTCAGTATTTGCCCTGTAGCTGTGCATGAGACTTAGTAGGAATATCTTAGTTTTCTTGGTGTTGTGATCGTTATTTAACGCTTAGCTTGTTTTATATCTACTCGTTTCCTAATATTTTTTTAGTTTTAATACTTGTTTTAAGTATAATTTTTTAATTCGCGATAAACCGAATAACTTAGCAAAGACATTTTTAGCTAAAGCACAAGCCTTAAAAACGTGGGCTTACTTGGTGGGCAATCTTCACTTCAGTAGTCTGTCCCTCCTTACCACGATGCAATATATAATTTATACCTACCGGAGCAGTAATCCAAGTTATTATTAAGGAATGTTTGAATTTTGAACCTAATTATTTAGAATGAGGTCAGATTTATGAAAATTTGATCAATTCTGACTTTGTGTGGATGTCACCGAGTTTTGAGCATGACAGCTAAAGTCCTTTATATAAAAAACTTGGAAAATTTCATACATCGATTTTTTTAAAAATTATGAGCAAAGAGCGAAAATCCGTAAATTTTTGCTTGAAGAAATAGAAGAGCTTTCAGTTTACGCTTTAATGTGGACGAGTATGTTGGCCGATTCGACCCATTTTCAATAATAAGCTGCTAACTTTGCAGATGATATCTTTGTTTTTGCGGTCAGGAGAATGTCGACAACACCCATCCACACAAACGCACAAAACGAGACTTCGCAAGGTCGATTTAGAATTTAATGCTTTTCAAGCATCCTTTACATGATCCCTCAACTTCTATGGGTACATAACGATACTCTCATCAATTTCTTATCTTACGGCCACGCCTTAAATGTATAGTGAAAATTTATTTGACATATTTGAAATATCGCTCGCATTCAATTGTTATAAGCACAGATTTATATCTTGAATTTACATCTATTGAGCTACATCTATATACTTGGATAGGACGAGAATAAATTTCTTTCTGGTCACAGTAGATAAGTGAATGATGTTATAAAACTAAAGCGGGACAAAAATTTCTATTTACATCATTTTCAAAAAAAAATATCTTCTGCATATCATTGTAGTGCCAACGTAATAATTTCACTTCGAACGATCTTCAACATATGTGCACGCAAATCAGTTAAGGTATAGTAATTTTTTCAAGGCTCCTACGCGTAAATAGTTGTTAAAGTGATAGCTTTCTTACGTCGATTTATTTGTAGAGAATGTACCGTAACAGGGAGCTTCAATTGGTGATCGGGTAAAATGTCTATTGTTTTGGTGACTACGGAGCCGTAGAGAAACTGATCAGTCAAGCGTGATGCATTCTTCCCAAAGGCTCTCGCCAGAAGTTGTTAGATTTGTGTTTTTGAAAATGATAATGCAAAGAGTGTGACGTACATAGCTTTAAATCTAAAAAATGGTACGTGCGTTATTCACCTTACATTAGCGAAGAAAAAAACTTTGGAAATAAATTCAACTTATCGTTCGAAGAACTCCCTTAAACAACTGTGCGAAAATATTGGATGACCCTTGAAAATGTGTCGGTGTTTGCTGAATTAATGTCTCTTCAAGGGAGTAAACGTTGATAAGTGTTCAGTTAAGAAAGGTTTTTTAGTAAATTTGTGTTTTATAAAAAATTCAACAGCAGCTGGTCAATTAAAGAAGCTTAGCATAAACAGAAGGTATACAGAAGTATCCCCGCAAGTCTGATTAATACAATAATACTACATATATAACTACAAGAGCACAACAAAAAACGGAAGATTTCTTCTATCTTTAATGTTATGTAACCGAGCTAATCAGCTTATGGTCATAAAGTATGAAAGCTTCCCATCACAATCTTCTTACTTAATTTCTCATCAACATTCTGCTACTTAGCTACCCTTCTCCAACTCTATTTGTGCCCTCACTTAGCTACCCTTACCAATTGTGATGTCATAGTAAATAATCAAAACCCCATGAAAATGTAGTTGTTAGTGTTATCAAGGATAAGCTAACATTTTTCGGATGATAGAAATTGTTAAGAGTTTAATAAATGAAAACCAGTCAACATACTAAGAAAACGAAATGGAAACAAACTAACGAAAACCGCCTTCGAGGAAGTATGGAAATGGGAATGGGAAATTACTACACTTCTGCTATCGTTGTTGCTGTTGAATTCTTTTCGCAAATGAATACACATTTGCGGAGTTTTGAAACTGACTTTTAGAACGAGTTGGGCATAGTTTTCCTTCCCCCTCTGGGGAACAATCAATTCTCGTTGTGTAACGTAAATCAAACCTTTTTAACACATCACATTTCGTATGCTTTCCATTCGTTACTATCGTAAACGTATGGCGTGTTCGGTGCGCGCAAAACATCAACTTGCTTCATTAGACAAGCTTAGAGGAGTGTTGCCCTTCGCTATAAGTTGCTCGCTAGTGAAATATGTATTTATTTGGTTTTCTTTACTATTTGGTTCCTGGGTTTTTGTTGTTGTTGTTGTTGTTGTTGTTGTTGTTGCCAATATCCTATTTATTTTACCAACATTAGTTTGCTTGTCATCCAATGGGCATACATTACATATAAATATATTGTCGTCGATGCGTATACCATATGCACTTGAGTGCTACCAAATAGCAAAGCATTTGCACGAAAGACGCTCCCAACAAATAAGAAAGCACGAATTTAAACACAGATGTGTCTAAGTGCAGTAATGTTTCCTATTTCTTTTCCTTCCTTTTCCTCCATCCCCCAACACCATCTTTTAGTGCGAACATTAGTTTAAACGCGGATCACCAAAGCACCAAACAAACACCAACAATATAAAATCCTTCAGAGTTTGCAAAATGAAATTAAAATTGTTTCAATAACGCCAAGAATGCCATTTCGCCTTCCTTAGTATATGTATTGAACTCATCAAGAACTAAAGAGAAGAAAATAAAAAGTAAAAAAAAAAAAAAAAAATTTTCATGTGACTAAAAGAAAAAAAAGGAAAAAAAAAAAAAAAAAAAAAAAAAAAAAACAAGAAACGCAACCATTACACTGCCAGTCAAGGAAGCTTTCGTGAACTTACAGCTGTTAGAAAATTGCTGATGACAAAATGTCATCCATAGGGTGATATACGTGGGTGAGGAACTGTATATACAAATGAAAGCGAGGGAGAGCAATGTGACTGAATGCGTTCTCTTCATTCAACGTTAATGTTTACAACACTGAGTTAAAGTGTTAATGATACCTGACATGTACTGACAACAGTAATGGGGATGATATTGGAGTCATGGGTTACAAATTTTATGCTCTACGTTAAGTGTAAACGTAAAAATTTTTTTTAACAACTAACAATATTTACAACACACGATTGAAAAACTAAAAGTTGTAAAAATGAAAAGACATTTGATTTTATTAAATTAAGTTAATGAGAAAGTGTTCAGTGGGGTGGAAGTGTGTATTTATTAAAAAAAAAAAAAAAAAAAAACAATTTCAATAATTCCTTTCTCAATTTTCTGCTTTTCGACTAGGATATCGTATATCACAGGTTCATCACATTTCGCTTAAGGCTGCTCGACTCAAGTGTATGCGATAGTTCTTAATGAGAATTTTATCAAAGGAAAGAAAACTTTGCTAAAGCTTAGAGGATAGAGAGGAGTTTTATTTTTTAATATTATGTACGTCGTGTAATAAGTAAATCACATAAAAATAGTCAATGATTCATGATGATGGATAGATGGGAGATAGTTTAGACAAGAAGCAACCCTTGTTGTTCTCCATTATTTCTATGGTTATTGCTTTAAAACAACTGGTAATTACATGAGCAGGTATTTTTAAACTAAGTACCGGAAAATTTCAACTTATCGCCGTATTGTTGGACGTAGTCACGTTTTGAAACCAGAAATTGCCGACCATTTGTATATTGGGAGGTTGGAACTTTCTAGCCGAGATCTCTACAAGAGATTTCTGTACACAGGACCGATTTATTTATTTATTTATTAATTTATTCTACTTATATAGGAACTCGACTAAAACAAATGACAGTCGAGTTCAAATGATTCTTAAAGTAAATCTTAAATTAATTATTATTAAAACTTAGTATAAGTAGAATAACACAAATAAGAAGGAAAAACAGAAAAAAAAGAAAAAAAAAACATGTATACAATTGGCACAGAGCCACACCCACAACCGGTACATGACCAAATTGCAAATGAACCTCTAAGCCATCGCAAACATGCGTAAGCTTGGCGACCGATAATAGTTAACAACAATTCATTTTCGAGTCATAATGACTTTTTAGGGTTAAGAGCTGGTTTAAGTACGACATAGACAGATCACGTGTGTTAAGCAGTGTGGCTTTAATGGACTTTAGAGAGTCCGATAATGAGAATAAATGATAGACGTCATTTAGGTTCTTGCAAACAACCCCTTTGGCAAAGATAATGGGGATGGCTCTCGTCTGCGTGAATTTTGCTTATTCACGAAATATGTTTGCTCTTCGCTCAGCTAGACGACATATACGCACAAGTCTTTGATGTTCGTAAAGAAAAATATTTAATCATCACAATTATTAGTCAAAAGCTCATTCTTATTCGCTAATATTAGAACAATTTCGCAAGAGCTGTTCCCAGCTTTGGCGCCAGGCCACTGTCACGAGAATAAAATAAAATTTAATTCAGGTCTGTTAGCCAAACAACGAATTATCGCAAGGGAAATGTCTTAGTCGCGATTTCAGTTCGATGTTTCATTAGCAACAACAGAATTGAACAAACTGTGATTTAACTGAACTTAACGACCGCGTTCTTCAGAAAGCAAGACGAGTCCATATTTTCGTCCATGGCAGAAAAAGAACACCAAAGGAACAGTCGGACTTCTGATGGAATTTACACAAAGCAAAAGGATTTCAGAATCCTGAACTCGCATTTTTGCTTTGCGTTATGGTTGACACACCCAACGTATCCAATCTTTTCACATCCCAAAGATGGGTGATGTCCCAAACCCATTGTTAGTCAATCTTCACCTAGTCTAATAGGTATCTAAGCTATTTAGGCCGAACAAAGCCTAGCATCTCCGAGCACGGGCGAGTGAGCGCGGACGATTTTCACTTCTCACAATATTTGTTTCCTCCTGAACTTTGAAATACAATGATTTACTTTCGTATGAAAGTGCAACGCGGTAGAATGGCGTGCAGTACATCCATTCAGTGCATTTATTCTGTTTGAATTATGCACCCGCTATAGCGGCAAGACCTCTTATTAGAGGATTAATTGTTTTTGTTTTTTTAACCAAATTATTAAGTATTTGATAATCAACTACTTGTGAACTATGTTTTCTTTGCAGGTTTTATTTGACATCTTTAGGGAGCAGGCCTGCGGTGCCTTCTTTCAAAATCAAGAAATGCAAAAAATAATTGGTATGAATATTGTATTTGTAAGTAGAGAAGAAGAGAAGAGAAATTTGCTCTTCACACCCTTAAAACATATTCTCGCAAATGTCTTAATACTTACCTCAATATATCCTTGAACGCTATCACACTGCTGTAGAACTAATATCGCCGGATTGAATTTCAACGATGAGAATTCATCGGGCGGTGAGCAAGGACTTAGAAACCCACTATCGGCATCGCTGTGTGTCGATAGTGGTCGCGGCTTACGCACTTTATATTGAACGTTACGACTCGGTACCGGACCGGGATTAAATAATACGTAATTCGATTCGATAGGTACAGTACGGGATTTGTTCTCTTTACTCGTACTATCCGCACTCATTAACATTTCTTGCAAATGAAAGACATGATCCAAGCTAACTACTTCGGAAATGGCTCTTTCACGGGATTTAATATTTAAGTTCTCATTGTCCAGATCTTCGTTTTTAATTAGTTCCACTGACTTTTGGTAACAAAATGGCGATAAATTAAGAAAAGTTAATTTTTTTTTCGTCCCTTGTAAAGCGGTTTGCGACGAGACATTCGATGACGAGGAAGTATTCGAATTGGTGGATGTAGAGGACTCTTCTAAAGCGATAGAATTTGTGGTGGTAATATTGGAAGCGGTAGTGTTAGTATCTTTACTCTCCTGACTGTTCGACATGCTCGTCGGGGCTTCGAAATCATCGTTTATAAGTTTATCCAGACTTTCAGAACTTTTCATATTTTCAATATTTTCCAAATTGTTCACATAAGTATGTTGAGCGGACAAAAGCTGAGCCTGAACAAACTGTTCGTTGCTAAATGGATTTGGTATGCCAATGTCAAGTAGAGGCTCGTCTTTCAATTTCTGCGGATCTATGACGAAATAATTGTGGTGTTCAAAGTTTTTTATAGATATTTCAACTTTTTCGTTCAATTGTTCATTATTGTCTTCTATGTTTACGTTATAAATAACTTCCGGCACTAAATCTTCCTCTTCGCTAAATGTTAAATGCTGCCGTGAACTGAAAAGAGGATCTCGCAAGTTATGATTAAGAGACTGAGCGTTTATATCCATAATCATAGATTCGGGAGTTGATCTTTTTAAAGTTTTCTCATTAACAAAATCCAAAGGATCAAACAGACAATAGTTGTCCATGTGCGAGGTATGGACTTTTCTCTGACGCACGGGTAGATTTTTTAATTTCTCCGAGTAATCAGCTTCGTTGTTATTGGCAACATTTGAGGAAGGTGGGTTGTTTTCAGGAGCAGGCGGCGGTGGTGAGACTTCGGCAGAGGAATTTTGTTCTTCGGTCGCACTTGTTTGCGAGTTTAGAGATTTTTGAGAGCTTCGATGTAAAGAAGCAAACAAACCTTTGGAATTGATACGCGCAATACAATTTTTAAGTTCTGTTACTCGCCCTTTGTACGGATTGCTGGGAATACTGTTAGTCTCGGCACTTTCTAAGCCTCCAATATTAGAGGCACTACCGGAAGTTTGTATGTTCTTCAATTTATTTGATTTAATGAGTTCCTTGCGTTCCTTTTTACTCAACACCACTTTGCCGCGTGAAGGTGTTGAAGGACAGGAGACAGAAACAGTTTGATTTAATAAACTACGTGAAGGTAATTGCGATAGCGGTGGAGGTGTAGGTGGGGCTGGGTCCCGATACGTAGGCAGTGTTCTTAGATGATTCGAATCTTCATCCTTTCCACGCAAAACATGCGTAGTATCGTAACTGACGGGAAAATCACAAAATAGTTCAGTAAATTCTGCAGTCTCTTGATTGGTTGCTTCATTAGCGAAGAATTCAAATTCCATATAATTCTCGTCTTGAAAATTATTAAAGGACAATTTATTTGTACTACAATGGTTGCATTTTTTATTATTACGGCTTTTGCTAATAGTACCTCCTACGGCCGAGGTAAAGGTGGGCGAAATGCTTGAATTATTGGCATTGCGATCTGCTGAGGTTTTATTAGACAAACGCAACTTTTGAGGTTTCTCTTTACTGCTAGTGCTGCCACCATTGGTGGCTTTCGGTGTACTTGATGATTTTTGCATATTTGATGAATTTTCTAAATTGCCTTCGCTCGCAATGTTTATCTGTCTGGAAACCTCATGTATGGTCTGACGCTTCAAACCTTTTGCCTTAGGTCTATAACTTGGCAGTGTATGATGGTTTCTATTTGTGTCTGAGATGGTGGGTCTATAGTTTGTTGCGGTCACATTGTCTACTGGTGCAGTTATGCTATGACTGACAGAATGAGGTCTACATTTAACGTTGCCTGCTACAAAACCAACAGAATCTCTCTCATGTATGGAAGTTTTCAATATTGTAATAACGCTTTGTTGCTGCCCTCGTTGCGAGTTATATTCACTGACGAATTGATGTTTTCGTTTTTGGTGCCAGTATTTATGTTCTTTGTCGTAATTATTGTTGGTGTTTAAATAGACGGTTTGCTGTCGTTGTTGTGGTTGTACATTTTGTAGATCTTTTTTTAGTTCTTCCACATTATCAAGCATGATTTTTACGATGTCATGTTGCAAGGGGATTACTGCTTAAGTTGCTGCTTACACTTTTTTCTATTATCCTTTTAACAAAATTTCATTATTTCATTACTTTTGCATGACTCTTTCTTAACTTTTCACGTTCTTACACATATTTAGGTTTTTTTTTTTTTTTTTGTTCTTTGTCTATGTCATGCAGCAAGCAGTGTAACCCTTTGAAAAGCTGTGACTAAAATTTATGATTTTCATAAATCTTGTTGTTCGAAAACACACAAGAGAATAAAATTAAGTTTGTTCTTCAACGCTCTCTTTTTGGGAAACGAGATACGAGTGGCTTTTAATGAACATTTTTTGTCAAGTCGTTATTCCCCAAAGCGATAACTTACAAAAATCGAGCTCTTTAAAAACATGACCATTGCTATGTAAAAGTTTGCCTTTCTAATTAAATGTCAACTCAGGCTCTCGTCAAAGATGTTGTTTCCTCATGGGTATATTTACCATAAACTTTTGAAATGTTCTCCAACATTTCTTCATAAAACGGATTTAAGTAAATAAAAGTAAATTAAAATACTACTAAGATTAATGACTGCTGCGCTCGCATCTTATAAGTTAAGTTTTAGCAAAACCTTCCTTATTTAAATCTAACAGATGTAAAGCCAGAACGAATGAATGCCACGCTTAAGGATAAATCTGTAAGGACTAAAAGAAAATCTAAACTCAGCAGAAATTCACTATATTGGGTAAGTGAAGAATCTCTTAAAGCCATCGTCATAAACCATTCGTGTTTTGAATGGTTCTACGAAATTATATATCGTTCAATAAGCTCAAAGGATCGCAGGATTATTAGCTAATCCATAGGATTTTCAGATTTCGTATTTCATGTGACAATCTTTTAAGGTCAATACTCAAGAGAAAACGCAGAATCTCAGCTTTCAAGTTTGAAAGTAAAAACCCTTGATTTTCTGTTGATGAATTTTCTATTCTGAAATGAATGATGCAATGGATGGACTCTTGGAGATCGTGTAACAGTTCGCTCAATAAGTTTGAAAGATGGTATACAGACGTATTATGATCTTTAGACATCCGCGACCTTCAAACGAAATGTGAAAATTTCATGACAATCTGACTTTTCCAAGCTTACAAACTACAGTTGTTTTAGTGTGTGACGTCAAACCTCAAATTTTCCATTGTTTTACAAAGAGAGAGATAGCCTCACTAAAACCACTTGTAACTTGTAAAACTTGTGGTAAGATGTTAATGATTGGTGCTATCCAAGAAGCCTTATGTTCATCCGACGAACTTATTGAGTGATGTGTTATTTGCATGAAAATTTATATTAATAATCTGATATGAATTTTATGTCACAGGCTTTTACTTGTAGCTATCATCTTTCTAAGCTAATCATGCCTTCCTTCCCCTTAAATGGTTTTTGTAATGTTTGTGTATTACGTTTCAAATTTTATCTCTGATCATGAAGAAAGGACAAATGTGAGGAATTTTGGTTTTTCGATTGCAATTTTCCCGACCGTGATCTTAACATGTGGGCAAAGATAGAGAGGACGGATGCATTTCTCCAAATCGTCTTAGTCTCTTATGCTGACTAAGGATGCATAGATTTTTTATCGTTCTTCTGAGGTGCGCTTCTGTGTGTTGTAAAAACAAATTTATAGGCAACGAAAATATAATTTAAAAATCTCACTATAAAATTCTCATTACTTCCCCAACACATTTTAGAGTTAATTACATAACTTACAACACATGGCTAATAAATTTAAATAACTTTCTGGATTAATCAACTACTAAAAAAGAAACCTTACAGCACACAAGTGCAGCGCAGACTTTAATATCAAACTTGCATAAAAACAAAACAAAAAAAAAAATATGCAGCATATTAGAGAGAAAAGAGTTGTTTTCCTACCAACAGCAGCAGATTAGTGTGAAGAAGAATCGAAGAAATGAAGTTAAAGTGAAAGAGAAAAGAAATATTCTTTCTCGTAATTAAAATGTAAATTTAAATTGAATTCAACCAAAGAAGCAAGCGCTGACTGGCCCTCAGAGGAAAAGCAGGCCAACCTTAGGAAGCGAGCAGAAACAAAGGATTGCGATTCCCATAGTGAGAGAAAGATAAAATAATAATAATAATGTGCTTAAGTAAGCGTTAACAAATATATAAAGAATACACTTGTAGGCTTCTTCCTTTAAATGCAATTAGCATTTTCCGGCTGTGCCCGAAAGAGAAATAAAATTTTCTACACTTTTTGGCATACCATACTAAAACAATTAACTCTCTCTCGCGCTCAGTAGCAGTGGAATCAAAAAAAGAAATAATTGTACATTTTAAAGATTTTCTGATAACATTATCTGCCTGGACAAACGGTATATATGTACTATGTTAGCATAATATTTTAAAACTTATACTAAACCGAAAAACAAACCTGCTCTTAAGTGGTTTCGAAACACTTTATTTCAGTGCAATGATTTCGATTTTAAAGCATAAATTTTTATTTTTATACCCATCATCGAACGATGGGGAATGTATTGATTTTGTTAGAACGTTTGCAACAACCAAAAGGAAGCCATTATATAGACATACATATTCTTGACCAGCATCAAACTTTAAATTAGTTAACGGATGTCCGTCCGTCCGTCTGTCTATCTCTCTGTCTACGTAATGTCTGTATAAAAAAAATTTGTACAACAGATGCAACAAATATTCGCATTCATATTCCATTGGTGGTCCTGCAGGACATATACAAATTTTCAATATTATAAAATTTGAAAATTTCATTCTTTTTTCAAAATATTTGCATGACCTAGAAAGAAGCTTCGGAGAGTATATAAAGTCTATATCTATTCGATTTCAAACAGTGATGGGTATAAAAGATTCGGTGACGGCCGAATGTCATTTTCTTGTTAAAATTTAAAAGTATTTCTAATATCAACTTTCTGATGGTTCGAGTGCAAAATTCAAACTATTTTGATAACATCATTATGGCTCCAGCATCTCAAAGAAATTAAATGAAAAAATTGTTCCATTTCCAAGTTTTTTTCTTGCTTTTTTTTTTTGACTAAACCTTACGGTATATGCCAATACATAGATATTATATTCTCTTTGGTATGTCAAAGCAAGCAGATAAAATTTAGCAAACACAACTTAATCTAAGATTGAGAGCAAATATTTCGGAAAAAAACTTCTTTTTTCACAAGTTTCTCTAAATTTCTTTTATGTATCTGCTATTGTTAAACATTTCGATCCTTTTCAGACTGCATTTCGATTATGCAAGTTTATGTGAATTTGTTGTACAAATACCACAAGACTTGTGCAGAGCAAAGGAGAAGGAACAAAATAAACTTTTCACTATTACTCAAGTGTTGATGGCATTCTCCTATCTCTTGTAATGTGTGTGCGTATTTAAGGATTACACTTTTTTGAAATATCATGTCAATGTCAAAGAAAGTGTTGTGTCAATTTACCAAAATGTATTTGTATACCTCTCGATGTATTTAAGTTACTCTTTAAAAAAAAAAAAAAAAAAAAAAAAAAAAAAATTTAAATTAAAAGGAAAATAGTTGCGTATGGCTTTTGGGTTTATCTTGACCTCAAAGAGTGTATCTTTCATGGCAAGCGTCCTTTTCCAATGGTCTGATAAATGCTTTGGTGATTTTGAAAATTCCTATGGACGACTGGGGACGTATAGATAGACGCATTTGATTACGCGCTGCTTTTTTCGATGAATGCTTTAAAAATAAGAGTAGTTTTAGTCTCTTTAATATTAATTTGATATTGCATTGCGAACTAACGAAATATATTCTCCGCTTTAAGAGATGAATGCATAAACAGTACCACAAAATAAGTCGTTGACGATGTACAAAGAATGGATTTTTTTTTTTTTTCAATTACAGCTAATGACATGTTTGTGTTTAATGCAACGCTTGTTGAGCTATTATATAATGAATTCCAGGATTGCCGAGATGAAAAGACTTTGCTTGCAAAATGTGTTTCCATCGGTAGTTATCTAATACTATTAAGTAGCGCCCAAAACTTCGCAACAGTTCGGCATGGGATCATTTACACAACAATTTAGATATCTATCTTCATTAAGAGGAATTGAAAAAGATATAAGAGGAATGGAAACCTATGTAACACTGTTATAGTTATCGCCTTTACCGCATTTGTTTTTATTTTCTCGTTTTCTATGTAATCTAGTACTTGAATGCATTCATCACTGAATGCAGCACTTAAAAATTGTTTTTCTTTGCTTAATTGCACGACGTGCACGGCAACTATCTATACTGTCTGCAACTATTTGAAGTTGTTTTTGTTCCATTTAAAAGAAGAGTAAAGGATATTTATTTAACGCGTCCACCTATCTGTAATGAGGAGAAACGTGCGCTTAAGTTGCACTCGGGTAAATTGCACTGTAAATTTTTCAGAAAACAAAATGTTGTTGTTGTGTTTAATAGATGCTTTGAACTCTTTACAATAAGTGGGGAAACATTCATTACCTAAAAGAAATTTTTTCTTTGAAATGTCGGTGTTTTCCCAAGCGCTGCAAAATTACCACCTGTGCTAAAGGAATCTGTATTTGGATGTCGCTTGTCCTGCAAAACCCTATCCTATCCTAGGGTACCTTTATGAAAACGGATGCCGAAGAGGTACAAGGCTGAAGGTGATTCGAAAGCCGTCAACGATTCCGTTGACAGGGTAAAAATTTTAGATAAACTTTTTGCCTATTGGATTACACATCTGCTTGCCTACGCTTAACACGATGCGGCAATGGTGGCATCTTCTAGGAAAAAGAACTTCAAGGAAGGAGAATAAGGAAGAATCTTGAGGAGGACTTCCTGGGATTATGCGGATATTTGCAAGCCCAATAGAGCTGGGGATAGATTCACAGTTTATTACATCACTTCCCGAATTGATCTTGGCTTGTCTGTCCTTCTTCGGTCTTCTTCTCCTGTATTCAACGTCGCATAGGTGACAATGTTTGGGATATTCTGCTGACATTTTGTCTTTTGTTATGACGTCTTTTGGCCTAAGGGCGAACACTATTGAAAGTGGTTCGGATCGGATCATCTTTTCGATACCCATACAGCAGTTTATTTTGAAAACTGTTTCAAGCGAATTGGTGTAAGATACTTTATGGTGTACCCTGGTTCCCTATAATGTTTTTACTTATTTAGATTGAAATGTGGTCCACTCACACTGCCTGCTACAAAGGCGCCTTTGAGAATACAGATACTTCGTGAAAATGCCTCTAATCTTGCCTGTTTTTTTATATATTTCAAAAATAACTTTTTGTTCAGTGCTTAAGTTATGCTTAAGAACATTCTCAACAACTCTCTCCTATTCCTATTGGGTTCTGGTCCATTCTCTCACCTTTTAAAAACTCCAATCTCCGATTATTCCAAAATCTTCAGACTCCCTTGATTATAGCAAATTATACTCTTAGCCATATTCTGAAGCACTTCAGAGAGATGTTGTAAGCCGCAAGTATTTTTTTTTTTGCTTTGTGGTTTTCGTGACTTAAGGACTTTTTTTGCAACAAAATTGATGTTGGAGAGTTTAGGTGTGATTACTGTTGCGGAATAACAAATTCGATATCATGTCACACACAGAAAGACATAGCACCGCAGCCTCTTATAACTAATGAGTGACAACAACGCCTGAATACGGCCGTCTATCTCTAATGTGTTGAATTTCCTAAAACAATATAAGCTTTTCAACCACAAGTGAAATTCGCTTTTTTTAGCAATAGCGTTCGATTTTTGGGAGGCTTTAAACTCTCACAACTATAGTCTGCCTCTTCGTTTACTTTTTTTAATTTATAATTTTAATTGTAAGTTAATTATCAAAATGAATAATTAAACCTGCTTGAATATTATTATTTGTGTCAAAAATAAATTTTAACTCATGCGTGGCTGTTTACTACACAAAGCGGTCTATTCACTATACACAGCAAATTGTTTTAATGAAACGTGCGTACTGTATACCGTTTCTATACTAGTTAAAGCAAGAAAGACATAAAGGTATAGATTTGTTATCAACGGTGACTTATGTGGATATATACACATATAATTTATGTTTTGTTATATGACCAATCACTCAGAGGATGCCGCCTATTCGTGTAACATAGGGACGGCTGGAAAGAAATGAGGGAAGAGCAAGAGAAAGGAGGACGGTGCCCTCACCCTAACGGGTATGCGTCCAACCAGTAATTGTTTTCTGCGATTAGGCGCTCACTATAACGAAGCCCAAAGAAGACTCTATTGCATTAAGAATTGAATCCGCGAGCTCGGACTGGATTGTCGCGGTTCTTACATAGTGGGCTATTTATGCGGCATATAAAGTCCTTCTGCAGTGTGAAGAAAAGTGTTCAATATGCTCAGATTACACTCGAAAGTTAAACAGTTAACTGTATATCAAAACAAGCCGGCCAATAAATACCCTACACCACATTGTCTAACACAAATTTTATTTTTATTATAGAGCATCAAAATTCTATCTTGTTTCCTTTTTTAAATTAGAGCCGATAACCTGTGTTGCTAGTGCTTAATTTCTTTCTTTTAGTCTAAGAATTTATTTCATTAGTCTAAAATTTTAATAACAATAATAGTAATAATATCTTGTTTCTATATAAAGGCATCATTTTCATTTGCGTATTTCTGGGGAAGCGAGCCCAAATGGCAACCTAGTGTAGTACAACTTTAATGCTTGGATAGGGCGAGATCCAAAAATAGGCGAAGATGGTCCAAACTTTGTAGAGTTCATTTTTGAATGAAATTACTATAATGTTATGGGCCAATTTCCAATAGCATCCAAAAAATAGGCCGAAATGGTCCAAATTATACTTTTTTGTCGTATGAACTTCAGTTTTCGCTGTATGAAAGGGGGTTCCAAAATTGCCCCCAGCCGATCCCAAGTTTTCTTACCAATTTACAATGCCGAAGTACTATTACTTAGCCACTTTTGCCCAGTAATTTTGAAAATTATAATATTTTCCATATAAGGAATTTTCTGAATAGGCCGTTATATTAGGAGTGATCGAAAAAGTGGATCGATCCGAGCCATTTTCAATATCGGTCATCCTTGGGCGAAAACACGCGACTGTACCAAATTTTATCAGAATATCTCAAAAATTGCGAACTGTAGCTTGAACACAAATTTACATGGAGAGACATGAGACGGACAGGCGGACAGACAGGCTTAGATAATCATCATCAGATTCAGAATCATAATCTGAATTGGTCGGCATAATAAAAGGTGGGTTCATTTTTAGCCCTGCTGCGTGTTACATACGACCGCGACTAAGTTAGTATGCCCTGTACCACAAGTGGTGTAGGCTATAAAAACGAAATGTATCTTCAAATAATGCAGAAATAAAATAATAATATAAGAAATTAAACAGTTTAAGGAAAATGTCATTACGTTCTTAGCTAGTGAAAGGAGGGAAGAAAAGAGTTAACCATAAAGCAACTTAATAGACCTTTTAACACCAAATATTTGTGAAATCTTTCCAAAGAAGATATACTTAGCTTTTTTCTTAAAAATTTCTTAAAAACTAACCATGAAAGAAGAAAAACGAGAGAGCAAAAATTTAAGATTAAATACCGCTATAAGGGAAATTAAAACTGAGTCAATCTCCTTTGCAAAGCCGGTGTATATGCGTCCTCTTCAGAGATGGTTTCAAAAATAAATAAACTCAAGGCTTTTTTGCACACAAACACTGAAGTAACGAAAGGAATAACAGCAGCAGACAGTGCGGACAAGAAGAACAGAAGATAACTACGACTATTACGAATAGATGAATAAAAATGAAAGGCATTTAAGGAGATATTCATTTATTTGCATTTTGTTTGCAAAATATTTGTTCAAATATATTATTTTCTGCTTTGCTACTACAGTTTTAGAATTGATGTTCCACTGCATTAGCTAACATACCGTCGTACTATTCTCGTTAAGTGAAATCAATTTAATATAAGAAATGTTTGTTTAAAACGAACATACAAATAAAACAGTAAAATATTTTTAAATATTTTTCATGCTTTTCCTTCAAGTGCAGGCTTATATTTTTAAATTAATGTTTTTCCATTTCCATGGAAATTTATGTCACATTTAAACGCAAGCATGTAATAAATCGCTTTAAAAATTATGCTTTTCATGCGTGATCATGGGTTACATTCCTTTACCAGGAGAAGTCTTTCATTTAGTTTTAGCTTCAGTTCGTTTCTTTTCGTTTTGCTTATGGACATTTGTCAAACCTTTGCTAGGAGAGTAATGGCTTCGAATATTTACTAAGTTGTTTGAATTTACTTAATGGGATTTGCAGCACTAACGTGACAATTTAAAATATGAGTTCTATGACGGAAAATGTATACACGAACATATAAAAAGCCTCTGAATCGAACTCTCTCTCTCTGTATATGGCTTTCTTTTTCTAAAATTATGTTTCCTTAAATTTAAGGAACGTATGAGAAATTAAAAATTTACGTTTTTTTTTTAGAGGAAAAGTCTGGCCATGATATTTAAAACATATTTCCTTTTGAATTATTGTGTCGAGCCATAAGTAACTTCCGATGCAGCTAAATAAAGTCTATTGTTCGTGTTTACCCACTGCAGGTCACCGAACAAACGAGTTTTTGTTTTCACTATAAAAATGAGGATTCAGTTAATCTCCTGTCGACTGTTTTATGTGGTGACTGTTGCATTCCACTGTTCTTCTAACCTCTGACATGGAAAGTCAAAAGGTGCATATTCGACTTGTAATGGTTTGGGAATTTAAACAAGGCAGTAGCGCTAAGGCGACAGCTGAAAAAATATACAGCGTATACGGTGAAGGACTGATCGCTGATCGGTCAGTTAGAAATTGCTTTGTAAAATTGCGCTCTGGAAATACGACCTTGAAAGTTGGGACGTCCTGCCGACTTTGGCGGCAAGCTTCTAAAGAAAATATTGAAGTAAAATGCCCGCCAATCAGCAAGAGGTGTAGCAAAAATGCTGTATACCTCACAATCAACTGTTCAAATAATATAATTTTGTTATTCAATAAAAACAAAATAGATGTCTGATAAAAAAACGGAAGTTACTTATTACTCGACCTAATAATTTTTTTCCTACAAATCTTCAAAACTTTGCTCTCTTATGCTCTATTGCAGAAAGTTACGTTTCTTACTTAAAAAGTAGAACTGTTTTTAGTCCTAATCTTATCACTTATCACTGTCTTCCAGTTGCGTTTGAATTCGAACCTAAATTTTTTGTTTACTTCACAATGGATTTCCTATAAAATCTTTTTTTTTTGCTTGAGAGGCCGAGGAGGGGAAAGGATCTCTACTAAAAACTCCATGGTCGTGGATTCAGCTCTCAAGTACGGTAGCGCTCCCAATAAAGCTGGAAACATTAAAGGACTGCGCATATCGTTTTTGAAGAGTAATCGCAGCATCACTTTTCATAGTTTCTTCACGAGCTATGAACTTAACCAAATTTTATGCAGAAACTGCAAGAAGAAGGTTCTTTTTTTTCATTTTTATGTAATTCGAAATCAAGAAAGGCGTGGCCTATATATAATATAATATTTTATATTGTACTTTGGATAAGTAAATCACTTATCACTACAAACAAAAACAATAGCCCTTTAATTATTCTGAGGAGTTTCATAAGCGACTGACAATCACATCGTGGTATGATCCGTTATAAAAAACATGGTACAATTAATAATGATAGAAAAATATTAAGTTGTTGCGGCGATATGCGAAGTATCTCCAACAAGCTTTCCGTCTGCATACGCTGCCCGTTATAGCGGCATCGTTATAGCAACGTTTTAATATCACATTTATTAATTAGTCGATCCATCCTTTAGCTTAAATTGATTTCCACTTTGTTTTTTTTTATTTTATTAAAGGAAAGTTCTTATATACGATATCTTCTTCTTATTATTATTGTGCTACATTAAACAAATTTTCGTAGTTAAAGTTGAGTCTTTTGTCGAACAAAAAAAAGGAAATAATAAAACTTTTTAAAAGAAAGTTGCAACGAAAGGCTGAAAGAACAAAGTTCGCTTTTAAATTTAAAGCGAAAATAGTGATGTGTGGTGTTGGTAACCTCTTTAGATAAAATATCATATCGAATTATTTGAATTAAATTTCCAAACACTAAACTTGTATTTCTTGTGTATTTCCGGCACATTATCAAATTTGCAGCTAAACTTATTTGCATTCGTTTTACAAAACGTTGCGAAACTATGTGCTTCGAAAGTTCGTAAGAAAACTGATTAGAAAATGTTAAAATTTGTGAAAGAACTTTTTCTCTAAATTGTTTAACTGTATATTCAATTTTTGCATATTTTTTGAATGAATGGAAACTGATTTCAGTGAGAAGAAAATTACAATGGAAATATAAAATTGAAATGAATTCTAGCACTAAAGTATGATGAGCACTAGCAGCGAAGACTATCGGATCTATTTTTTTAAGAAAGTTAGATCAAATTGAACATTAATGATATCGAGCCAGTGTTAAAAAAAAAAATTTCAGAACTTTTTATTTTTAAAAATTATTTTTTCCCCTTTTTTTCTCCCCTTTTTTTCGCCTTTTTTTCTCCCCTTTTCATATAGTGTGATGACGTTCACAAAAAAATGATGGGCTCAGCCTAGTGAATGTGTGCATAATTAGCAATTATTATGCTGGGCACTTACTGTAGCTACGACCAAAGTAAACTCTATCGAATGTGAAATTTGAACACGCGGGCGCGGATTTTTTAATCTTGCCTATTATCTCCCCGGCGACTAAACTTCTTTTAAAAATTTCTTTTACTCGTGAAAGAATGAATAAAATTTCAAAAGCGTTTGAAAACTACAACCAACCAGAGCTAAAAGTATATAAGCAGTGGAATACGCGTAATAATTATTAGCTTATTTCTTGTAAGGCAGAGAATGCTTTATGTAAAAACACTTACATCGTCTCCGAACATATAAATTTCATCAACGTACTTTTTAAATATTCTGTCAATCAGAATGTAAAATTATCTTCATTCTAAGCAAAACTTTTTCCGAATCAAAAATTCATTGGTATATGGTGCACTACCTATGGTACAATGGTGTATCAAGTTTGCTTGTACGTGTGCAGCATCCAGAAGGACGTGAGATAGACCCGCCTTTCGTAATGCCGATCAATCCAGAATCACTTTCTGAATTGATCAAAGCTTGTCTGTCCATCTGCCCACCTTAATTTCTTCAACTCACAGGCCGCAATTTTTTAAACATTTTGATGAAATTCGCTACATCTACGTGTTTTACTTCGAGACTATTGGTAATGATTCATGTCGGGCCACTTTTTCGATCACTCACAATGTCGAAAAGCCTTCTTATGAATAATTGTAGAGTGGTGTAGGGTATTTAATGGTTTTAGGCTACAGAGTTTTTACTTTTTTTTCATACAAAAACTTTCCCGTTGCATCCTTATTATCGTTAAACATATGAATTGTTCAAAAGAATTAACTTTAAATTTCACTACATTTTTAGAAAAAAAAAAACTGCTGAAAAAAGTCTCCCTGAAAGTTATTTAATAACAAAACCAGAAGTTTATAAAAATTAATTTAAAAGTTTCTGCCCCCATCCATTCTTTAAAACACTAGTCTTTTGAATAAGCTCCACATTATTTTTATAATTTGTTTTTTCAATTTGTCCTTTCGCTGTGCTTTTCTCCGTGATTTTATTGCAATATTTACTTGTAAGTCTTGTAATGTAAATCCATTTTATGTAAGGGATTTTAGGCTTCATTGGCGTTTTATACCTACAAAGGTTCCGCAACGAAAAAAGATCACAATTTTTTAACAACATTGCATAAAACAAAACGAATGGCTGCAAAAAAGCAAAGAAATGTTAAAAGGTCTTCAAAAAGCATCAGACAGAAATTACTTTTAAAGACAAGTCTCATAACAAGAGTCTTAGGCTTAGGCATGAACAAATTTCACGTAAAGAAAGAAGGAGGATTTTTAAAGCCCACTATATATAATCCGGGATAAAGCAACAGTCAGGCTGTGACACTATTTTTTTATTATCTTCTTCTTAGTCTGGCTATATAAAAAGGGATAAAACAGTTGATGTTGTTTTCTTTTTTTGTTTTTGTTCTTATATCGTTTATCACTTTAACGAACACACATTTTTATATGCTTTATATATGCTTTCCTTCATTTTATTTGTTTAGCATTTTTGTTGAACGACAATGGCCGCTAAAGAACTACACAATGCCACAAACACTTGGCCAAAACTGAACACTTGCATTGTATGATAATATGGCGGGGGGGCAAAAAGTTCACTCTTAGTTATTTATATTATTGTATAGTCGCACATTATCTATGTAGCTAACTTTCATTGTTTTTTTTTTTCTTTTTACTTCGTTATGTTATTCTAAGTCATGAAAAAATGACATTATGGTACTCGTTTTAAAGAGCACACTTTTATTCTTTTTTCCTGCGCCTCAAACTGCTTTGTACTCCATCATGAAATAGGGATAGCATTTTACACCAAAGGAAACGGAAAAACGATTGCAGAGAGACATGTTTTTCTTTTTTTATTTTTTTATTTATTTATTTATTTTTTTTTTGCTATATTCATACGCCTCCTTCTCATTCACAATTATTTTCTTTCACATTTTCATATATATAGTACATCAGCTACTCAGCCAGACGTAGTTAATGTTTTTCGCTAAGCGTTATGAATGCGTCGTAATGTTGTTGTTTTCTTCTCTTTTTTTTTTTTTTTTTTTTTTTTTTTTCTTTTTTTTTTTTTTTTTTTTTTTTTGTTGCTCAAGTCTTTGCATTTTATTTATATGTGTATAAATGTCCATGGCAAGCATTTTGTTTGCTATTCTGTTAAAATGTTTACTTTGCGGAAAAAAATTGAAATAAATAAAAAGAAAACCACTTTATTTTACACTTGACAGACTGTGAAAATTTCTTCGCAATTTACTAAGGTGTTCACTTGTTAGTTTGAGATTCTTTAATATATATATATATATATATACATATATATATATGTATATTTGTGGTGTTTTTATTACCGCATTAGATCACAACCTTAAGAAATAAAAAATATTTTTCGAAACAACTTTAAGAGATATTCTCTTAGAGTTATTGCCGACGAGGGCTAACACTCACTCTGCCTTTAAAAGAGCTTACCAACGGAGATCTTCCTACCGTACACGATATCTCCACGAATATTGCTGCCTCTTTCCACCTCTCTCTCTCTTTCTCTCCCTGCTTATAATTTTTCCCAACCTTCATGCCTACACGAATAGCGGAGTGGCTTCTCATGTATATGTAAAAAAGAGACAAGAAATACTTATTATAATATAGGTATTCTTTCCGTTCTCTAATTCTGAATTAATATGGAAAGGAACCCAAGTCACATCCGTTTATTCAAGTAACGTTGTAGAAGCATTATTTTCTCTCTTTTCTTCATTCGTCATTAAAACTCTTACTAATGTCCTTTTAAGATTACACTTCATTTCGTTGACACCTAACGAGCAGATGTTTTAACTTCACCTGAGTAGGGCTTTAAATAAATGGTTTCAAAATTATACGTAGGTCAATAACTCCAGAAAAGATCAGCTATAAAGATGTCACTTTTCGCATACATTATTCATTAAGTTCCACAACATCAACTTTAAAACCAATGTTTTGAAAAGCCATAAAGACGGCCCCGATAGCTGAAAAATTCTAAACTTCTCTAAACTGTAGTCAAACCTCCTTGTATCGCTTTTTATTGCCCACGATCATTATCCTACTGTAACGTTTACCTCGGCAGTAATAGGGCCCCCTTCAATGGGGATTGTCCTACTCCTTGGCAGTGTCGGTTATCGCTTGCCGTGTGTTACCGAGTACAGTGGGGTTAGACTTTCATTGCAGGAATCCACGTAAAATCACGTAGGGAATCTGTGACTTTATGCAATATTCTGCATTGTTAAAATGATCGCTAACAGCCGACTGTTGCAATCTCTATTAACAACAATTAAGGAAATCTTCGCCTATATCACATCAGATATTAAATATATGAAAATTGAAATCCAAACACATAGTAGCACAGCGCCTTTGCTTGTTTTCTTTTAAAAAGTGAAAATAATATACAAGGAGCGCTTTTTTAAAACAAGAAATTGTTAATCCTTTTGTTTTTTACCGACCACTAACTCCTTAATTAATAAATTCAAATAATATAATGTCGACCACATGCGGACAGAGGAGTGTAACTACAATGTCGTCACATAGTTGACATAGGTTTGCAAAAGGGTGAAGACAGTGTTGCAACATTAAATTTCAACAAAAAATAGGTGGACGAACAGGCAAGAATCGTCTTTCAAGAGTAGGAACAACATAAGCTTCGATATACATAACTAAGCTTTAGCAAACACCACAAACAATAATCTCTGCAAATACATTTAATAGTCACATCTGATGATGGTGTTAACTTGATTCCGTAAATACTGCATAGTTTCAATCAAAGACAACTTTACGTGTTCTAGCGACCTTCGATTTCCCAAAAAACTTCGCCTGGTCTTAAGATGCAAAATGTCGTGGCGACAGAGGGGGGATAAGCGACACGAAACGAACACGAAATCCTTAGTGTGTATGAAAAACATACCGGATAACAAAACATCCAAACAGTGCACAAATGTCTTCGCCAAAAAGCTCCTAATTAAGGTTCATGTAAATGGTAATAGGAAAGCATTTCGTTAGTTCCAAGAGTCTTAATTAAAAGTAACATTGAAACAAACGAAGGTGTGTGACCTCTGAAGTGTTTGTCTAGCCTTTGCATTGCGCATTTTCCCAACTGATGAAGTGATGAACTGAAATATGATAAATGAATTCAGCTGAAGTCGTACACACTTTGATAAAAAATAAATTAAGGTTTGCATAAAACGAAGACCCAAAACTGTCACACGACTATTTGCCAAGCCATGTACGCGTATGTCTAGAAAAACAAAAGTTTGAAAGACTTTCAAAGCCATTGCCGTATTTGTCTAGGAAACGAAATCTAACAAAGAACTGAACTGAATATTGAATTTTGTTAATGACTTCACAAATTCTGTTTAAACATCTGTGTGCATCTTCAAAAAGGATCAGAAATCATTTTGCTTCACTTGTCATGTTGTCAGACGTATTTTATATAAATGATAACGATTTTATATAAATCTAAAGATATTTGGAAAATGAAAAGCTACACAAAATTTAAAGTCGAAAGTTCTTTTCTATTGTCGGGAAGGAAAAGCCGAAGCCATAAGCAAACTCATTTTATTTACTATTACTTTGAATAAAATATTGTTATGTATAACACATATGGAGATAAATACAAAAAGATCTACAAAATTTCTGCTTTGCATCCTACGCTTTGAACATTTGAATATTTTTCCTTTTTTTTTTTTTTTTGTTTACTCCAAGCATTTGAAACAAGCCACTCGTTCTACAGATCAAATTGTTGTTCATTTCCCGTTAGCGGAACGTAAACTTTTGTGTTAAATATCCGACTGAGGAAAGTTATCGTATTAGTCTTTAATTGACACAGTTAAGGGCATAAGCCAAAGTTCAAATTTCCATTTCTTGATGTTATTTAATAACATATTTGAGGATAGGCAGTAGCTTACTGCATATTATTTATATATTTTTATATATTATTAAGATTTAATCTCCAATTTTGAAAATCGTTCGACACCAACTCTTTTACATTATTAACGCGCGCTTTTGATTTCATTTACTTTTCTTTTTCAATTATAGTTATCCGTTCAACTCGTCGTATCCAACGCCTTATGAATGTTTACCGTTGCACTAACTGCCATGAACTGAATGTCTGGTAAATGATTTTACATCAACGACGATGGTGCCTCAAAAAAATATTTGCGTTTGGGAAATCCTCTCAACAATTATCCTTGAACTCAATGCATTTCGAGTTGAGGGAGAGAAATTACAGAGAGCAAGTGAATCATGATAGTCTCCTGTGACTGGAAATGCTATTCTCTGTTATTGTTTCCCCTCAACAATTGACCTTAGCCTTCTTCATTGCACGACAACCGAAAAAGTTCATTACATCGCAAAGGCATGAAAGCATACGAGAGCGTATGCCTGCTGCCGTACAAGATTATATTTCCGGTATAATAAAAAAGCACATGTTTGGCTAACAGGTTGATTTAATGACGTCACTGAAAGTGGGGAAAACATCCCTGCAACCAATATGTGTGGGGAATTATGTGGGATATTTTTGAAGGGTAGAAAAATATCAAAGCACTTCCCCTGCAGGGAAAGTTGACGAGGAATTTTTTCAAGGATTCTAAGGATGTTTTTTAAAAGAAAATTCCTTAAATTTTAATTAGGAAAAATTTTATTTTCTTCTTAGCTCAAGAAATGTTATTCAAACTTTGTTTTTCTATTCCCCTGGGTAATGCGTAGCTATATTCGTCAATCAGTCGTTTGCAGCCAAACGGTAAATACCCTTAGGCAGTGCAATGTTTATTATATTTATTACTAGTGAGAAAGGATTGTTATTGTATTATATTTAATAGGAAATGTAAACATAAAACTAAACGATAGAGGTTTGATGAAAATAAACAAAAACATTATCTATTTAAATAATCTGAACCAAACCGTACAAAAGCTAGAGATGTTTTTTGGCTCTGAAGGGATATTCTGTGCATAATAGCGCAAAAAAAAAAATGAATTAGAAACTGGTACAAATTAAAGTACATCAGTACGACCATAAAGTACTCTATGAAGTTCCAAAAGGTGCGGGTCGCACGCTGTCGAACGCACTTTTCACTACCATATGTCTTTGATTGTAAGAAGCAAAGAAAAAAAGTATTTCATAAGCCAGCTTTTGAATGTCAGTAACCCGCCGTTACCGCTGATTCGACAAAACTCCATTAGCCCCCAGTATATAGAGTATAACGAGAATATGTTTCACATCATATCACAAATCGTGCACACACGGCATGCATGTTTTACGAATGTTGTTTATATGAGAGTCATTAACATTGGGATGTATGTGTGTAATCTCGGAAGAGTTGAGGGAAGACCCGGTTGTCACCCTTACAGAAATATTTGTAGTAAATTTATGCAAACTGTGTATGTGTGTGTTTGTGTTTGTACATTTCAGGTTCTTTTCATACACATCACAACAACAAAAAATTTTGTCACTTAAAAATATTGTTTTGTTTTATCTTTTCCGTGCACATCGAGTTTTTGCTTAACAAATGAAATTAATGGTTTTTGTATTGTTTTAAAATGTTTTGATTTTTGTTTCGCAAAAAAACAAAAAAACTCCCATTTGAACATTTTGTTCAACCATGCAGTGAAATCTGATTTCACTTTTTACAAAAATTTAGTTATCTTTTTGTCTTTTTTTTCACACGCTTTAGGGACTGGATGCATAATTTTAACGTTTAAAGGCTAACGTTTAAAACTCTTTTACATGTAAATGTAATTTTATTTACTTATTCTTTATGAAATAAAATACCTGTCGAAAAATACCTCTGACGTTGAAGAATACATTGACGACGGTTCGTGAATCTACTTGATTGTCTTGCTTATTGAACTAAGGCAAGCTATTGGTCAACTACCGTTTCTTCGTCAAATCTGTTAAGAAATTTGACACTATACGATATCGTTACAAGCAAAAAAACATTATGATGGAGAACGATCCAAGAATAATTACCCTACAGCACTTTCCTTAATACACGGCTTTTCAAAACCAGGGCTTGTAGTAGAAGTGGTCAAAAAAGTGGTCCAATCTAATTTCAATACCATTGGGCGAAACGTGCTCGTGTACCAAATTTCATCAAAATATCTTAAAAATTGCGAGCTGTGGGTTGAACACAAGAGAAATAGACAGACAACCGGACAGACAAGCTTAGATCGATCGACAAAGTGATTCCGTATCCATCGCTATCGCGGAAAAGATAGGCGTATCTCAACTCTCCCTGGGTGTTGCATACATCCAATCAAACTTAATATACCACAAGTGGTGTAGGGTAATGAAATGCATTTAAGAGTATAATTGATATATCATATCAAAAATTTGTAAATATAAGAATATTAGTGAGCTCAATCAACAAGTTTATCACTAACTCTACTGTGACAACATAACTCATTCGAAATTGCGCAGACTAGTTTATGCGGCACGTTGATCACACTATTGTCATGGCAAATGAGGTTCGCTGGACGTGGTGTTCTCAATACTGTGCGACTTTGTAAAATTAGTGAAACAAACATAGTATGGCTTGGTAGGCTGTAATCTGATTTTGTAACCTCTCTACTCGGTTTAAAAAAGTTCATAGATCGCCTCATTGACTGTATTTAAGTGCGTCTGCAGGGAAAAAAAACTTTACTCCTGTCAGAACCAAAACAAAGTAAAAACTGATATGCGTTAACAATATTTCGGTCGAATGTCGCTCAACTCCGTTTCCGAATCCACGAAACTCCACTTCCACTTTGATTAACGTTTCTTCCACAATCAAATAAGAGATCTTCGGAAGGAAAATTTCGAAGTATTGGGTGATTAGCCATATCTAACGAAGGGTGTCTTTCCTCTCTCCTAACCATGTATCTTCGCGCTTAATACGTCACAAATAAAAGGTATCCCATGTCTTAAATTCGCCATATTTATACGATCGGGTGACTAAAAAACAAATTCAATCAAATGTCACACACTGATGAAGGAATTTATTTTGGGCAAAAATATTAATATAGCTGTTAATCTGAAGAATCGCATTCCTCCACCAAAACAGTAAGTAATTCCCTTCTTCATATAATACGTTCAGTGCCTAATATGAAATTGAGTAACACCTTTAGAAGCTTCTTCACTTAGGAGAGATCATGCATTCACTAAAGCATAGGTAAAGTTGCATGGATTGGCGGTTCGGGTTTAAAGCTCTCCAAAGTGCGACTTATACGCATGTCGCTTTTTGGCTTCTGCTAAAGACGGACAAAAGAGTTTAATGACATTAATAATATTAAATGCTTTGCACACTTCTACTATTAAACCTATATTTGCCCGCAATCTGGATCTAGATATCAATAAGAAGAACTTCAATTACATTTTTTACTTTCTTTTCTTCGTAGGTTAAAACAGGTGACTCACTTAGCATTAACTGACTTATTGCATCTAAGAATTATCAATAATTTAACAAAATTTTAAAAGTTAAATAGAGAATCTTTGATCTCTGACATCTTTGCAACATTTCTGTAAATGAGTCTTAGTTTTAGTTTGTTTTCGAGCTCAAGCCTCTGCGCTTCATTTACTTGATTAAGCTAATGAAGATGGCATATAGCCAGATACCAACGTTACATTGATGCGCAGGCATACGTAAATAATTTTTTCTCGCTTGTAGCATTTATGAATATATTTATGAAAAACGAAATGTAATTCTTTTCATTTGTAACTGTTACAAATAATTCTGTATTTTTAAGGTGTAGTAGAAGGATTTTAGAATCTCATCTCTAACTTGCCAAGGGGTATTAAAATCCGTCGTTACTTCTGAGCTATCACTGAGTTATACAACTTCTACAAGATCTGAGCTATAATCTGCTAAGGGGTGTGAAAAATAGATATTCTATGTAGTGAAACTTGGTACACTGACCCGCTTTTGCCCAAGGACGAATGCTGTTGGAGGAGATTCAGATCGGACCACTTTCTGGGCTACTTCCCATACATACTTTACATTGAAAATTCGATAAACGGATAATATCAAGCTGACGTAGGGTACTTAAAACCTAAATAAAGACTAAAGTGCTTTTATTTATTCTTTAATTAAATTGAAAATTGACTTTGAAGCAAAGGTAAACACAAAACCTTCATAATAAGGTGGGATTTAACGCGGTAAAGCAAATGCTGCAATGCAATGTAATACTTAATAGCAAAATGTAAATGTGAGACTGTAACAAGAAAAATGTAAGTTTCCAGTATATTCTCTAAGCTTATTGTGAATGACTAACGAATTATTTTATGATTTCGTTTACTGGATTTACATTCCAGTGTTGTTAGTGTCGATACTATAATTCCAAAAAAATTGTAACATCCAGTTATGGCAGAAAAACGCCTTTGGAATTTTAAAATTCCTTAAACATTCCTTAACCATAATTTGCATTTGGATAAAAGACTTTATAGGACTTTGGAAAAATATAACGAAAACGGTATCCTTATCTTATACAATATATTGTCCTTGCTAAGCGTAGGAGTTTTAGCTTTTCTTTATTATCTCTGCTAAGAACCCAATACCATTGTGAATAAATTCTCTGACTACTCGAATGAAAAAACATTGAATGCACATAAAGAGTAAAGACGGTATTTAGGTTGTTTGGCCAACAAGTGTTATGTCTTTTCGTAATGTTATGCTTTTTTTTGCAGTTTCCCAAATTGATGAATTAATCCTTCAGCTTGTCCACGATTAGAAGAATCCTCTTAAAATCCTTGCATTACTATATTTTGCTTTAGCACATGAAAATAAAAAATCACTAATACTTTTTTGCTTCAGAAGAATCTAACAAACCTTGTGCTGAAAGAAAGAGCCGCCTATTTCTTAACATTGTAAGTAAAAGTTGTGCGAACGTCCGGTTAGATTTTTCATTTCTATAGAAAAATTTTGATTGCTGCTACGCTTTATATACCTGTTCTGGACTTTATCCACAAAGTTTATGAAAATTGCACTTTATGGAAATAAGAAATTTTCAACATTTAAAATCAAGTGCCATGAGATAATTACAGTTGGAGTCATCAAATTTTTAAGTGTTTTCCTGATTTCAGGCGCTTTCTCTGCCAATAAATAAAAATAAGAAAAATATTGAATTTCATTTGCAAAATTTTATTTACGAAATTTCATTGGCCTTCAATGCAAACAACAATATTATGACAGCGCAACGAAATTTTAAAAATAAACCCAACAAAAATTAAATGTACATTCATCCCTCGCTTAACGCGGTCAATTTGTACCGAGCTATCGAAAACGTGTTATTCGTGCTTTTTATTTATGTATTTAAGATAAGATATAATGCAAAATGACATAATATATAGTTAGATACAATAGAAATCAAGGCGATACCGTGTTGTATCGAAACTTTGTTATGCGTAATAATGATAATGAAAATCAAGGTAATATGTACTGTGTTGCGCTGAAACCAAGCCTTAAGGTTTAATATTTATTGGTAGTTTAAATTTCGCTCTAAGTACACATATAAATAAAAAAGTCAATTAACTTCTAGTTTTTATAAAGCAAAAAATATGAAATTCAACATTACGATGCCGTACAAGAATGAAAACTATATTCAAGAAGCAATTGCAAAATTAATTTTCATCAAAAATTAAAGCCAATCTATCCAAGTATCGTCTTATACTAGGGGCACCTGTACATGTACTAGGCATACATTGATGGTAACCCTTTTTTTAAGAAGAATCGCAAAAAAGAAAAACGTTTTCCTTTAAGATATTTGCTGGATTTTTATGGGTGGATATATAAGCCAGATGGCTTATTGACTTAGTCCATTTAATCTCGCCAAACAAAAAAAAACCTTTTGCTATTTTCCTAATAAAAACATTATACTGGCACTCCCGGGACTCTCGGCGTTGTTGGGCAGGTCTGCTTTAAAGTCGGCTTTACGCCATTAGCACATTTCCGCAGCACAACATAGATTCAGTTTACAAGCCTCACCGCACATAGGGTCTCTCATTAAAAGTGAGTCCTTATATGGTAAGAAAGTTTTTTATAACAAAAACAGATGAAAAATAATACGATCTTTAACCGATAAATTAATTTTGGTAAATTTGCATCCCGCAGTTGACGCTCTAGGCAGCTTCCAATACAAGGGCTTTCGTGGAAGGTATGCCTTTATATGAAAGTAATGCATAGTTTTTGGTGTATATTCATGGAAATGAATGAATACTCGTTGTAGAACATTTAAACACCGACCTTGACCGACTAAAATGTTTTTAATTGTTTTTTGTATAATTTTCGCACATCTTAGGAAGTTTTTTAATTCAGCAACGAAAAAAAAACGTTAAAAAATTCTCAAGGTGATAGTATCCCTTAAAAGAAATAAATGCCATTGACTGCTTCGAGCTCGATGTCACGGTCGTTAACCGCTTGCCAACTACACCACAACAATACATATGCGTTAACTTGTTTAATTCGTTTGTATAAAATTGGAACATAATTTTTATATAGCGGTTACCGGACACCCGTGGTTGGGTTGCTTAACAATTTGGTTCTAAAACCCTGGTGCGATGACATTTTATGATAAACTGTACTTTGTGGCTCATGCGAGCGGTAAATATGTACGCAGTGTAATAACGATTAGGATTACCGGGTAGTGTTGTTATAGGTTTATTGATGATATGATGCATTTATTCATGCGATCGCTATGCTATTCGGCATAGAGTACTTTTTAATTTTTTATTAACAATTACTTTAGGAACAATTATTGCATTCGTTCTTGTTTTGTGCTCTTTCGCAAGAAGGAAACAATTGCTCACACAACGCATGATTTCGTTTTTGCACCATACAGCACTTGTGGTACAGAGCACCCACATACACATACTTTCGTATGCACACTTTGATATGGATACTAACTCAAAACTCAAATAAATTCCATTAATTTTTTAATTTTAAAACAAATATGTAAACGTTAAGAACCCTTTCGTCATATGAACTGATCAGATGCTTTATTTTCCTATTTAAGGGAAGAATAGAAATTCACAAATTCAAAAAGCACGTTGCAGCAAAAGTTTCCAAAAAATGCATAAATTCTATAGTAAGTAGTTCTCTCCCTCTTCGTTCTCCAAGATGTCACTTCTGCTATTGTATGGTAAGTGTTTTAAGTACCATTGACAATTTGTTTCTTTCTCTTCTTTCTTATAATGATTTATACAAAGTTTCGTTGTTTTCGATGTAAACCCCTTTGCCGTAATAGTCCTATTTGGTAAGAGCGCAGACAAGAAAATACGAAAAAATATACAAATTGTTTTGATTGCCATTGAACTTTATGTACAAAGGAAAAAAAGCAAAGGCTTAAAAATGGTAGGAAACGAAAAAGAAATCCTGTTACGATTGCATCGAATCTTTGGACCCTCACATTCAACAAAAAAACAAAATATTTTTATTCGTCAAAAATTGTTCCTTAGCGAATATTCTTTCGAAGCAGCAACAACCCAAGATATCTTTAATTTATCAGATCCTGTCATATGCTTTACTTGTTCCATATTCGTTTTTGTTTGGTCGTCTGGGAAGGCCAGGGAAGATTATCTAAAAATGTATATCAAAATTCGGTGCCGGTTAACGATTTTGTCAAACTGACCCATAACAACGATATTTACTATTCGAACGCCTACATAGACTCTTAGTCTTGTGAAAAGAGAAGACATTAAAGGCGAACACATATTAATGGCGAATTTCTCCTCTCCTGCAATCCTCTTTGTCAGTTTGTGGCTATTTTCTTTTGCGAGCTGTGTAATAAAAAATTTGAGCATTTGAAGAAGATACAATAAATAATGTATTCAATTTATTGGAGAGCGTGTTCGATAAAAGGTGACTTCGATGAAAAGTCCTCATATCAGTAGATAGGATGAAGGAAAAACCGCCACATGAACCAAAATATTCTTCTTGTTTAATTCTTACGCCTTTAGCATTTTAATTAATTTGCGGCGTTTTCTTTTTGTTGACCAGAAGTTAAAACATAAATGCAAAGATAAAACTCTCTGCTGCAATATTTTGAACATGTTCGAATACATATAATTTTAAGGCTCTTCCAGCGCAGGCATTTCAAAATATTACCAGCAGAACGACTAAAGATACACTCACGCCTGCCGTCTCTCTAGTCGCGTATATAAAACCAATATGAAGCAAGTACGAACGCTGGAATGAACCACCTTATATGGGAAGTGATCGAAAAAGTGCTCTGATTCGAACCATTTTCAAAAGCATTCGTCCTTGGGCCAAAACACGTCGGTGTACCGAATTTCATCAAAACAACTCACTTGTTAGGACGTGTAGATTGAACAGACGAGATCAAATCAGACAGAGGGACAGACAAGCTTAAATTAATTCAGAGAATGATTCGAAATCGATCACTATAATGTTTATAGTGTATAGTATTTCAAGCCCTTGTGGGTGTTGCATACATCCGTGTAAACTCACTATACCTTTTTACCACAAGTGGTGTAGGGTATAATGAAAACAAATATTTCCCCTTTTTTTTTGACAAACAAATCGAAAATTATTCCATTTACGCTAAAGGATAGTTATCAGGTTTAAATTTTTCAAATTTCCCCTATGAAGTAAGGACACACACGAATATAAAATGGCTTTTTTTTTCATTCAAATTTATTTTCCGCAACCGCTTGAAAAAGTTCGTGTCGAATAAATGTTGCACGTCAATAAATTTTCATGAATTCACGAATTTTAGAGTTTTCTATCACCAAAAAAAAAAAACGGAAAGAAAAAATCTTAAACCAACTTTCAGTACCGTAAACCGTTTTATGCTTCACGAACTGACTTAAACCCATAAAGTACAAAAACCAACGAACACGGAGAATACTTTCAAACTTTTGGAAAATAAAATCAATAAAAAAAAATTAATCGAAAAATATTCATTGGCTTTTTGTAGGAAAACAAATAAAAATCGAGCAACAACTTTTAGCTTTGGCCGAACGTTTCAATGGAAAATCATATTAAATTCATCACCAATCAATGGTTCAAAAAGTAATATTGAACTCTGAAACGCTAAAATTCTCACTCACAAGTCGAACGTTGCTTGCTTACTTTTTTCCAGCTCTTGGCGGTTTTTCAATTTTAAATTTGAATGGCCGAAGAAAGCTAGAGTTTTCTTAAATCTACTAAAGTAGATACTACCTCCTAAAGTTAAAGACTTACTTTCCTGAACTCTCCTTAATCTTTCCCTCTCTCTCCCTCTTCCTCTTTCTTGAAACCATTAATTTTGGATGTAGGTAGAGTCTTACTTTTCAGAATTCTCTTTCATCTCACTATTCTCTCTCTCTCTCTCTCTCTCTCTCTCTCTCTCTCTCTCTCTATCTATCTTCCTTTCTCTGTCTGTCTCTCCGTCTGTCTCCTTGTAACATTTTTCCCAGCCAACAATTTCTCAAAGCAACTTTTCAAACTGCGGGCTATATTTCTAAACATCATTTCGAGTTCAATACAGGCAAGCGCTAGGCTGATTAATCGGACATGAGCTTATTGTGTTACGTACTGAATAAGAAAGTTAATATGCCCTCTGCTAATAGGCAATAGGAAAACAAACATTTCACTGTAAGTTTGTTTTTTGAAACCAATAAATTTAGCAAAATGGTAGAATTTTGGGTTTTGTGGTGAGTTCATTAAAAACACAAAAAAAAAAAGCAGAACAAGATATTTATTGTGTGCATTAACAGCCGAACTTTTTAGCATAAAAAAATATTTTAAAGTCTTGTGCTTAGAATTTTTGGATATTCATCCATTAAACGCCGCTTCCATCCAAATGCTTCGTTGTAAGTTTGCTTTTCTACACGACATTATTTACTTAATGACTGCCGTAATAAAGTATTCGTAATATTACCCCCAAAATTGTTAGCTATTTGTTTCATAAACTGTTTATTTTGTAATTTTATGTATGTGTGTAACCCTTCTTGCGAAAAAGCAATTGTGCGCTTGTAATATTTAGCGCTATTACAAGTTATGATTATTACGCGCCCATTATTTGTTTCACAATTGAAAATATTAATATTTGCCGGCCATGCAGAAGCGACGTCATTGAGCGGAATAATGTATTTAACAAGCAATGGTTGCGCCTTTCTAAATACCGACATACACGTATGCTAAAGAAAGGAAACAATTAAGTATTACGCCCTACATCACTCCATGTGTACCATGTATACTAAGAGTGTACACAAGGGCTTTATTCCACCGATCAATCCAGAATCATTTTCACTTAAGCCTTTCTGTCGACCTCGTCTCGTGCTCGTCTGATGTGTGTTCATGCAGTTTTCTAGTCGCAATTTTTTAAATATTCGACCGAAGTTTGTAACATTGTTATTTTTCAGCCTAGGGACGAAGCCTGTTACGAATGGATCGGACCATTTTTACGAACATTTCCCACATAACGCCTTATTTTGAAAAAGTCGTTGTATGAAAAAAAGTCGCTTTGTTTGTTGACAAAAATTGCTCGATGTGAAAAATTTGGATCGGAAGTGTCGATGTTTTCCACTCTTCCCTATGTAATCAGCTCTTACAGAAAAGTGAAATCCTCTGGATTTTAATATTTCCCAGAGAGTATGTTCTTGCAATCGTGGTTTGATATAAGAATAAACTGCACTAAATTTCCGCAGTTTAGGTCTATTTTTTGTTGCCCTTTCCATATAAGCAGTCGCATGAAAAGTAGCCTTTAAAGAGTAAGAAGATTTATTTTTTAATATTTTATGATGAAAATTAGTCCATAAAATTATTTTGGCATGGAAGTTAAGTGTAGAAAGTTTGGACCTTGTAGAATTATTTTTCGGTCCCTTCCCTGGGTATAAGTGGACTCATGAGAGAAGAGCCTTTCTATGACAACAAACTCTTATTTTCAATACAAATTTATGACGAAGATGGGTGAATAACTGTAAGGTGTTTTCACACCTGGGAATCGGATCAGGTCAGTCCACAGGAGAGGACCTATAAAAAGCATACTTTTAAATGAACACAAAGTATGAATTTTGGTGTTTTAGCATGAGGAAGAAATTATAGTATAATGGCGACCTACAATGATTTTAACTTGTTTTTTTTGCCAAGTTTGCTCAGAGTCAGATCTTTTGTTGATTCAAATAAAACATAGATTTTGTTCAAAATAAGAGTAAGTTTGAATTTTTTTCTTTTGTTCGTTTTTCTCACCAAAGCAGCACGGTTCTCATTATGATCTTACTAAGTTCTCTAATATAAGGACAAAGAGTGGCCTAAAAACCGAGAGCTATTCTTATCTCATTTAACTTCTAAAACGAATAATTTTTGATCGGTACTAAATGAACATAAATGCCAAGGTCAAATAAATGCGCATTATAATACCCGAGCTTCTTTTTTGTGGCAGTAATAAAGACCCTGTTAAATAACGATGTATAGGCCAAATTAAAACATAATGAATTTTGTAAATGCAATCATTTGCAAAATATACTGTTAACAGTTACTCCTTGAAGTTAGTAAAGCAAATGAAATATTCATGTATTTAGATTTCCATATTCTTCCCACTTAACGCTATCAAATGATGTCCAATATTAGAAAAAAAAAAAGCAAAGGGAAGATCTGAAGATACGTATATGGCCATAAAAAACGTTTAACGAAAACCTGGTAAAATGTAAATAAAAACAAAAACAAGTTCGCTGGTCACCCTATTTGCTAACAACCTCTTCATATAAGAGACCTTTATTTAAATTATCACGAAAGTAAACAAACAAACCCACAAATGCAAGGAAGAGCAACGCCAATGAACCCTAACGTACAAACCTGCCTACATGTAAAAATTTACAGTTGTTGTTATTCCCGTCATGATAACGCATAGAAAGCACTTGACTTATAACAACTTGATTATCAAGTTCTTACAATACTCGTTATAGAGCAAAAAAAGTTCTGCTAAATATTAAATAGCCACTTGCTCGTAAATGGAATCCAAGAAGTCTACAACAAACTACAATTTCATGTAAGAAGTCATTTTCTTACACTTCTCAACAGCAGTAAAAAGTTTCATAATTTTACTCAATGCAATAAATAAGATGGAATGAAAAGAAAAAAAAAAAAGGAAAAACGGAAAAACGAAAGAAGCAACAAACAAGTGCACGCAGTGAGAACTCCCTTCGATGTGCCACCGAAAAACAAATTCGCAAACCTAGCACATTGGCCCTTTAGGCTAAATGTGTCTGCAAAAATCCCAAACAGAAAACAACAACAACAACAACAACCGAAAGCAAAACAACATTTTGAAAAATCAAAATGAGGTTAACATAAGGCCATGGCTTTCTCGGAAGGGAGAAAGGTGTGCATGTAAAGTCATTTTATACACAAACTCATTTCACTTTCAAAGTTGCAAAAAACCATTCCACATAAAATACACAAGTTTACAAGGGTCATGAAAGCGTACAAACCGCCGCAACACAAAAACTTATTTTCATGACATGTGTCTAGTTTCGTCGGTCGGTTTGTAGTGACATTAAAAAGCCTACTATTAAAGATTCACAAAACTAACGGAAATCCGTCTAGTACAAATCGCCATTCCACCACTGGGGCACGGGGCACGGGGCACCTGCTGCTGCCAATCGACTAAGAGATCTAATGCAAGCTTTGCCAGGAAAACTTCTATAATAACTTTTTATTAACACTAATGCAGAGAAAGTAATGAATGTGAAGAGGGCTGATGATTGAAAAACCGCGAAAGAGACAGAGAGAGGGAGAGCAAATGAAAGTAGAAGCACAGAGAAGTAAATTTTCTCTACTCTCTTACATGCGAAGAGTTCGAAGATTTTCACGTTTAATTAAATTTCATTCCTGCACATAAACAACAAACTGCAACATATATGTGTTTATAGTAGAAAGGAATTCCATTATGGAAGCATTGCAAAGTCAGCACGTGCTCGCATTGTTCATAGGGCACGATTGTTTAATCGGGCCGTTCAATTAATTACAGTCATTAAGCGCACTAAATACTTAACAATGGAGATCCAAATTTAATTACTTGATAATTTCAATCTGTTGCGAATGCACTTAACTGCTGGGAAGTGAAAATGTTAAATGAAATAGAATGAAAATAGAGAACACTTCCCGCTCCTACTGCCTGTGCCTGTGCGGCAGGTGCAGAAGCAAACTTCTATCTAAATATTATGGCTTTTAAATTAAGACCAGCTCTGATGTTTTCACGGCGATCAGAGACTCGATTTTTTTTGTTTTCTTTCGAATAATATTCAAATAGTGAGCACAAAACTTCGTTTCTCGCCTTCAAACAGCTCTGAAAGAATTCTAGGAAATCAAAATCGCATACGAAGGCAAAGAGAGACAATAAGAGAGTTTGCCAAGGGAATGCTTTGGGAAAGAAACAGTAAATATTATTTAGAAGAAATGAAGAATAAAATGTTTTTAAAGTGAAACTGAACTGAACTCAACGCTTGCTTTCCTCAGTCATTACAAGCATAAGTAATCTCCTTGCATTAACGGAAGCACTTTTTATTGTTTATCCTTATCATTGTTTCATCGCAGGCACATAGGCCAGACAATTCTAAACTGGCGTATAGTTGACGTGGGACTCTGCTGTCTCATTACTCTATTTGCTTCTCTCTTTGTTCTATTGGTGATTGAAAAGTGAAAAAGGAAACAGAAATCTAGCAAATAATTTATTTGCGTTGATTACTTTCACAGATTAATTCCGTGAGAAGCTCGATATGGCCGATATCTGAAGACCAATATCAAGGATTTCTGCTGCCACAAAACTAATAAAAATGAAATCGTTTATAACCATTTCAGGCATTACTTGGTTTATAATTATTATGGTGTTCCAATAAATTGAATTATTGACTCGTCCCGAAATCCGAAGTAAGGAAACACTGCCCACTTTCGACAATCGTGCGTCCCCATAGAGCAAATTATTATACCATCCGTTCCACTCCTATGTTGAATATGGCTCGACATCATATTTTTCGCACCGGCTCCAATGTCGAGCTGAACTCAACATTTTATTATTTATTTTATATAAAGAGATCATAATAATTGCACATCTTATACACTCCAATATGACTTCTTATTGACACCATTTCTTATCCCTTTTTCGCAGATCAATTACGGAGTTACTGGCTGGTAAAAAAAAAAAAAAAATTTGGAAGGTAAAGAGTTAATACTCAAAAGGAAAGGAGTGTATATTCCGTGTACAACGTCCGTAAATATATCGTTGACGATTTTCCTAACAAATGGCCTTACTTTGTGAGCATTTCTTGCACTTGGCCGGATCAGTTCCATACTATTGTAGGGCTCTAATCTTAGAAAGCTTTCAAGTTTCAAAGTTTTCATTAATTCTCGATTTTAATTTTGTAAGTGTCAGATATACAAAACACTTTTGGAATAAGAGAAACAAAAAGATTTTTCCTTTTAAACTGTGACTGTGATATGATAGTATTTTTTCAAGACGTAAACAAAAGCCCTCAAGATTATTTTCACTTAAGTATTGAGGCATAAACATATTAATATTGTATTTTAGGTAGATTCGTCCATACGATTTCGTTTTCAATGCACGCGTAGTTAAAAGTGAAAGGCATCGTGATGAGCTTGATAACTGATTTCAGTCACTGCATCGAGAATTATCTACACAGAGAAACTCTTGAACTCATTATCGGTTAATCGGTTGTTTCTGTAACGTTTTCATTATTCTCTCACTCGTAGAGATTGCAAAATTTTTTGTGACCAAAATTTCATGCATAAAAACAAGCAGCTCGCTTTGTAAATTAGAAAAATCTTCTACTGCATTAAATGAAAAAAAAAGTTTGAAAATTATATTCCGAATCTTCAATACTTGCCATCTTTATCATGTATTTTGAGAATGTTAGGTGTGCCATGCCCAATTTTTCCAATCGTATGCGATTGCTGTAAAATTATCTGTTGGAGTTTATAAGAAATTTCAAAAAAGTCAATTTCCGCTTACTTTTCAAAGCAGAGGGGTTCTCAGTCCATGTTGCACTTTATATGCGCCCTATGAAGGATTTCCAGGTCCCTGCAAAAAGCTTTCAATATTTTTGCCTAATTCTAAATCGGGCTCTTAATTTTACCGCCGGAAGAATATTTATTGCAGGGAGACACGCAGACAGACAAATGGAAGGACAGTCGATCAATTCAGGATTTGATATTGATGAAGAAAACGTACGCAAGCTCTAAAGCTACATCGATTGAGAATGTCTATGTATACTTTGAAAGGGCCCTGAAGATTTCTTCTTTCTGGATGTTGCAAGCTTTCTGGCAAAACGAGAATACCCCCTCCATCCCTCAGTATGCGAAGTAAAAATTTGAACAAGTGGGAGTAATTTTTTGTTTTACATTCCTTTAGCAAAATATGAACAACATCGTTGGTCTCGAAATTGTATCTTTTTATGGATGTGTGCAAAGAATACTATCATGATTGTGTGTCATTTTCCCTAATGCATGGCATTGGATAGATTTGAGTTAATACAGGCACGTTAGGCAATGGATGCTAAAAGAAGAGTTAAAGTTAGGGAGAAAGAAAGATTGCATCTGTGTGGGAGTTTTCTCATTTCAGTTATTTCAACCGGACATTTGCTAATTCCAACAACAATAACCTTTAATTCTGTGCCTTAAGATATGCTAGAAGTTTTAAAGTAAATTATTTAGAAACACATTCAATGAATTAATAAATTGTTACGTGATAGCGTGATAAGATGTGAAAAATGGTAGAAAGCCGGTTATCTTCATTGCTCTTGGTTTCATTTCCATGAGAGTTAATAATAATCGTAAGATCCGGAGAGTTTAACTTTCTTTAAAATGTTTTTAATTTTATTTCCATGACGCTCTGAATTTAGTTTAGAAGGAAGACTATATTTGTAAGTGCATAGGGACCTGGAAAAACTATTTAAATTTTGATGCGAGGTACCTACGCGCACATTCATATGTACAGACAAACCACTCTCTTCTAAATCGTATTTAACTAGACAATGGATTTTTTCGCAGTCAAGGCATTAAAATAATTAAAAATTTTATATTTTTAATTTTATAATCAATGCATTTTTGTAAACTATATCTAGCCGTGGTTGTGATACGCGCAATCGATTTGGTTCGTTGCCGTCATTTCGTTTTCATAATTTCAAAAGCACGTATTGAAAATTTCGACCAGAACAACGATTCTGGCACAACCGTCCAAACTTGCAATAATTTTCAGTTATTTCGCTTCACCCATACGCTGCTCGACAAAGAGAAGCAATCATTTCTTTTTGTATTTTTAAGAACATGACGCATGATTGAGTTTTCCATGAGATTATCTTTCAATGCCGCATATATGTTACAAAATTTAATTACATAATAAAATAAATTTAGCAAAGACATGAGAAGCAAAGGTGTTAATATAACTTAGTGAACACCAACAGCGGGCTAACTTCGCGCCAGTAAATTTCTACTTTCTGAAAATGAAAAAAACTTTGTATACAATCAAATATACTCTTCATGGGATTTTGAACACATATGCTACAAACCTTGAGCAATAATACCTTGAGCTAATAATAAAAACCTTATCCAATTTGTCGTAAAATCCCCTTAAAACGATACGACTTTAATGACCTACATGTGAGTGAAAGGTATATAAACCTCAGCCTTAAGTAATTCAAAAGTCTTTAAATAATAACCCTCCCATACAACAACAACGACAACAATAAGCGAACACCTTTCTCCATCTATTTGACTCATCAAAGTCATCAAATAAATTAGTGAACACAAATGGCGACAAATTAGAAGCACTTACAGCTCTTAGAACAAGTTTAATTAAAAATTGTGAAATACTTGGGAAAAGCAAACCAATAAAACCAGATGATGCTACAAATAACCACTTTTGAATAACACGACAAGGACAAACTTGATAATTAAGCTATGAAAAAAAAAAAAAATGACTTGTCTTACTCTCTCTCTAAGGACACAGCAGCAGGAGTTTTTACGAAAGCATTTCTATCGTGCAAAAAAGGAATGTTGGTAACGTTACTTTCTTTGCTTTGAAATATAAGACTGCACATATATATGTACAGGCGCTGGTAAAAAACTCCAAAATTGTTATACGCTACACGCTTTTTTTTATAAACATGTATTAAATGTATGCAGATGTGAAAGAATTAAAGACAGATCCACCTCTCGTTGCACTAATTGATTCAGAGACATTTTCTTAATTGATTTAAGTATATCTCAGCGTCTGTCCGTCCCATGTCTTTTATTGTTTTCTTTTTGTTTAACTTAGGTAGGTCCAAATATTTTAGTGCATTTTAATTTTCTAACACGTTTTCATCCAAAAACGGGCTATTGAAAATAAACGAGATATCTACACGAAGCCATACGTTTGTCTTCTTTAATATTCCTCGACAACAATCGACGAAAAATATTATTTTTATATACTTAAAGAACTGCGGGAAACTTGGTTCAGATGAGAACAATTACGGATGTTTTACGCGCATAAACATTCTTACAAAAAAACGAGCCTTTATATATAATAACAACAAGGTCTAGTGGAACAAATGCTCCACTGACTAAGACGTTGATCAGGAATGTTGGAATCAAAGTCTTTTTCCGCAACAATCACTACTGTTATGTATAGTCAGATTATTTCCCCGTCGATTCTAACGGAAACCTTGGCATTTGACAGCGTATGTCCAAGTCCGATATACAAAAATTCATCACGATAATCAACATATAATTGATGATGATTTACACTATCGTTATAATTTCTAGGGTCGTGAAAGCGTGCTTTGCTTGATTGCCGTGGATTATGAATTTCTATGGAAGAGTAACGGATTATGTCTACAATCCATTGAAAAAACAGTGGTAGAAAAATGGTTTATCCGTTGAGTAACAAAAATTGATTATCAAAACTTAGTTTCACTTTTCCACGTTCTATGCTAAATTCTAAAATGCACATAACACACTCTTAAAAATGGTCTGTAATCTATTCTCGCAGTTTTTTACACCTTAACTACCCTCAATTTCTAGATTCGAACTAACTTTAATTTTACTAAATTCGAGAAAACTTTAAGATTACGGAGTGCACTCTGGCGCTGTGATCGATTGATACCCATAAAAGAAAATAATGTGCATTCCTGTTGTGTTTGTTCAGATTTTATGCTAATTTTGGTAATCCGAACGAATATAATAATATTCGTAAAAAACTATTATAATAGGTTTATAGATAAAACTCAATAATAATATAAAATAGGTAATAATATTAGGGGGACCCATAACTAATCAATTATTTTGCATTCGTAGACAAAATGTTTATTTGAAATGACGTTTTTAGTTTTTAATCGTTTATGTAATCACCGTCGTTTGCGATGACTTGTTGCCATCGTTCCTGCAAAAGTTCAACCCCCCTCTTGTCTGGTTGCCGCAGGAGTAATGAGAAATGGTATCTTGCGAAAATAATTGATTAGTTATGGGTCCCCCTAATATAATCGATTTTATTATAAAATGCGATTGTTAAGTTCCGTTAAATCGGCCTGAGTGGGCGAGTAGGCAAGAGTCTCGACTAGCAATTCAATGGTCAGGGGCTCAAATCTCAAGTGCGGTAGAGATTTTTTAGTAAAGCCGAAAGCCTAAGATGCTAGTGCTTTAAGACTTTAGTCTTGGAATTTATTCTCTGGCCAAATTTATAATAATAGTAATAATAACTTCCATAAACCAAAAAGAAAAAAACTGCTGGTGACTTGTGATGCATCTGTTGTATTACTTAAGCAAGTCTTAACTTTAGCACAAAATGTCGAAACTCATAGCACACTCATATCAACGGACTGCAATTGCTGTAAATATTCCTTTTGCTTTTTTCTTCCTCACAAGGTTTTTTGCTTACACTTTTTCCTTGATCTCACTGTCAATATTATTAATAATTGAATTATATTTGCGGTGTGAAGGAGAATATTTACCCCTGAGCTCCTTAACGTATTGCATGTGGTAAGCAGAGTTTTGTAATTGAGTAAATAAATTAAACAAAGATTTTCTGCACAATTTCAGATTAAAATTCTATTCTATTCTAGCCTTTAGTTTTAGTATTTCAGCAATCAGCTTGGAAGACTACTTCAGCTACCCTTAAAGTGATACAAAGCCGTACATATGCAAGTCTATTACTTGTCATCCAAGTATCTTTAAATAGTATTTGCAAAGCGAGTGAGCCTTTTGCTGATTATATTTAAAGGTCAAATTACTCAAATTTGATGCAAACTTCATAGATTCGATCGAAACACTGACCACAATTTAACATCAAGAATATTTTAACTGACGGTAAGCTTTGAAAGTTTTTAAATTTTTAAAAAATGTGTTAGCTTCCTGAACATGCAAAGTTTGCCTATCAGCCAACATTCGTTTGGTTTACATTTACGTTTATGTTATAACATATGCTCGAGTATCAATAAATAAACAGTCATAACGGCAATAATCTTATCATAACTTTGCAAAGAAATAACTAGCACTTGAAGGAAATGACTAAATTAATCGCAGCCATTAGAGCACTTACCTGTATCGTTTCCTGTGGCGTATATTTACGATTATAGTCCACATGGTGTAAATTCGGCATCGCGTGTATTTCAGGAATTATTCGCTTATTTGTCTAAAACGACTGTTGCTGTTTTCTTGCTCCAAGTTACTGATAATAGTGTGTAGTTGTACAGCTGAAATAGATTTAAAAGGGAAAAGAACTTAAATTTGAAATAATTTGAAGAAAAGAGGAAGAATTGCATAAAGTGTTCGTGAATATTGTTTTACGTTGATTCCTTCAACCTTATCAAGATTCAAAACACATTTGGCTCACGTTGCATGCTATCCCACACAAGTACATGAAACGACGTCAATTTTAAAAGTATGCTGGGGGGGAGAGGGATTGTGCTCATTACTATATTAAAAGAGAATAAAGACCGAAATCTGTGATATCAAAACTGTATTGAGTTAAATAATATTTATAATGAAATCACAGCCATCGTCTTTATGTACGGAGACATATATATTAAGTTAAAATAAGTTTGTGGAAGTATGTACTTCAGGCTACAACAAGTCGCAATGCATTGAAAAATCCATCGCAAGCGCCAGACACTACAATAGATAAATAGCAGAAGAGATTTATTTAACTTGCAGGCAAGCAGATGATTTCTTATCAATACAATATCTTTGTCTCGTAAATAGGAAAATTTCATCATCATCATCATCTATATGTGTATGTATGTTACTTATGCATTTATATATTTGAAAAAAGCCAAGCAACCGTCACATTGAAAGATTACAAAGTAATATTGATCGAATTACACCGACGACTTGAGCATCATTTTATATAACACACAATATTATGTTATATTAAAATCGTGAATTAACCACTTAATCACTATGTGTGTCACTGTGTGGCGCTAAATATTTAGCCTGCGATTTAAAGAGTGATGGCAATAGTAATAAGGGGAAAAATAAACAATAATTTGATATAGTGTAAGTATATATATAAAATAAATATATATAACCAAATAAATAATTGGGTCGAGAAAAATGCAGTGATAAAGCGAACGTCAGGAGTAGGAAAACCAACATTTGCTTTGCATCGTGTGTTTTATTTTGTGTCGAACTTAAGCGAACAACTCCTCTGTATATGTTGCTTGTAATATTTGTACAGTTCTGATTTAAATTTGCTGCACTGCACAGGGCAGAGACTTCCAGAGCTATGTACTACGTGTGTAAAGTTAACCTATATCCCTGTTGGATGCCTCAATTGTATAACAATTCTATCTTACAATCTGCAATCTGCAGTTTGCCGTGAACAGAAAATACGGGAACAGAAATCAGACGGACAGACATGCTTAAATTGATTTAGAAAACGATTCTGAAGCGTTCGATGTAATAGAAGTGCTTAGGGGATTTGCGTACAGTTGCGCAACATAACGTGTCCTATTCCATACCCTCCTTACTTGAATGCACTCCATAGCCTGAAATCATGCATCCGTCAGCAATTTTTTCTTCATTGCCAAATAAGACAAAGGAGGAAGGGAAGAGATGAAGGTTTCCAAGATAGTTGTTAATGAAAAGCTAAAAACGAATAGCAACAATTACCTATTACTTCGCAAAGTTTTTAATAGAAGAAAAATTCGACAGATCGTAGCATATGCAGTTTATTTATAGAGCATTACCCCAACCAGAAATCCAGCCGGAGATTCCCCACTTATTGTCAAGTAACATAAACAAGTTAGGTAAGTTAAGAAATATGTATTGTGGACGCGTAGCCGATGGGCAATTTGCTGTTGATGAACATGGAACCGGGCTCGAAACTTGAAAAAGGAATTTTTATATGAAAAAAAGTTTTCTTTGCATGGTCGTACAGGAGTTATTATAATAGCTATTCTGCTGAATGAAAAAATTGCGATCTTCAAGTTTTTCTGTTAACTTCTTTCAAAAATAATCTCAATCGGTCCCGTTCTTGTTATTCAAGTCGGTTACTTGTTCTTACTGCTGGTAATGGCGGGCCAATGGGAATAATTGAGTGATTTCATGTACAAAAGGTTCAAATGGTTTGGACTAGCGTGGTTATAAAAATTTTCAATCGCATCGAGCTTAATATTGTTGCATGACATATTTTTTTATGGATTCAATGGATGCCCATCGTTAATATTATTATTTTTTAAATTGATTCGCATTCTAGTTCAACAAACTTCCTTGTATAGAAAACGAATGCTATTACTTTTTACATTTATGCATATATACATGGGGCCAATGTATATTTATTATAAATATCTAGAAAAAGAAAAAATAAATGAGTAAAAGGAAAAGGAAAAGGAAAAAACATTTAAAAAAACAGCATGACTATACGCTATACGGGTCATAGACATGCAGAAAATGTAAGTTTGTGCACGTATCCTTACATGCACGCTCATGTAGCAGATGTGACTAAAGATTCTTTTGGCCAGAAGATTTATTTCCACTCAAACAATGAAACAGCAAGAAAATTTAAAAATGGAAAAAAGGCGCCGATAGACTCCGATGGTATTCCTTTTTAAAACATTGTTGAGAAAGGAATAAGAAAACTATGTATACGCCTTAGAGCGAATCTTTGAGACCAGCTACCTAATCTTAAGGATGCTTACGACTACCTAAGCCTACTACCTAAGCCTAAGATGTATAGGGATTTATCTGGAAATCTCTCGTTATCATGCTTGGTCTACAACACGGGAATGCCACAATTCTAATCTAATTAATGATGAGGGTACAATTTTGATCAGGCTAATGTTGAACTAAAAGTGCGCAGACATTGCTTCAGATCATTATATGCTATAAACTATAAGTTACATAATTCTATTCATTTTGGATATTATTGTGTGCGAATCAGAACCACTTGCAATATTGAGTTGTAGTCATCAGTGAAGGCTCCAGCAACCTACAAATCGACCGTGATTTGGAATACTTGCACTTTATTGGTATTATTTTCAATTTACTTAATTTAGACACCGTGTAGCTCTCACACAATTTGAGTTTGTCCGTGTTTTTTATCTACTTCTGCTTTGTCATGGCACAAACTTAAAAGTGTAGTGACCGATAGAAAAAATATGCAAGCAAATGGCCTTGATGTTTGTTTTGCATAGTGGACGACCGCTATGTAGTGCATTCCTTGTCTTCTTTCGCAGAATCAAAAAGATGAAACGCAAAAGAATGCAAGGAAAAGAGAATCGATTACGTGAGTTCGGCGACAACAATGCGAAGAATAATTTATTTCACTGGTTATAAAGATCAAGGAGCAATAAGTGATAACTTTGGCTCAGAAGCTTGGCGACAGCCCTTGAAGTTGCTGACCAGTTGAATTCCGTAATGACATCCTAATAGGGCCAAGCTTTCAAAACTTTCCAAAATTTTAAAAGAATTGTTCCCGACGTTTTTTCTAAAGCAACATAGTTTCCTCAATTTTCCTTCTCTTCGCGCGACCTTTTTTCAACATCTTTAAAATTATGTTCTCTTGGAGTACGTAGAGGATTTTCCATAAATTTGGTGGTTCAAACAATTTTTATTAATAAAACATTTTATTTTATGCACCAAATATTGAATTTTCTCGCTGACCATAGAAAACAGTTACTTTCACAATCCCCTGTGACAATTTTTTTCATCTTTTTTCAGTTTCAAATTTGCACCAAAAATATTGCGGCCGCAAATTAAAGATAGCTCGCGAGAATGGTTACGGTGTTGCCATTTTTTAACGTAACTTTTTTCATAGTTCTCCTCCTACCCATGTCAAAACAAAAACTCCTATTTTAGGCGGGTGGAGTGACTCTTCCTTTTAACTTCATTAAGTTTTCATTAATTACTTTGAACAAAGAAAATGCTTTTGCCTAACTTCGACTTGGAGAATTGCCAAGTTCAAGAATTTCCAATGAATCATTCCCAGACTCCATTCCAGCGCCACCCATGTCATATAAAATCGAGGAAATACTGAGCGGTGCTTTTTGAACAGAGTAATTTCCCTCATAACGTAATTCGCTGAGGCAATCGCAATGTGTCCCAAACAAGGAGAACATCCTTTGAGTGTTAAATCCTAGGAGAGAAAATAAAATGTGATGAACAATGCAAATAAAACATATCTCCTTTTGACCTGAAGTTGATATACCGCTAAAGGAGCGCGTCAATCGCGAATACGGGCATGTGGCTAGCGATGCATGCAAATTACATATACATTAAGCACATACACATAAATGGTGTACGCACTCTTTTCAACCAAAAAGTGATATGGAAATGAAAGTAAATGCTTAACAGCTGACAAAAAAGTGTTGCGAAAACCCGCCATAAGACTTCTGCGGGCTGTTCATTATTTATTCAAACTTCAACTAAATCCAAATCTTTTAAACTCTTAAACGCGCTCGATAATGAGGAGAATGTATAAAATTCAAAGACTAGTTTTATGTTTTCTTGTTTATGTTTTCCATTTGACTTAAGTTTATATCTTTCGTAATATGGCTTAATTTTTATCCCTTGAGACAATCAACAGAAGTTGGAATCCTACATATGCGCACACAACGTGAAAGACCGAATTAATCTGACGACAACACAGTTCTACAGAACAATTATTATCAATAGGAAATTTAGTCTAGTCACGTATCTAGAGCGCACTGTTAATTTTCCAAATTTAGAAAAATTACCATCAAGACAGCAGCTGATGAAAATTATATTCTCGTGTATTCTCGTAAGAAACGAGTGGAAGAAATTGTAAGGAGAAAAACCTAAAATTCGATTTTAGTCACAAAAGCAATGAAAAGGAATTTTTACTAAAAAATCATGCGATTATAAAAGTTATTGATTGGCATCGTCTTTAAAGAGATGCCAGCCTAACACCGGGATTATTTTCCAAAAACATTTACGCTTGCAGTAAAGGCACTCGAATATATTGAAAATCTTTCCAAAAAAAAGCTTTATCTTAGACCTGGCAAATAACTGAACTATTGATTTTCACTCCTTCCGGCCTGCGTCAGGTGACAAATTTCCGCAATAGATTTTGCAAAATAAACGCGAATGCTTTCACATCAAATTAATTCCCAACCCTTAAGCTTGTTTGATAGAAAGGCGGTCAAACTTATGTGACATAAAACTGAAATGAATCGGCTAATTGCACACTTTATTGGTTCCTCGAAACATTTAATGGATGGATGCGGCATTTTGGGAGAGCTTTAATGCCCCGTTTTATGATGGACGTAAGAATTCGCAAACATCCAACGCAAGGAAATTTTAGTAAACATAAAATAACACAATATTTGAAACGTGCTCACGGTATGCTTAGAATGTTAATGCAGGATAATAAATGCGGGCGTGTGTGCGTGTAGCAGTTGTTCGAGTTATACATAAAGCAGATTTTTTTCGCTTTTTTTTTTCTTAATGTCCATAAAATAGAAAAACGGAAGGAAAGGTATATTTAGATGGCGCGGCAAAGATAAAGTTGTTTACATAAAGACATAGACGTGAACACACTCATGCAGATATGATTTTCTTTAACTAAACAAGCACAACATACATACATATTTAATATAAATAACATCAGTAAATGAGATGCTGTAGTGTCGCTGCTGTGCAATGCTGTGTTTGTTGTGTTAAGAAGAAAACTTTAAACATAAAAAGTATTGAAGTAAACTGCCAAAGAGAAAGTGAATGTCAATAATGAAAAAGACGCAAAAAAGAAACGGATTAAGTTAAGAAAATTTGTTTAAAAAACTTTTTGCGAAAACTTAAAGTGTTTTCATTTTCAAATCACTGTTCTGTGTTTGCTTTTTATTGCAATTTTATAAAAGTTTAAAATTTTTTTTTTTTTATTTAAAATTTAGAGCACTTTTCAGCTCTCGGAGAAATCTATGTTTTAAATTAAGAAATACGTAAAATCTGCCGGCAGATTATATCCAATTTTAGAATTTGAGAAAAAAAAGGATGGTCGCTATGACATTTGGGGAATATATATATATACAGCTCCGATTTGAATATCGCGCATTTTCACTTTGTAGAGGAAACGTTCATGCTGTGCAATCAAAATACGCTTTCACTATGATTCGCACTATTGTGGACATTTTTAGTAGTGGAAAAGTTCCAACAGCCGTTATACAGGACGGGCGGACATTGACAAATAATAAGCCAAACGTAAGAACATCTGCCAAACCTTTTTTGAAAATAATGGTTAACGAAATGAAATACTTTTCAGGCATACGACGTAGCACACGCTCTTTACGTCTTTCCAACTTGCAGCCGTTGCAATCGTTCAGTAAACCAACCATTCAATATTTTGTGTAAAAATTGCACACAGACTTCGTCATAGGACAATAATTAATGTAGTGACAGCGAACAGTCGACAGGTATTGATGCCTTCCCAAGTTGAACACTCTTAGATGAAATCGAACCCGTCAAAATTAAAAAAGTTACCCAATACATAGCGGGTGAAAGTATTGATTTATTAAAAGCTAAGCTTGATGATAAACCCGCTCAATGAAAGTTACAATAAGAATTTTCCACCACAACGGGCATATACATAATAAAAATATTTATCAGATATTATTGATTTATAGTAAATATGCACAAAAGTTAAATCCTCGTACAAGGAAAACGGAAAATTGGAGACTTGACAAGTCACTAATCAAGTTCTTAATCAGAGCAAACAGAAAAATCATTTATTCGTTTTTCAAATTGTGACTCCATTGAAATCGTGAGTACATTACCTAATAAATATGAAGCTGTAACGGCCACATGGCCAATGAATCCTCAATAAGGGGCACTGGCCATTTCCTAAGCTGCCTGAAGGATAGTGTAACGAGCGCACCCCTTAGAGCAATTCCTCTTACGTCATCTGATCCCCATGGGCATGCAAAAGTTCAAACTATGTATGTTTGGGAAAAATTATACACCCTACACAAACCTTACGCTTACATGCAGATTTTTCATATCTCCCGGAAAGCGAACCAAAAACTATTCCATCCGAAGAATTTTTCGCAAATGCACAGTGGGTATTGAGGCAGTTTAATACCTGAAAAGCCCTCAGCTCTTGGTATGATTAAAAATTTAATGGAAAGAGGCAGCAGTGGTTCGGACTCCATAGGCTCCAATTTTTTGTACAGAAGAAGAGCTTGCCATTTTTATTAAGAAAAGCATTTTTCCTCAATCCATTCTCAAGACTAGACTGCAACAGTATTCACTAGAAAAAGCGTGCTTCCTTTAAGATCTCGGAAGCGTGAGGGAGGATCTCGTGTTAATATGCGATAAGAAAAGATGCTCGTTATGTCAAGCGTCTTAATACGACTAAATCCAGAAAACTGGAGGTTCCAATATGTATTTCGTTTTATAAAGTCACAATTTCTCGTAGTTTCCCAGAGAGAAGAATCAATCGTCCGGCTAAGAGGGAGCAGTCCATGATGCATGGTTTCCTCCTAATTCCGTTAAACATGTTGATAATTCTTCCGCGACATCAGTCCACATTCTGCACATTATTCCCATATGAGGTCCACATTTAATCAGCCATAATCACAAGTTCTTCATACGATTTCCTCATACGGAAATCCGAACCATTCAATTTTTATTTTCAATTCTCTTAATATCCAAATAACAAGCTTCAGCTAGCCTTAATTGTCCAGCGATGTACTGCTCAATTTTTTGAAGAATATCATCAACTTTAGAACTCGTCTTTAAAATCGAAATTTCCAAAATAGACCCCAGTAAACTATTTCCGCAGGGTGGATTTTGAAAAAGCATGTTCATCATGCGAACCATAAATTCTTTCACAAACTTTTAAATCATCATCGTCTTGACCTTTGTGATGTTGTAAAACATAGTGAATTTCTTCAGATTTCGCAAAACACAATTACTTTTGATTGAATTCTCAAATATTATGAAAGGTTTTCATAGCCTACACCACGTACGATGCAAAAACATGTTAAGTTTGTGGGGGTGTATGCAGCATCAAGATGGCTTGAAACAGACCGAGCTTTTGTTACACCGATGCATTCGATCTGAGCTTGTCTGTCCGTCTTGTTCTCTTGTGTTCAACTCGCATTCCGCAATTTTTGAAACGTAGCTAATAGGGTTGGCGCGTGGCTTTTAGTCCATCTATATTTTTATAATTTTTACCCTTGAAATGAGGGATAAACAGATTCACTAAAGATGATTTTTTCTCACTTAATTTCTAAATTCATTTTCGAACTCTATCAGCCAGCATTGCTCATAGCACGATTTATCATGTCAAACTGTAGCTCACTGCACTCAAGATTAACCGATTATTTTCAAACAGATTCTGACATTTGATCCGTAAATTATATGATTATCTTGATTACATAAACCAAAGCAGCCAAGTAGCAGAAACAGTTACATTTTGGAAAATATCTGGAAAGCTTAAGTAGCACTTGTTATTACAAATTCTGTCATATGTGTATATGTTTTGGCTATTTAAGCAAATATTCATGTTTTTTCGAATGTTACGGAAGACTTTTTCTACCACAAACCTTATCGAATATTCATAGAGTATCGATCCTTTTCCCATTCCACTTACCCTTTTCTCACTACTCGTACGGCGTAAGCTCGTATGTTGGAATAAATTGAAGGCAAGGCATCTCATCTGAGTATTGATTTGGAAAACCCTAACGTACGTTATAATGTCCACATGCACATACATACATACGTATTCTAACATACCAAAAAAATCTCAAGTTACCGGTCCACAACAAAAGCAATATGTGTAAAAATGTACGATGAGGCTGTTCTATTGCTCTGCTAACTCTCTCTCTGTCTCTCTGTCTCTCTGTCCCTTCACTTTCTACTTGTTTTCACACGTGTTTTGAAAATTTTATAGATTTATGTAATGCAATGGGGGTGATTCGCTCTAATGTTTTATTATTCTACATAACATACGATGTAGTATGTGGCTCGGCATGTACATGCAGGTTGTTGAAAGTGAGTGTGAAAATACTTTTGTATATTTGAATTACGATACGTACAGCCAGTAATTGATAAGCACAGTGGTAAAAACATTAACTAAAAGCTCATGCTTTCACTATTATAAGCTATTTCTAAAATGGTCGGGCAATAAGTTATTCTGTAGAAAAATAACATGTATGTTATTGCACCGATAAGGAAAGGAAAAATTTTCCCGTTACGTAACCCAAACAGGACCTACCATATATCTTAATCCGCCTGAGTGACCGAGTAGACAAAGAGTCTCGACTACTACTAACAGCTCAACGGTCGTGGATGCAAACTCCAAGTGCGGCAGAGTTTTCAATGCAGCCGATAGCCTTAGATGCTACTGCTTTAAGGCTTTAGTCTGAGATTTCATCCTCTGGCTAAATTAATAATAATAATAAAATATCAGTTACCTTAACTTTATACTATCATTCCTCTTAACTCTCGTTGTACACTTAAATGCCTCTAACCTTCAGATTATCCGGTCAATTTAACAGTTTAATTTAAGTAGGAAAAGTGGATAAACCAGCACAATGTTGTTACGAACCAATTAAGAGGGCATAGGTGAGCCTTTATTAGGCTTATCATTATGAGATTTCCTATGCTGACGATATATAGTCTACTTGATGTTACCAAATCGAAATCCTCTTCTATATCAGTCCAATTTCAAAGGTCAATTTGACCTTTTCCAACTTTTTGAGTTTCAAACGATTGGTTGTAAAGTTAGTGTAGATGCGAAAGTTCTTGACGACTGGTGTTTAGATGAGAAGACCTACGAATTTTTCTTTAGCTGGTCAAGCCTTTGAGATAGCAATCACCGAAATCATTCAATTTGGTCTTTGAGTTTTCAGAGATGTCACCCTCGCAAAAATTGAGATAAAAAGCCAAAATTTGGGTCAAACCTTTCTTGTATAATTAAGAACTTATGGTTCGAAATCTGCGACCTGCTCAGAATTGGTAAATAACATTTTTCTCATCGATTGCATGTAACCATAAGCTCATTATTATAAAATGTATTATTGCCATTACAATCTTTATGATTATAATTCCAATTATTATCATTACATTCAAAGGTTACAATTTTACAATTGTAGCGAACGTGTTCTTAAATAAACAAGTAAGTAAATGAACGAAGGTTCAATCCCGTGAAAATGTTTCGGAAACAACAAATGCTCATCAAAATGGGCTGAACATTCGGTTCAAAAATGGCACCGCTAAGTTTGCTAATACGATAGAACTTTAACTTCAATTTATTTCTAACATAGTTGCAATTGGCTTGAAGACTGTGCTCACGTGCCTTAGAATAAATTGGAAATAAATTGGAATTCAAATTTTATCATTAATTTTGTTTATGTTAGCAAGCCAAGTAGAACCATTTCCGGACTAGAGATCAAAGTGATCTTAAAGAATTTGTGGGGTCACATGTTTTTGCAAATATCTCCTTGAGATCGAAAACCTCAGACAAAAATATTGAAGATATCGTTTATTCTACAAAGTAAGCGTGGAAAAGAACAAATTTTGACCATTCAACGGTGGGCCTTTAATCGATCGAGGAATGTTTGTGTTAAACTTCAGTTACTTACTTTTTGCGACTGTGATGATTGAAAGTGCCCTCTTTCGGTAAAATTAGGTGTAGTTTCAGGGTTAAAGAAGAAAAGCAGAAATTTTTTTATATATTAATTTTGTTCATTTTTGGTTTGAAATTAAAGAAATCACATGTTTTGTGAAGGTGAAGTCACATTCGATATATTCACTCCGTGTAAATTCTATACCGCCTTTGACGAATTCTTTATTCGAATTCGACTAATACTAAACACACCGTACAATTAACAATTTGGATAAGAGAAAAAAGTTGGAATTCTGAACTTTAGAAATTAAGAAAATTTGTCTTAGTCCGCACCCACTGTCAAATTGTTTCTCTTTTGAAATTTCCCAATATACGAGCCACAGACTTTCAACTGAACAATGGCATTTCATTAGACTCGTTTATCGAAGCAAACGTTGCGTTCGGGTATTTGTGCACTCTACTCTTGCCACAACGACGCGGACAGACATCTTGAAACGCAACGAAGAAAACAAGAGAAATAATTGAAAGTTTGACTGGATAAACGTCTGCTTTGGACGAAGAGTGCAAATGCATTATATTAGAGGATAATCTATGGTTATGTGTATGTACCGTTATATCAAGCGATAATTTAGTTAACACTAAATAGAAATAACGTTGTAGAGTAAACGAATGTAGACGACCACACACAATCATTCAAGAACATTGAAATATTGGCAGCATTTTGTTTCATTGCACCGAGAAATGGAGTAGATTTGCAATTTACCCGAACAACATTGCAAATAAAACCAAAATACTAACAGAAGAAACTAGTGGTCGATATAATGATTTCCTTGACCCCGTATATTGTATTCACGTGGGAAGGTATATTAGATGGTGGTTGATATTAAAATTGTGCTACATTTATTAAGCTAAGAAGAAGCAGATAAAAACTGAATCACTCCTTTATTTGTCCAAATACAAATTGCAAAATGATGCAGTGCTGCCCCCGCTCTCTCTGCCCACTCACCCCATGGCAGCAAAAAAAAAAACAAAGAACAAAGAAGTATACTTTGATAATAAGGGTGAAGGCAAAAATTGTCATTGAAAGTTGAACGTGAACGAAATATCCAGCGAGGAACATAAATTTCCCGAAACAATAGCGGGATCTTTAGGACATGTCTGTGACCTTTAATATTAAAGGAGAGACATGATTTGATAAGTTTTCTTCTAAAACACGAGCACTTAATAAATACTTGCATCAAATATGATCATTTTTACATATAATACTTTAGGATAACATTTAAAGGCAACTTTCCCGTATTTGTTAACTTTGCTAATGAACCGCAAAATCTGCCTTGACTTTAAGCAAACTTAAGGTTCCATCCATTAATATTAATGTATTACACTCACAATTTAGGAATTTATTAGCCATACGCTTTATATAAGAAGCATAAAAGGCAGTGATGGAGAGACAAAGAAGAGAATATTTTGCTTACTTTCAACAATAACTACAGTCTTTATGCTAATGCAAAATCACTGTAGTGCTACAAAATATTTCACTTCTATGTACGTTTGTTCTCCTTTTCACTCCGATACTTGAACTTATGCTTTATTCAATTTTATGCTTTTGAAATTTATATCATTGTTGCAGTTAATAATAGAAAACAGTTGTAAATTATTCTATAAAGTAAATTTATACGTTTGTTTAGAGATATCGCATGAATACGGATAACTGTTACTAACATTAAATGTTATACTTTTCTCGAATATTTAAGAATTTCCTGAACGACTTTAAAACGAAATGAACAAAGCAAGTGTACAGTAAGATAAATTTATTATCATCTCGAATTTAGGGCAACGATCTAATTATGAATTTAAATGGCGGATCTGGAAACTTGAAGTCAGTTAGAATAGAATTGTCATCGTCGTTTAGCGAATAAGGATTCATCTAATGCTCGGATTCCCCTCTTGGTTTTGTATTTGTTCTGTGGTCAGCCCGCAAAAGCAACCCGGAAATCTCTTGTGGCTGCACAAAACCCCTAACCTTTGCGTTTGAGGATTCTTACGAGTTCTGTTACCTTCTTTGATTCAACCAAGCACCGCACTCTATCTTGGTCGCCACCTCCCCGATGTCTGAATCTGGAGGTAGCCACCCATTCACATGGAAAGTGATGAGATGTTTCAATCGTCCCTTCGCAGAATGGGCACAAATCGGTATTAGAGATACCCTTACAACTCAGATGATAACTGTGTAGTACTCGGCGATCAACGTCTCTCTTAATCGAGAAGTACGATAATTCCTGAATATGGGAATCGAAACTCTTTTAGTCACAACATAGCACAAGAAATTGGTTCCTGGTCACCATATTAAGCGTTACGTGATTGACGATACATGCAAAGTTAGATCAATGAATGCTTTTGCTTTCCTGATTTCATAAAATCTCCCTTTGAAGCCTATGTCGGAGAGTTCCCACTGGAAAGATAGCCTAACGTACTCCCTCTGTTTCGGAGCTCAAGTAAAAAAATTGTATTCCTCTTGGTACGAACATTTCGTGGATTTCTTTCTAAACCAAAAAACCATTTTTTCGTAACCTTGAGTAGCCGAGTAGATAAGAATCGGAACTATCAAGTCAGTGTTCGCGGATTCAAATCTCGGGCGATGGAGTGTACTTGGGAGAAGCTATAGTGGGTGCACAGTCAATAGAAGCCATAAAAGTTACCGATCGAGCACACAACCACTAGGCTGCGGTCCTATTTTCTTTCCTTTCCGCACTTTTTTTTGACCACCACCATATCACACCTACAAGGATCGTATACCCTGAACGATCGCTCATTTAAAAAGGGACCGCAGTCCAAAAGCTATTTTAGATAACAAACTTCGTCTTTCTTCTTATACCTCTTTCTTGTTAATTTTTTATTCTTCCATGCCTCGATTGTTGTCTACCGCTTTTGAAATAGATGTGTCCGTGCTATTTAAATATATATTGAATTTGTCTTCTTTTCTTCTAAATTTCACTAATATGGATAATCTTTATTTGCCTACTTAGGCAAAAGTTAAAAGGCAGAAATTCTAATCAAAATATTTTGTAACAATTCTTACCGAAAAATGTATCTCCTCTCAGCTAACACAACACGCATTTGCTCGCATAACAGTCAATTTACAACAATTGAAATAATCCTCTTATCCTCACCAGCACAGAATGAATGAATGAATGAATGAATGAATAACACACACGTTCATACATGTAGTTAACTAAACATGTATCCCCTCGGTTACATTAACAAAAACCCGTAAGTGGGTGTGCAGTTATAACGAAATAATTTTCATTTCTCTGCTTCATGGAGAAAATTAGAGTACAACACAAGGAAAACTTTTCTCAATTGGTCTAGACTGTAAGAAAACTTTAAACTGTTTTCACGTCTTTGATTACATAAACATTTAGAGAAAGAAAACGAGACAATAAAAAGAGAATTTAAACCTTAGGTTTTCTTTTCTTTTCTTTTTTTTTTTTCTGTTTTTGTTTTCTTAATGTGACTTGTCTCTTTTTATTATAAGAAAACAAGGCATAAAGTGTAATACCAACACTGTGAACCACTTAGATGACACAACGAAAAGTTCTTGATGTGATTTTCAAATTTAATCACAAGAAAAATTAAAACACATTTTATTCCGCAAAATAAACATCGAGAGACAATAAGCCCCAAGTTAACCTGCCAATGCTTACGTGTGCGTGGTGATGGCACAGAATCTCCAACGTGACAACCTCTTCTTGTCCTCTTCATTTGATTACCATCAAGATTATTTGCTAAATACGAAAAGCTCAACAAGCTCAACAAGCTCAGTAAGCCAACAAACCACATTGCACTCAACCTGCCGTTCGTCGGATATCAAAGACAAAGAAAAGGTCATTTACAGTTTAATAAGCCGCAAAGCAATTTCATTTTTCCCTACAAAGTTTCAATAAAATTCTTTTAAAGTTACTTGAAGTATAAGACACCAATTGTCGACGTGTTGCTCGACATTAGTAACGCTGTGCTTCACTCTACTAACTGGAATTTTAAGGAAAAGACTTTGACGCAAGCAATACAAAATTTCTTATAGTATTAAATTTTGTGAACAACGCTACAAATTTGAGAGACCCCTTTTGATATGTCTTAATAAATAATGAACGGCCACAGTACCACTGTACCTTTCGCTATTCCGGTATGAAAAGCCAATTTAATTGTTAGTTAACGTTAATTACACCGCATAATAATCATCAAAAAGCATATGTTAGGTTGGCGGGCAAGTTCTGTCGTCTGTCACTGCCTAGAGGTAATTGCACTTTTCAGATCCAAGCAAGCAGATAGAATGCGTCATATGGGACGCTTGTCTATCGTGGGATATAACAGAACTACTTTCCATGTCCTTCACCAATTAGCTGCCAAGGCAGGGTGTGTGTTAACTAAAGAGCATTTAAAACATTGTATTTGGTATGAGTTCCGAAAGGGTAGCAAGACAACGGTTGTTTGTAACAACATTTCGCTGTCCATGTTGGGGAGTAACTCCCATCTCTCTAACCACTTCGCCATTGCAAAGGAAGTCATCGCCCGTCGTTCGATTGCTAAAGCACCCGTTTTCGCATTGAAATGTTTTGTTTAGAACACGACAGAGTCCCACCAACCTAATAGAAAATTTTTTCGAACAAGATCTTACAAATTGTGTCTTGGTTGTCTTACACAACAGAAAGCTCGTCGCCAGAAATAACGTCTAAATTCGCCAGTGATAAACCATATGTAGAGTCGAGTATAGCCGAGTGTATCGAGTATGTCGAGTGTAGCCTTTCTTCGGTTTATTATTGCACAGTTAGTTCCATATAACCAACTCATAGGCTCATGCGGATAAGAAACGACCAATTACTAAAAAGCAACTTGAGTTGAGTACTTGAGGTCATCTATTGACCTTGCATTATATACGCCACAAAGCTAGGGAATGCTCTACCGTCGAATTTGGAAACGACCGCCAGTGATGGAAAGTTTAAATATTTCTCCGCAAGACATTGTAATGGTAACTAATTGCTAAGCCATACTGTGTGTTCTTCTATTCATTCTTTTAAACTTTTTTAGACTTTAGTCACCACTTCTTTGTGTTCTTGCTTTTCTACTAAAATTGTTACCTTATATGTACATCGTACTTTCAATAGTGGTAATGATATAATTTGTGATCTCTAACTTCTACCACACACCAGTACTTTAACTTATAAGGCTTGAGCTTTGTTGTATAAATGTCAAGTTAAATAAAAAGCAATATACGGCAAATATAGTCAAAGCGTATAGCAAGTAAGTAAACGACGAATTGTCTCGTACTTGATAGTCAACTTGTTAAGCACCGATGCTTGATTGTACCAATTAGTCCTTTTTGTCACTGTCAGCGTTTCTCACAGTTTAAGAAGTCATTGCCGGAAGCATTTTATCATTCATTTTTCATCCCCATTTTCATCCCAATGCTTGTAAGAAAAATTTTAAAAAGTGCCACAACTTGGAGAAGAGTTCAGGGTAATTTTTTCATGTGGAAGAGAACTCATGTTATTTGCTTTTCGATATAACTGTTGCTTGTATATTAAAGATAAGCAATCGCCTTTGACTGTAAGTCATGCGAATCTTGCTATAAATTTCTTTTACTTTTCGAAAATTCCAAACGTAAACCAACCAACCAGCGTGTTGTCTGCGTTATTTTGAAAAATTATGTAAAATAATTTCGCGAAACCTTTAAAGGTTGTGTACTCACATTTCTCTGAGAGGATGTGATTAGCATTATTGCTTATATGGAAAGAAGAAGATCGATCATTTGTTTTTGCACTTCTACGTGTTCAAAATGTGGTCAATCTACAACATGCTACATACTACATAGTCGAGGAGATAACCGTCGTAAGCACCATGGGTAGAAATCTCCGCGCAGTTTAACAAAGTATAGTTGTAGCTACAGTGAATGACCGGTTATCAAAATGCATCGCCCTCAAAGATTGGACACACATTCATTAGGGCTTATGTTTGTCTCTTTCTCTCTCTCTCCGCGCTTCTGTGTAACCATTACCTTGTTACTCGTATAAGAGATATTCCTTAAATTATTGGTTACGTTAATAAAAAAAAAGTATATATGTTTGTGCACGACAATAAGTCTTAAAAATATTAATGGACACGCTCGAAACTCCTTACAACTCCAAAGGCTCCTCAGGTTTTTGCAAAAATTTCTACAACGGCGAGTGTTACTTGCTCATCGCGACGGAAGTTCTGCAGAATTAATGCAAAGGTAATTATTTTCTTTCTTCTTATGTTTCAACCGTAATCGAATTTATAAGAAAGTAATTTGTGATGACATTGGAAAGTCAATAAATTTGAATAATAAAAAAAAAGTAACAAATTTCGAATATTCCTTCATTTCTTACGCTAGTTTATACTCCTCCATAGATTGGGTTAGAAAGTCTGCTTTGGGGGGTGCGTACATGTGCCGGAACTCTCGTCTCTACGTGGGCAACGGTCATTAGCCGGCGAAGAATGCTTGACTATCTATAACTTCGCAAGAGGTCTTTCTTTAGCTAGTTTAGGGAATGCACAAGAAAAAGTTTTATTTTCTTTATAGAAAAGCACTTCTTTTCTTAGTAGACTATTACTGTGGAAGGTATACAAACCAGCTGAAGCAGAACCAACTTGATTATAGAATACTGAGAAGTAGTCGGTCGTTGAGAGCATGGTGCAGGACATATCAGCTCTTTTCTCCCAACGCACATATACCTTAAGAAAGGATAGTTTAGAGTTGGCTAACAGGGATTGTATGGAAGATCCAAAGGCAAGAGTGACTACGGTCACGTAAAGTAACGCTAAAGGCTTTCTAGGCTAAATTTGAGCCCCACGGGGGTCAGGGGCCCACTCACTATGTAGAGGAACTTCTTTTGAAGGAAGTCTTATAGTTGTGATAGTGCGTACTGACCATTGCGTATGAGCTTTCAAGGAGTATTATTGTGGCTGTGGTTGTCAAATATCGCCAAAAGTGAATATTTGGAGGTGATGGTAAGCCTTAACATTTCCCAGAGAGTGAGTATTGGCCATAGAGGTTAGATTAAATCAATCTTGTACTCCACGCGTTGTGGATGCGCTAGGTTATAGAGATTGTCTCCTCACCCTCTGGGGGGAACCGGTTCATGTTAAAATGAACGGTGGTGTCAGCGGACAGCTTGAATGCCTCAAGGCAGGTACTCACTTTAAACTACTCTCACATCCTCGACATCTTCATACATATTCTGAAAAAAAGAGAAGCAAAAAAATCTTGCCACCTTGTGTTTATTCCCATAAGTTGTTGTAGTTCTTGAACCACTCATTGGGTGTTTTTGTTATCAGAATTAATTGACCAATTAATGATTAGATCTTTTCAACAGGCATGTTCTTAATAATAATTTTCATTACTTCAACCTTCGTTTTATGTCAACATTATCATTATCAGCATTCATTTATTTTGTATTTTAACACACACTTGACATTTATTTCAATCCTCTAAAATATCAACCCACCAGTTAGCTAATAACATAATGCCTCCCAAATTTTCTTAAACATTTCAAAACAAGTGAAAACTTGTGGTTAAGAAGATAAAAGAGGGAGAGAGAGCGAGAGAGAGCGAGAGAGAGAGAGAGAGAGAGAGGGAAAATGAACACCTTACCTCTGCATATGTTTTCGAGCAAAGAGTGGTCTTACTAAAGTACCATTTTTAGCTTCATAAACACAATGAAATGTCAACAACATACCTTAGCATTCACTTTAAGTGTATCATTACTATCCAAAGTCAAAAGCAGTAAACAACGCAACTACCATTGCTACTCTATTAGATTTACTATCACATACCTAAGCAACACTTAAAATATGCTGAGCAAATTTAAGTGTTTCATGCTGATGTTGTTGCCGTCGTTGACGTTGTTCTTGCTTTTTTTAAACACTTAAAATACCCTTAAACCAAAACTCTGGCTTGTGTTTGTTGTCCTTCTCGCTTTTGTCTCGATTGTACGTTTCATCGTAGTGGTGTTTCATTATTTAAAAGCTATTCTCTTGTAACATATGCAATAATTCTGCACGCACACACTTGCAAAAGATATCTCTCTCTGAATAGTTTTCTTTTTTACACCCTTTGTTATAACACTTGTGTATGTTATTACGACATGCCTTCGCATTTATATGCTTTGCAGGCATGCCTTGGCTTAAATTATCTCTTGATTTTTTTTTTTTTTTTTACTTTTAATACTATTATCAAAGAATAAGAGTAATTTAGTTTTTCTATTGCATTCATAACACGCATAAGTATAAGCGAAGGTCCTATAAAAGTAATTAGTGCAAAGTTCGAAATCCGTAGGTTTTATTTACTTGTCTGCCTATTTCCGTATTCCTCGTCCTAATGTATGGGTAAAAAATGTCGATCAAACCATTAGTTTTCCCATCTTCCTTCTCGTACGTTATCACTTGTCTTCCATTTGTTAAAATTAACAAAATTTAAAAATCTCAGCCTTGCCCCGGGTTGGCAGAGCGAACAAAGTCCCAAAAGAAAAAAAGAATGCTTCTTCCTCTCACTTCTCTTTACATATCGTCTATCGTTCCTTTTCCACTTCCGCCTTTCTCTCTCTCCCTCTCTCTGCATTACACTTAGTTTAGTTTGCTTGCAATGTTTTAACTGAAGTAACGAGTGTTTAAAGCTCTTGTTAAAGCGATTTTTTTATTTTACTTTTGATCGCAGAAACAAAGTTTTGAGTTTACTTTTCATATCACCTATACACTCTTGTATCGTGTACGTTGATAGGTTATCAAGAAAATCTGTATCAACAACTAATGAAAAATATTTCTTGAGTGATTTAATGACAGCAGTTATTAGCCACTCTTCGGCCATATCGACACATTGACTCATAGACAGGAGAATGGATGGAAGCAAATAATAAAGGAATGATGTTTCAATTAATGAGCGATATTAACTGTCCATTCGTCCATTCACTTTCTCCTTCTTTCTGATTATCATCCTACTGCACTTATAGGGGACTTTCCTCTTGTCATCGGTGAGAAGAAAACATTAATTTGAATGAAAGAAAAAGTAACCCGAGTCTTAGAATTCTTGCTTTATTTATGATGCCCTCTATAAGAGCTTAGTTTAACTTAGTTTAACTTAAACGTAATTATTCCGTTTCGTTTTTAGTCCGCCTTGAAAGAAGAATTTTTATTTTGATAAAACACTTGTTCGCAGAGTTAAATATTCCTTCAAAGTCTTTGCTGTTACTGTAACGTGACCCTATCTGCGAAGCGTGTTATACGAGCTGTAGTTGGCGAGTTTCTATGTAAGCGCAATTGTGTCTTTGTGTGTGTAAAGCAACACTGGATATTCTGAATTATTTCGTTGCAATGTTGTTTGTGCGGTTCATTTACAAACAGACAACGTTTTAAGCATACTTTCGCATAAAAATGTGATTAAGTGTTTGGGAAAAAGAATTTATGACACTGTAAAAAGTTTTTTTGCGGTTTTTAAAAGCATGCAGCAAACATTACAAAAAGTACAAATTAAGGTTTTCTGTGTGTGTATACGTGCTTCTCAATAGTTTAAAAATTAAAAGATTAGTGAAACAGAAAATACTAAGTTTCCTTGTATGTACGTACGTGCGGAAATATTTTTCTCAGAGACAATAAATTGCGATAGAATTGAAACATATTGGTGACTGGTCAAGAAAAGTTCAACTGTTTATCCTTACGCAAGTAGATATTTTCCGTTCATGTCCTTAAAAGTAAACGGGTGAAAAGTCTGTAGTGTGACACGGCGTCTCATTAAATATACTACACCTTTTCCTTTATTACAATTATTCAAGTAACGAGTTTTCAAAATAAAGGTTTATGTGGCGAGTGGTCGAAAAGTGATCTCGTCCGACCCCTTTTCAATAGCGTTCGTCCTTGACCCAAGACATCATCTCAAAACTTTCGACCTGCACGTTGAAGACAAGAAATAAATAATAATAGAGGGACAGACGGACAGATAATCGAACTAACTTTCTGAGTCGATCGGTATAATAAAAGTTGGATCTCTCTCAAATCCTTCTGGGTATTGCATACGTCCGCACCAAGGGCATAAAAACCCAACGTCGTGGATGAAAATGTCTTTAGGGTAACGTAAAATGCATAAAGCGAGTGTAGTTATCCATCTCAAATTTCCACTAGCCTTTGTAAACATCAGTGGTAAAAAGTACACTGGTTACGGTAAATCGATTCTCTTTGTGCGTGACATTAATCTGGATATTAACCTTTCCCCTATAATCACCAGGCCAACAAAGTCTTGTTGCTATAGTTGCATTGCACATTAACGAAATTTTCCCAGGCACACAATCTTTGCTCCTTGCAATTTCTTGTAATTTTATTTTTCAACGGATGCGTTTTTTGGATATAAACGAAAGAATGGAACACAAAGTTTTGTTCACATTTGAATTAAACTGACGGACGGAGTGCTGAATATAAGGTCCACAACCCAAATTGCTAACATGTTTACGACCACTACAATAGCACACAGAGGATGGATTGATTTGAACCACAGGTCACCTTTGAAGACGTTCCACACGCACACAGATCTACACAAACTGCAAAACTCTATTGATTTTAAACTTAAACACAGTCTCATAAAAGAAGTGCGATCGGACTGTTTTGAGAATTGCGGGTAAGAAAAGCTATTTCCATTAACTGGAAAACAAACAGATGTGAAAAAAAAGCGAAGAGGAAGACAGTAATGTTTTTACTCAATGACATGTACACTAGCCTATGCGTAAGGTATTGGGTCGTCAAGGAAGAAATTTGTAGAGAAGACGATAAGTGCAAAGTAATATAGTGAGCACTTAATCTATTATCTTCAAATTTCGACTTTCGAATTTCAAATTGTGTTCCATTCCTTGACAACCCAATATATAGAGTATTTGAGGACATATGTAATGGAATCACGCTTTTTGGCCATCCCAACTAACAAGAGTAAGATTGTTTTTGGGTTTTTGGGTTAGTTTCCCTATGTTATCAACATAAATGCATAACATGTTTGCCGCTATTGCATTTAATATAATTAAAAAAAAAAAAAAATCAAAGAAAAGAAACTCAAATGGGCGAAAGAGGAATAATCAGAGCTTTACCGTCAGACACCATCGCCTTAGGTTGTGCATTTTTAAACAAAAACGACCGCTGAGCATAAAAACTAGAAAAATTAATTAACGCAAAACAAGCCTTCGCACTTTCAAAAAATAGAGACATTCAAATAAATTTCTATTAGTTGTATAAGTGTCCGTCCCATCATTATTAAAACGATTTATGTGAAAAGTTGCAAAAATATTTGTATATATATATATATATGTATGTCAATCACGTAAAAAG